>CM031239.1:450893254-451480310 GCA_018340775.1 Taxus wallichiana var. yunnanensis
TTGGTTGTCTTGTAAAACCATCCTTTTTGAGGTTGTTGGTTGTCCTGTAAAACCATCCTTGTTGAGGTTGTTGGCTGTCCTGTAAAACCATCCATGTTGAGGTTGTTGGCTGTCCTGAAAAACCATCTAGATCATGAGCACGCATGAGCGACACACTGCTGGAAGGAAGTGTGATTATTTCTCTCCCATGTTTGCACTAAGGGGGGAATGTTAGGAAATCTTTATAGTGCTCATATTATGTTGTTATATTTACCATAGGGTAAATACTATTCATTGTTTGTAATTTTGTATATGTGAGTTGTAAATGAGTTGTTATTATAACAACTCATATATTTGATATATTGTTATGTGTGGGTTACGTGAGCTATACTCACCCCACATAATTAGGTTTGGTTGAGATTTTGTAGTTGGCAAGACTCCTTAAAATTAGGATGTCTTTTGCCTATATATATGGTGTTTCTGTATTTTGTAAAGTAACCCGAATCAATTGAATTCATAATATCATTATTCGGTGTTATTATTATTGTGCAAATTTAAGGTTGTGCTAATACTACCAATGAATGTTTCTCCTTCACATGCTTCAGAGATTCTTCTATCCCCTCCACCTAAATTCCATTTTCTGATCCATTGGTATGCATTTTCCAACACCTTACCTTGGGGAGTATCACCTTTATAAGGTAAACACTTTCCTTACTCTGCAAGAGTATGGAAGCCTCCATCGACATCCACATTACAGTCCATGGGTGGGTGAGACATTTTCATATGGTCTGCCTCATCTTCTTACTAATTTGACATATGGGGGACTTGACGCTCCTTCACATATGCCTGAACCACTTACCAAAACTCATCCATTTTCATCCAATTTTTGGTACCTAACTAATCGTCACTTCGCCTGCACATTTCTCCATCACTACGCATGGAAAGGTTTTGGGTTTGGTATCTATGAGAAAGGATGTCACACCATCATTTCTTGCACCACCCATAAATATAATGATCACCATGGTTTGGGATTTTTGGAAGATTCCTCTTCCAAGAAATCCCATGTTATCCTTGTAGAGGAAGAGACACCTTCTCCACCTCATCTACCCACACCACTGACTTCACCTATAGAGTCTATGGATCCAGAATCCATTCCTCCAATTTTTTTCATAAACACCATTTCCTTGGGACCTCTGACCTATTAGTGTAATGGCAAGGCTCTCACTTCTATTCCCTTCCTCTATCCTGACTTGATCGATGATGATATTCCTTCTATAAACGTCATTCAATGTTAGGATGATGATTCCATTCTCACTTATTTAGGTGTGGAGGATTCTTACATCCACTAGTTGTTACCTTCTGAGATGCAAACCATGTTGAATGAATCAACCATAGAGATCAACATTCACACTCAGGATGACCCTCACATTCTAAAGATAGGCAAATCTTTAGATTCCACTAAACATGAAGCTTTTACCTCTTTCCTTCGAGAATATAGCAATAATTTTTCTTGGACTTATGCTGATATGATCAGTATCAACCCAAATATTGTGGTTCATAATATTGTAACAATCCCTGATGCCAAACCCATAAAACAAAAAATGCAAAAATGCATCCACGCATTAACCTTCTTGTAAAAGAAGAGCTCCAATGCCTCCTTTATGTTTCTTTTATTCTACCGATTGATTATTCCCAATGGATTTCTAACATCGTTCCTATCACAAAAGTGACAAGGGGACTCTACATATGTACAGATTTCTGTGACCTCAACCTAGCCTTCCCTAAAGATGATTTTCCTCTACCGAGAATTGACCAACTCGTTGATCTCACCACTAGTCATGAGATGATTCACTCATGGATAGTTTCTCGGGTTATAACCAAATATTACTTGCACTAGAAGATCAACACAAAACTACCTTTATCACCCCTTAGGGGACCTTTTGCTATTGAGTTATGCCTTTCGGCCTTAAGAATGTTGGTGCTACCTACCAACGGGCTATGACCTATATCTTCCATGACATTATGAATAACATATTGGAAGATTACGTATATGACCTTACGCTAAATCTAGATGGCGGGAGGATCACCTCATGGCCCTTAAAGTCATCTTTGATCATATACTCAAATACTGTGTTCATCTTTAACCAAAGAAGTGCGTGTTCATTGTTCTCATTAGGTAAAATCCTTGGTTTCATCATCTCTTTGCATGGCATTGAGGTTGACCCTACTAAAATCAAGGAAATTCTCGAGATACCTCCACCTACTAACCTACGTTAACTTCGTAGTTTGCAAGGAAAATTACAATCTATTAGCCGTTTTATTTCCCAAATCTCTTATCGCTGTCAACCTTTTAATCACCTCCTTAAAAATTATATTTCCTTCAAATGGGATGATGACTACCATAAAATTTTTGAAGCATTAAAAGGATACCTACTCAAACCACTGTGTTCATCCGTCTAAAAGATGATACTCCCTTTTACCTCTATATTTCTGCCACAAACCATTCATTGGGGGCCATGCTTGCTCATCATGACAAACAACATAGAGAGAAAGTGGTTTATTATATAATCTATACCCTTCTAGACTATGAGACTAGATACACTCATGCTAAAAATATTTTCCTAGTCCCGGTCTTCATCGCTACTAAACTTGGCCATTACCTACTTAACCACAAAACCTTTGTTGTCACCAACACCGACCCCTTACATTATATATATACTAAACCCTACCAACATCAATGTGTTGTGCATTGGCTCATGATCCTTGTAGACCCCGACCGTGAATTTATCCACCAAAAATCCGTCAAAGGACAAACCATAGCAGACCAACTCGCACACACACCTCTTTCCGGAAACCAATCTTTAAAATTTTATTTTATAGATGAATCCATTGTTATCCTTTCCTTGGATGATACAATTTATCAAATGACCTTATTATTTGATGGTTACAAATGTCATCATGGGGGTAGTGCGGGATTCATCGTCATTCCTTTGGATGGTGAGCCTACGTTCTTATATTTAAAACTATATTTTGATTACACCAATAACATCACCAAATAAGAAGCACTCGTATTAGGTCTTAAAACTTCCATAGCCTTAAATGTTAAATCCATTAATATTTTTGGTGATTCTCAACTAGTGGTCAATCAAGTTAATGGACTATACAAGTTTTGTAATGAGATACTTCAAAAGTATAAACATCATTTTGACATTCTCTTGACTACCTTTGACCATTATTAACTTCGTACTACCTCGCATTCCACAAACAAATTTACTGAGATACCATGGCTTGTATCGCTTCTCAAATAACCACTTCACCCTTAAAATCAAAGATTTTTGTCACAATACAAAGATTGTGTTCACCATCCTACCTATTCCTAAAGGTTAATTTTTGGAAAAAATAAAGCTGACCCATGATATATTTGGTATAAGAAATTCACCGACTACCTTTCCCTTTCAATTCTCCTTTGCATCTTACCCACAATGGACAAAAATCCTTCCTCAAAAGTGTCTCTTGCTATGTCATAATGGGTGGTCTAATCTATAAATGTGGATTCGATGACACCCTCTTACATTGCCTAACCAATCTTGAAATACCATATACTATCAAATAGGTTCACGATGGAATTTGTGGAGGTCACTTTAGTGGTTTAACATCGCTAAGTGCATCCTTCACCTCGGCTATTACTATAAAACCTTAAACCGCGATTGCTAAGACTATGTCAAGTGTTGTGTGAAGTGTCAAAACATGTTGATCTTCATCATACCCCTAGTCACGCCTTACATGTTACACGATATATTTTGCCTTTCTCTCAATGGGGTGCGGATCTTGTTGGGGATATTAACCCTCATTATTATCAACATCATGAATGTATTATTAATGCTACTAAATATTACACTAAATGGGTGGAAGATGTACCTCTTATTTCTACCAAGGCCGAGAAAATATGTGAATTCATTAACCATCACATCATCTCGTTGATTTGGCATTCCTCACCGACTCATCAACGATAATGAAAAATAATTAAAAAAACCCTACAAAACTTTTTGACACATTTGGCATCCAATTTAGTTTCTCTACACCTTACTACCCCTAAAGAAAATGCCAAGCCAAATCAAAAACAAAACCCTCAATACAATTATTCAAAAAATGGTCGATGATACTTGCAAGGATTGGCATACGCACATTCCATTCTCCTTATGGGATTACCACACTAGTATACATACCTTGTTGCTGCCACACCCTTTTCTTTAGTTTATGGTATAGAGGTTGTCTTACATCTCGAAGTCCAAATTCCATCCCTTAGTATCTCACTCAATGATATGCTCACCAAAGATGATTTTTACCACGAGCATTTGGCACAACTAGAATTAGTAGATGAGCATCATCTCACTTCTCTTGATCACCTTTAAATATACCAAAAACATATCAAACATTCGACGACAAAAAATGTTTGAGAGTGAACCTTCAAAGTTAGTGACCTCATCCTAAAATAAAATCAACATGTAACAAAAGTGGAGAAGAGTAAATGGGGAAAATTTTCTCCTAATTGGCTTGGACCCTATATCATCACTCATGCATATAGATCAGGTGCTTATCATTTGTCTTCTCTCAAAGGACAACTTGAACTCGAGCCCCTAAATGCTTTGCATCTTCGACCATTCTATTATTGAATAAAGTGTTATATCACCTTTTTTTTATTACAAAATTATCCCTTGAATACCCTTTCTTTTCATCTAACATGTTTTAAGGACCAATGACTAAACAAGAATTGTGTGATCACCCGTCACCTTTCAGCCTTATCTTAAAACACGAGTACCAAGTATCTACTCATGGCATGATTCTCATGGATACTTTTGATTCTTTTTAGAATGGAATTTTTGGGTAGATTTTTCTACATGGCTAAAACCTAGGTAGTCATGAGATAAATCTCCCTCATTTACCAGTGAGGCTCCGTGTAAGATTTTGTCAATTATATTTTCTAATATCTATTTGTTGGTTTTACTTTAACCACATAGCTCATGCACCATAGCTAGGTAGTTTTGCAGCAAGTAAGCAGCTGTAAGAAATGTATATATGCAGAAGAGGGAAATAATTGAATGTGAGTAGAAAAGAAAGAAGATGTGCAACCTAACCAATAGTTGATAGAGTTGGTCACATGCACATAGATGAAAAAAATAGATCTATAAATGTAGAATTCAAAGAAAATTAAAGTTTTAGATCTAAATCTAAGATAACACAAAGTTTATGCAAATATATAAAAGAAATAAGAAACAAATGCACTTTGTTGACACAAAGTTCTCTGAAAATATGTCTCCTCTCTATTCCTTAGATTTTAGAGATATTAAGGGTTTTAGCTCAAGTTCTAGAACATAAGAATTCTGATTACAAATTATGATCCTTTAACTTGCAGGGCTCTTCCTCTATTTATAGTGTATAGAAGGAAATTACAAATAGGAAAATAATAACTAAACTGAAACATGCATAAGCTATAAAGAAAACAACCCACAATATTTCCTGAAATTTCTCTCCTCATGACATGCATCTGAAGACTAAATCAAAGTTTTGCATGTCTACCACCTATTCTCAATTGAGGACCTTTTCAGATAACTAGAAGAAATGGCTTTTAACCAATGACTTTAGTTTTACAATTTTGTCTGAGAAATAAGAATAAGGGAGGGAAGGGAAGAATAAAGAAAATATGCCAACCATCATACTCTACACTTTTTCTTTGTTCTGAAACTGAATATACTTGTCAAACATGTGACTCAGTGTTTTCCCATCTGTTCTTTGCATCCTGCATGCTAATTGCAATCACCACTGGCCGTGTCGGAAGCTTAAGGAAATAATTAATAAATTGTGCATCCAACCTGATTATTGTCTTCCCTGCAACATCTCGAATTGTTCTGGAAAGAGGATGATAAGACCTGACACATTCCATAACAAATTTAGGAAATTGTTTTGTGAATAGAAACGTTGAGGCTTGAATGATCCATACTTTTAATTTCCCGCATAAGAGATGTCCTTCCAACTCTGGATTTGTCAATTAAATCGGTGATAGGTTCAGGGCCTATGTCTATATCATTGATTTCAGCATATCTGGAAGCAATGCATGATTCTGCTTGACCCTTCTCTTTCATTATGCCTAGAATAATCTTTATCTGAGATCTTTTCCTTTTAATTCTACCAGAATCCTTTGTAATTGGATCAATTTGTGTAGATCTAGCAATTTCTTCTGATTTAGAAGATATATTCAATGTATCTGACATTGAATTCTACTTTCTTCACCAACATGAGCACCTGTGATGAATACCTGCAATTGATTCAGACAAATATGGAGTCCATGGCATAAATACTCAATTTTCATCACCAAAATATGCTTATAAAGTTTGTTGCACTCTATTTTTAGACTTTGCTTGCATGCCAAGCAAGCTAAAAATATTATTTTATTCACTTGTGCACTCACATCAACATGTAAATGCTCTGAATAATAAAAATAAAGCTTCTCCAACCTAGGCGCAAAAACTAGATGCTTCCTGGAAATTAATAAGAAAAAGTCAGCTTTTAGGCACTTATCTATACCAGAATGGGTCACACTTTTTGGCAAGGGTGAGTGCTAAAAATAAGAATTCAACTTGATGGGAATTTACACCCTGCACTGCAGCTCCAAAACTACCCTATTCCACTTAAGTGACTTGTCCTTCATCATGGTAATTTTCACCCTGCGTTACAGGTAAGAAATTCCCATTAACAACTTAAGTCATTTCCCAAAAAGTGCGACTTGTATGGAAAACAACCTCTTTTGAAAAAGTGTGACTTGCATGGGTGAATAAAAACTCTTTGATGGAAAAAGTTAGCCTACTAGGTAGGCAAGAAATTCCCATCGATGCTTTAAGTGATTTTTCTTTATAATGGGAATTTTCACCCTGCATTGCAGGTAAGAAATTCCCATCTTCCAGCCTCCTCTAAAATTCCCATTGCAACTTAAGTGACTTTACTTGATGGGAAAAAGTAACCCATCTTCCCGCGGGTAAGAATTCCCATTGCAACTTAGATCTATTTATCCCAAAATGTGTGACTTGCATTGTGACTTCTGCCTTTAAAATTGCGTGAAATTTGTCACTGAAGGCAATGTGGAAATTGGACGTGGAAGGCAACTTTGAAAATTGCAATTGGTATGAATACTACATTTCTTTCCTTTTTTGGATTTTTGGAAAGGGTCTAGGAAGATGTAGTAAAGGGTTCGGGAAGACAACACTTGGATGTGCCATAACTTTCATTCCATGGCTCCGTTTTAGGTGTCATTTTTTCTAAAAGTGCATAATTTCTTGACCTCTACGCATTGATGGTAATATTTTTATTATTTTCATAAAATCCATTTCTGCACCTTTTTAGACCAAGTGACTTCTTGCAATCTTTTGAAAGAGTCCCGAGCTCTGATTACTTGTAGAAAGATTAGTAATTAAAAATACTATATAGATTTTCAAAACCCTAGGCCTGGGGAAAGATCTGGAAAGAAGGATGAATAGGCTACATGAATTTTTGGAGAAAACAAACCAAAACAAAAACAAAAACAAATAAAACAGAACAAAAACAGTTGGGGGCAATTGCTCAAAAAATTGCTCCAATTAGTTGATCTATGAAAATTCTTCCCCGAGATGAATGTTTTGTGGTAATAATGATGGGGTGAAGTGCTTTATATAACCTAAATCCTTCAATTTTAGCTCAATCTATTTTTAAAAGAACTTTATTTAATAAATAAATTAATTAATTAATTAAATTCTCTCATAAAAAACTTGTGAAGGGACAAAGTGAGTTTTAACATGTGGGTATTTGGAAAATTTGGCTTTTATGACTCTATGGGGATATCTTAGAGCAATGCAAACAACTGCAAGAAAAACAAACACAAAATGACCTGTTACTTTGAAAAGAATGATTTTTAAAAAAGGGGTAGTCCCAGATTTCAAGGTGAAATCTCGGGGACACCAGTCGGCTCCGTCTATGGACATATTTACCTCTGTCAAAATGAAAGGAGTGAAGATGAGATCCCAACATCTCTAGTTTTGTGTCTTGTCCATTGGGTTTGGGGTCAAGCACAAAAAAAAACAAAACAAAAAGAAAAGGAAAGAAAACAACAAAATTTTTATTTATATACAAACAGGTTTTACCACTCGTATCTCGGTTCTGAATAGCCTCAAATGCCACCCATTGAAAGGAAAGGGTAACTCGGTTCCATCCTGGTAGGAAAGGAAGAAAGTGTCCATTCCGTAGCTCTTGTGATCATGAAGGGCCCTTTCCGAGTGAATAAGATTTACCATGCATGCCCTTCGATTCATGTTTCTTGTCCCACAAGAGTACCCACTATCCGATCTCAAACTTCCTTTCTCTGGCCTTCTTGAAAAACACCTATGGAAAGTCCTTATCAACTTCATCTTGTGGTGGCTCATCCTTTCTTCTCTCTATGGTGAGTAAGTCTTCATCAACTTCCTCCTATTCCCAGTTTATTGGCTGCATTTCTGAGGAAGAACTATCACAACATTTTTGTTCTTATTCAGTACCGATCATACTTGTTGAAAGTATTCACTAAGGAAACTAAACCTTTGGGGATTTTTTTACCTTTTCATTCAATTACTCCACTAGTTTCATCATAATCTAGATCAGTTTTGCGTGTGATTGTTTGTCGTGGTGGTGATTTACTACATTCAACACATACCTATAAAATTGGTCTTGTTCTAGACATGTGGATGTTTACTTGTCATCATTGAAAGTCTACCACTATTCAACATTATCAAGGACTTTGGGGTGGTAGACCATCTCCACTTTATAGTTTCCATGTCCAAATATGGATGGTGGTCTATCTTGATTCAATAGTGCGATTGTGACTTCCAAATAATATGCCTTGGAGTTTTCATTGGTTGGAATGAAGTCATAGAGAAGGCTACAAAATCCAAGTGTGGTAGAAAGTACTTTATCTTTGTAATGCTTTATCTCATCTCTTTTGACTTGATTTTTCCCTCGAACTTGCTTTACTAGAAGTTCAACATCTCCTTGGGCTTTGAGGAGTCTTACTCCTTTCTTTCTAGCTTATTCCATTCCTAATAACAAGGCTTCATACCCACCGTATTGTTGGTGTTCTCGAACATTAACTTGTGGGAGTATGGGAATATCTCATGATCTGGAGATATTAGTAGAACACTGGCTCCTGATCCAAAAGAACAACAACTTCCTTTAAACTCCAGTGTCCAAACATTTTCCTCTTCTTGTGTTGGCTCTGGTTGAAGTTCTAGCTCTGGAACACCTTTATCCATTTCCAAGAAGTATACACTATGGTCACACCCCTGAAAAGAATACGAGATCTAAGATCCTCGAGTTTGTCACAATATACTTAGAATTATTTTTGGATTCAGCTTATGGCTTATTCCTTTAATAGGAATATGGGCACATAACCAATCCATTTTTACTTATCCTCCTAGTTCTTTGCGAGAAGTTTCTTCTTAGCAACATCCATAAGAGACATATTTATTTGCAATTAAGATTGTCATCTTTAATCTTTTTTCAGAAACGCTGCCATAACAACTTTTGTATCTTTGATTTATCTAATTAAAGGGACTTTTCTCTCCATGGAGTAGCACCTTGTTATGGTCTTTATCAAGGTAAGCCTAAGAGCATCTGCAACTTTAGCGACATGACATTGTCGAAGCACTCAAATCTAGAATGCAATTGCTTAACTTGAAACCATTAAGCAATAGGGAGACATAGAAATGTTGTGCTTTTTCAAGATAATGAGGGTTTAACAACTGTAGTGTTGTTCTAGGGGAGGAGGATTTTGGGCTTAGGCAAAAGGCCCTTTGATGTATTGGATTTTCTCGGTGATTGCACATATTTGACTAGCCTATTCAACTTCTCAAGAAATGTTCTCAAGTATTCAGCTTCTGACATTTGAATCCTAGTTTTCTTGACATGATCAACAATGTCAAAGGAAGGTTTAGATACCCGAGATGATTTCTATAGTTGAGAGGAAGAACTCACATTCTTATTTCGGGAGGTAAAGAAGAAGGTAAAGGGCTTCCCCTTTTTTGTTCATCGGCTAATGCCTCAACTTAGAAAGTTTGTGATTGTGTAAATACTATATATGCACGAACATGATCATCTTCAAGAACTTCCTCATAGTCACGTTTAGATTTATAGTTTAGGTAAATAATGTTGGAGTCACCAGTAGGACCTATAAAATCATCATTCTCGAGCTGATTAGCATCACCTTCTTGGTCTTCTTCATTCATCTCCATGTTGTTTATGGGAGCATATTCAATTTATAATCTTTGGGAACCAACAATGTGGTTCCGGTTGTTGTTGTTGTTGAAATTATGAGTAGGGGAAATATTGTTTCCTTGATCCATTTGAGCCATTTGTTTCTTCATATGTGACATCTCATTTGCTAACTTTTGCAATAGTTAATCAGAAGTAGTAGTAGAGGATGAAATTTCATCTCTAGAAGTGTTTCTCTTTATTTTTCTAGCCATGATGAGGTCATCTTCAATTTCAACTGCCATGTTTTGAGCTGCTAACAAGTCAGTAGGATGTGCTCTTCATAGTTGATAGCTTACTTCAGGAAGTAAATAATTGATGAAGAATACCTTTTGATTCTCATCATTCAGAGAAGTAGAAGCCAAAATTTTAAAGTAATCTTTGGAATTTTGTAATAAAATCCTACATGTACTCATGTGGCTCCTTCTTCAACTGAGTGAGCTAAGTTATCAAGGTACTAGGAATCTTTTCTGGCTTGAAACTTTTCAAGAATGTATCTCACATAGTATCTCGGTTGGTTATGGTGCCAAGGAGCTATCCAATAGAGGCATTCTCGACCAAGTCATGTAGAGTCTCAATGAAAAGACGAACAAACACATCTTCAAGTTCTATGAAAAGTACTCCAAGCATATAAAAATAGCCAAGTGGTCATTTGGATTATTATTTCCATCTCCAAAGAATTTTGAAAAATTCTTTCTCGTCCTTTTAGGTAGATCATGCATAGGAGGAGTATGATTCAAAGGTCCAAAGGTTGCACCCCATGGAATAGTTTCTATAGTGGCAAGTGGCTGATTCAACATCATGAAAGGAGCATGTCTTCTTTGAGAATAGACTAGATGAATAATCCCAGCTTCTAGATAGTGCTACACATGATCTGGATCTAGAGGATTTTACACTCTTCATCCTAATGAAAGACTAGATCTGTGGCTTCTAACTTGAGGAGGATGACTGAAATTAAATTACTCCTACAATCTACAAAAATGGCCAATCCTTCTTTGAGCTCTACTAGACCACGTGAATGGACGTTTTGCCAGGTTGAGCTTATAATATAAAAGGTAATTTTCAAGAAAAATCTCTAGTCTGCTAATTTGTATTGTTCCTAGAAAATTCGACAAACATTATTGGCTAGATTTTTCTGCACAACTAAAAACCTAGGAAATCATGAGATAAATATCCCTCATTTACCGGTGAGGATCCTGTGTAAGATTTTTTCAATTATATTTTCTAATACCTATCTATTGGTTTTAATTTAATCACATATCTCATACACCATAGCTAGGTAGTTTTGCAACAAGTAAGCAACTGTAAGAAATGTATATATGTAGAAGAGGGAAATAATTGAATGCGAGAAGAAAACAAAGAAGATATGAAACCTAACCAATAGTTGATAGAGTTTTTCACATGCACATAGATGAAACAAATAGATCCGATAAATGTAGAATTCAAAGAAAGGAAAGTTTTAGATCTAAATCTAAGATAAGACAAAGTTTATGAAAAGATTTAAAAGAAATAAGAAACAAATGCACCGTTGACACAAAGTTATCCGGAAATATGTCTCCTCTCTATTCCTTAGCTTTCAGAAAGATTTCAAGGGTTTTAACTCAAATTCTTGAACACAAGAATGGTGATTACAAATTCTGATCCTTTAACTCATAGACTTTTCCTATATTTATAGTGTATAGAGGGCAATTACAAATAGGAAAGACAATAAATGAACTAACAGAAAAATGCGATAAAAGCTACAAAAAAATATAATATTTCCCTGAAATTTATCTCCTCATGACATGCATCTAAAGACTAAATCAATTTTTTCATGTCTTCCACCTATTCTCAATTGAGGACCTTTTTAGATAACTAGAAGAAATGACTTTTAACCAATGACTTTAGTTTTACAATTTTGTCTGAGAAATAAGAATAAGGGAGGGAAGGGAAGAAGAAAGGAAATATGCCGAGTCATACTATATGCTTTTTCTTTGTTCTAAAAATTAATATACTTTTCAAACATGCAACTTAGTGTTTACCCATATGTTCTGGCATCGTGCATGCTAATTGCAATCACCACTGTCCGTGTCGGAAGCTTAAGGACATAATTAATAAATTATGCATCCAACTTGATTATTATCTTCCCTACAACATCTCGAATTATTTTTGAAAGAGGATGATAAGACCTGGCACATTCCATAACAAATTTAGGAAATTGAGCTGTGACTAGAAACACTGAGGCTTGAATGATCCTGCTACTTTTAATTGACCACATAAGAGATGTCCTTTAAGCTCTAGATCTTTCAATTAAATCGGTGATAGGTTCAGGGC
Organism: Taxus wallichiana var. yunnanensis; assembly: GCA_018340775.1. Taxonomy (NCBI): domain Eukaryota; kingdom Viridiplantae; phylum Streptophyta; class Pinopsida; order Cupressales; family Taxaceae; genus Taxus; species Taxus wallichiana. The sequence continues at coordinate 450,905,852 of CM031239.1, forward strand.
CTATGTCTGTATCATTGATTTCAGAATATCTGGAAGTAATACATGATTCTATTGACCCTTCTCTTTTATTATACCTGGAATAATCTTTTTCTGAGTTCTTTTCCTTTTAATTCTACCAGAATCCTTTGTAATTGGATCAATTTGTGCAGATTTGGAAATTTCTTTTGATTCGAAGATATATTCAATGTATATGACATTGAATTTTAATTTTTCACCAACATGAGCACCTGTGATGAATAACTAATTGATTAAGGTAAATATGGAGTCCATGACATGAATACTCAATTTTCATCACCAAAATCTGCTTATAAAGTCTGCTGCCCTCTATTTTTAGACTTTGCTTGCATGCCAAGCAAGCTAAAAATATTATTTTATTCACTTGTGCACTCACATCAACATGTAGATGCTCTGAATAATAAAAAGAAAGCTTCTCCAACCCTAGGCACCAAAACTGGATGCTTCCCGACAATTAATAAAAAGAGTTAGCTTTTAGGCACTTAGCTATGCTAGAATGGGTTGCACTTTTTGGCAAGGGTGAGTGCTAAAAATAAGAAGTCAACTTGATGGGAATTTCCACCTTGCACTGCAGCTCCAAAAATCCCCTCTTCCACTTAAGTGACTTGTCCTTCATCATGAGAATTTTCACCTTGCATTGCAGGTAAGAAATTCCCATCTTCCTGCCACTGCGGAAATTCCCATTAGCAACTTAAGTCATTTCCCAAAAAGTGTGACTTGTATGGAAAAAAACCTCTTTTGAAAAGAGAGACTTGCATGGGTGAATAAAAAATCTTTGATGGGAAAATTTAGCTTGCTAGGCAAGTAAGAAATTTCCATTGGTGCTTTAAGTAATTTTTCTTTATAATGAGAATTTTCACCATTCATTCCAGGTAAGAAATTCCCATTTTCCATCCTCCTATGAAATTACCATTGTAACTTAAGTGCATTTAACTTGATGGGAAAAAGTAACCTGCTATGCGGATAAGAAATTCCCATCTTCTTGCCATTGCGAAAAATTCCCATTGCAATTTAGATCTATTTATCCCAAAAAGTACGACTTGCATTGTGACTTCTACCTTTAAAATTGCGTGAAAATTCATCTTTTAAGGTAGCATGGAAATTGGACTTGGAAGGAACCTTTGCAAACTCGCGGTTGACAAGAAGATTGCATTTCTTTCCTTTTTGTATTTTTGGAAAGGGTTTGGGAAGATGTAGCAACAAAAATTACATGTGCCATAAATTTCATTCCGTGGCTCCATGTTTGGGTGTCATTTTTTTTTTTTTCTAAAAGTGTATAATTTCTCACTCTATGAATTGATGGCGATATTTTTCTTATTTTCATAAAATCCATTTTTGCACCTTTTTAGACCAATTGACTTCTTGCAATATTTTGAAAGAATCTCTAGCTCCGATCGCATGTAGACAAATTAGTAATTAAAAATACTTGGATAGCTTTTCAAAACCCTAGGCCTGGGGAAAGATCTGGCAAGAAGGATGAATAGGCTACGGGAATTTTTGGAGAAAACAAACCAAAACATAGACAAAAAGAAATAAAACAAAACAAAAATAGCTATGGCAATTGCTCAAAAAATTTCTCCAATTAGCTGATCTGCAAAAATTCTTCCCCAGATGAATGTTCTGTGGTAATAATGATGGGGTGAATTGCTTTATATAACATAAATCCTCCAATTTTAGCTCAATCTATTTTTAAAAGAACTTTATTTGTTTAATAAATAAAATAAATACAATTCTCTCATATAAAACCTAATGAAGAGATAGAGTGAGTTTTAACATGTGGATATTTGGCGAATTTGGATTTTATGACTCTCTGGGGATATCTTAGAGCATTTCAAACAACTGCAGGAAAAACAAACACAAAAGCGACCTAAAGGAGCAGTCCCAAATTTCAGGGTGAAATTTCTCGGGACACCAGAAATCCCATGTCTATTCATCACTTGAAGCCTCACTTGTATAGCTAACCTTTACGTGTTATCGTTTTCCTTCATAAAAGACACCTATATTCCTCTATAGTCTTATCCATGACCTAAAGGTCCAAATAATTTCAAACGTACAATGGGATTCAACTCCTTAAGTCAAACTTCTTGCAAAGAGATGATTCACTCAAAAAGGACATCTACCTCTCTATCTAGCTTCTATAAATAGACTATTCCATTGAAGGACAACTATAACGTTAGACGTACTACACATAGTCTATCCAAAAAAGAAGACTATATCTAAACAAATAAAATTAAAAATATTTTGAATCTTCCCGCATTGATCAGATTCACGAAGACCTCAAGGAGTCCTTATATTTATCCCACATAGACTTCCCGCATCGACTAGTCTATAAAATAAAAAAGAAAAGGAAAACAAATGTACAAATTTTTTGTCATGGACTTGCCTATTATGGTTTTGGGTATTTTGTAGAAGAGGCATGTTGTCTCACACCAAGGTTATTCAATAAAAAACCACTTCACCTCACCTGTTGTTATTTCAAATCTCCTACCTACTCAAGGGGCGTGCCAAAATACAAGTTTTTGTGATCATGTAACTTCATTCACCCTTAGAAGGTTTAGGCATGCAATGACTTTAGGGTCTTATGTCCATGATCCGATCTTTTGATGTAATAGACTCTTAATGGTCCTTAATAATTAGGTGGTGCCCCACCTCATTTATTTTTCACTTCTTTTCCTAATCATTGATTCTCGCCACACATGACTAGAAATTTGACACCTATACTCAATCATACGTATTCAACCTAGGCTCCACCATGCCTAGACGACCTTATTCCATCATGCCTAAATGACCTAAACTTCATCATGCCTAAATGACTCGTATTCAACCATGCATATTAAAATTCAACTTAACTAAACCCAAATTACCTACACTCTACTCACACCTAAAAATATCAACCCATTCATCTACCTCACTATATTCTTCCCTAGCTTACGAGATAACTACATCGACATGAGACCCCTATTCACTAGGGATATGTAGGTAGCACACTTTGAGGAAAGGGGGTCCTTAGAGATTTGATCGGCCATTTGTCTACCCTTTTCTATCCCTTTCCCCTTATACACATTTTACACCTACCCATTTTCACCCTTTTATATTCACTTTCTACCTTAGTTAGTTTCCATTCACACCAAAAACATGGAAATTAATATACCACAACAAACATGCATTGTTTTATCACATTTTCCATTTTATCAGCATATACATATGTTACCTAATTCATTTAAACATTTTCCATGATATCAAATATTTGGAAATTAAACCACATCATACATATACATCATCATTTATTTTCCATAATACCAATAACTTGGAAATTAAATCAAACAAAAACACCATACTCAAACATGCCTGACAACCCGACTCCACCATGCCTACACGACCTGACTCCATCATGCATATACCTAACTCAACCATGCCTAGATGACATGAATCCACCATGCCTAGATTCAAAAATGGAGGTGACATGGTTTAGATCAACGTGCATAAGCACAAATGAAGGCATTCAAGATTGGTTGTAGGGCACCTTGTCCATGGGAAGGCCATTTTCCAAGACATTATAGCCCTTAAGAGAATCTTGACTTCATGGTTGAAATGCTGCCCCAACTTACACAATGGACTGAGGAGATCAAGGTTTATGAGTTGGAGTCAAGACAACCTCATCAATGGGTAAGTACAACATCTCATAGATTTTCTTTTTCTCTTTCTCAAGTGGCACCATCTCAAACCAAGCTCCTCACTTGCTGCCCCAAGTGTTGATTTCATTTCTCCATCTCCTAGTCTTTCACCTCATCTCAGTTCTTATGTCCTTTTCCCTTCCAAACAGTCATCCCCTCCAAAAACAAGAAGTTGCACCTCCATTCCCACCAAAACAATTACAAAGATGGTTGAACCCCAACCTGCCACTCCTCTTGCTTTCCCAAGCCCATGTTGGGAAGAGACTCAAGAATCCAGTCAAGGAGAACAACAAGAAGAGGAGCCCAACAGAAAAGAAATGACAGACAATCTGAAGAGTTGGGTTGCCAAATTTGGGTTTACAAAGATCCCCTTGATGGTCAAGCCAATAGAGGAGGTCAAGATTGAAGAACTAGTGGTGGTTGAGGCTGAGTTTGCAGCAAAAGAAGAGAAAGAACAAGAGGAGGAACAATCAGTCCTAAGCCCCATTGAAGAGGATCGGGGGAGAGATCAAATCAGTGTTGAGGCCACTCAATGAAGAAGGCATCATTGAAGATTTTTACTTTCATTTCAAGGGCCTGATTTGATTGATGAACCCATGATGGAGGAGGACCATATAGTTTCAGAGGCTCTAAGTATGGAGCAGGCTATAGGGGAACCTTCAATTATTCCTCCCACTTCATCCCCTTCAAGCTCTGATGTTGAAGAAGATTTTGATCTTTCAAACTTCATGTTTGAGGAAGAGAGAAACCATGGTGAGAAAGTTACAGATCAAGAGGACACCATGAAGGAGGTAGAGCACTTGCAGCAAGACAACAAGGAGGCAGACTGTCTGTCAGACTTGAGAGATTGCTTTGATGAAGAGGATCCCATGGAGATTACATCATTTTCTCCTCCATCCATCTTCCATGCACATGAACCTACTGCCATGAAGGAGAATATTCAAGTGCAAAATCCTGCACTCCATAATGGCCCTCTGGAACCAAGGTTGGAAGATCTTGATCTTCCATGTTCTTCAAAAGAGGAGGAAGGCAAAAGGCAGGAGGATGTCATCATCTCTCTCACACCATCCACCCAAGAAGGTCCACAAGAAGACTCCATTTTTGGAGTTAAATTTCAAAGCAATGGGAAAACTTTAAGGACCAGACCTTGCCCAATCAGGTACTTGGATTCATTAGAGCTAAGGGAGAAGCTGAAACCAATCATGCCTACTCCAGGGCATGAGGATGAGCATCAAAATACCAAGGGTCATCATCAAAACCTCCAGAAGTCTAATGCAAGTTAGCTTGAGGAGGTATTTCCCATTAATGCTTTGATACCTTGATGATTTGGGTGGAAGACAGGGTTAGAGTCAGTTTTTCACTCATACTGGAAGCTATATTTAGCATCAAATCATTTACATGGCTACCTCTCTCAAGAAAAGGAAGCTACTTCTCTCTGCTAGTTGCAGGCTTTGTTTAGCATTCTTTCTCTCTAGTTAGTTTAGGAGTAGGTAGATTTGCTTTCAGCAGAAGAAGTGCTTATGCACACTCTGCATGTCTCATTTGAGGCATGTATGATTTGGTATTTGTATATAAGTTTTGTTTGTTTTATTCTAAGGGTGCATAAGGCCATACTTTTCAATATTCGTGGCAAGAAGACTTATAGCGGTGCATGTAATAGATTCTTATCTCCAAAAAGGAACAAATCCATTGCAACTTAAACCATTTCGAAATAGTCCATTTCGAGACAATCTGAAATCTGAGTCAATACAATTTTCTACTCTCAGAAACTCAATTTCAAGATTTTCTTATGAAAATTAAGAGTGCGAGATGCAAGGGTGGGTTCAGAGTCAAGAAGAGGTCAACAAAGTGCAAAGAGTCAGGGAGTCCATTTTATAAGAAGGATCAGTGTCAGGTCATCATTCTTGACTCCATGCCCAATGGATGCTTCAAGAAAACTGGTCCATTCATCTAGTAGGCAGATGTCCCCGTTGAGTCACCAAATTGTTATCCTAAATTCGCCCCCAAAAAAATTGGTCAAGACAAGTCCTACACATAAGGAAATTATGAAGGATATGAATCATATCTGCGAGCTCACATTCTAGGACAAAAACAAGGTTACAAGGAGACTCTACAATGGAGTGGCGGGGCTTGCGAAGGATCAAACGACCCTGTGTAGTAAGAAAGAAAAGAAGTGGTGAAGTTTCAAGGTCTTCGGGCTCAAAATAGTTTAGAGTGAGTCCAAAATCGACTAAGTATGGAGGAAACAATAGAGAGAGCCAAGTGTCAGCACGACACTTCTCCAAAGTTGAATCCAAAAAGGAAGCCCAAATGAGTGCCAATCTGCAATGTGGCCTTGGTAGGTGAAAAATGGAGAAAAAATCTTCGGGCCTTTAATGCAGGATCTTCTTGCTCTTCAACTACCAGATCCGATTCAATTCGATCCTAGGGAACCAGAAGCGACATATTGTGGGTGGATTTGTAGAAGGCATTGATATTCAATGGTTGAAATTTCAAAGTGGGATTCGATGCGTATCTCATGGTGGTTGGAGTAGGATTCGATTTTCCCTCTTCTCTCTCTCTTATTCTTTCTATATATTGTAACACTTCTCATTTTGGAAAAGAGAGACATTCTGGGCATAGAGAAACTCTGTCAAATTTGTTTCTCGACGCCATTTTTGGGTAAAGAAACCTTCTCCCATACCTAGAAAATGTATTTGTGCCTCTATTCCAGAAATGTAATGGTCTGTGCACCTTTTAGAGCAATAAAAACATGTTTTTGTGGTGTTCTTTAACCCTTTGCATAATTTTGTTGTTTCTCCATGCCTCTCCCTTCCAGATTTGTTTTTATGTGCATGTATTTCACATTTGCAGGTGTAGGATGTTATGTTTCATGGAGTTTAATGGCAAATTTGAAGATCTGTGCCATGTTACTCTTGTCTGACCTCCCTCATCTCCATTTTTTCTGTTTCTTTCTCCCTCAATGTAGATGTCTCGCTTCCTTTCTTTGGTGTATCACCGCTTTAGTGTTAGGCTTTGTTTTTTTCCCTCTTTCTCTCTCCTTGGTTCCTTGGAATGGTTAGATTAGGTTAGATTTATTTTGCTTGCCTTTGGATTAGCTCATGAAAGGTAGTTTTGGAAGAGGAACCAGCCTTCTCACGGAGAGATTTCCCACTTTTACAAGGTCCCAAACCTTGGGAAAGTTCAATGTTATGCAATCACACCAAATGATTCTACCTTAGAAAAGAAGATCCATAACTCATTTGGGGGTGCTTTGTGATTTCACACTAACAAGGCCCTCCAATAGCTTCCTATAGTATGGTACATCATATGTGGCCCTAGCCACCCTCGACTGTCCCCCGACTAGTACCCATCACCAGAAACCCACTCTATACACACCACCCTCGAACCAATCCTGTAGTGGTAAACCAATGGATGCACACATACAATGTGATAATATGTCCATCAATGTAATAAGTAGGTATAACACATATAAAATCTCCTCAATCTACCATAGGCCCATAGCTCCCTATATAAATGGACTAGGAAATCTGGTGCCCAAGCAAAGCATATTAGCTCCTCGATCATGTCCTGTAGCACCCGCATCAATGCTCGTGGAAATCTACCACCCTCGAAATCTAAAATCGTGAAACATCCCACTACCACCATCATCAACACAAATAGTCTGGTCTCATGTGGGTAGGCTACATACATGTCTTAATAGCTCAGACTCACACTATGGTAGCTCAACAAGCCCATTGCCTCACCATATACCTCCACTATCAACTCCACTAATGCCTTAGATGAAATAGAATACACTAGCTCCCCAATAATAGGAACCTCGGATCCTTTAAACATCCTCCATGGTGATGGACATAGTAAGTGAAAGGTATTGGTCACTGAGTCCCATCTATCGATGAGATTGACCATCAAGCTATGATCTTGGGCTATACGTCTATAGCACATGATCAAACGAAGTCACACATCTACTAGGTGCTCCCACTCCTCAACCGTCATGCTCACCCGTATCTTTCCCGGTAGAGGGGTGGTACTTTGTCTCTCATCCTCGGTGATCTCTCACCCGAATCATTCAAACTAATAATATCAAGTTGCATCCCTCTCAAATCACCTATTACCAAAATCTCAAACCCACCTAACACTTACCCCTTTTTGCATCACACACTACCTAAAACATATCAATCCTACTTACCCCTCACCTATGTTTTTGACACTTAACCCCATACCTAATTCAATTAAATACCTGCTATCTCCATTATCCTACTTACCCAATATCCTAGAGCATTTCACCTATTTACCTATCACACATTGACAACATAGTACATGACCCTCTTGAACCTCAATTAGTATTTAGCTACCGCTTCCTCATCCATTTACCTTTCTTACCTAGCCCTTCTTTCACCTATTCACTTTTATTAGTGACCAACATTGCTTGCCATGACCGTCATCAATCCTCTTGATTGGTGTCGGTCACCCTCTTACTGACCAACGCTAACACACCCAACTAACGTTGACCAACCCATGACCGACGTCGGTCTCTGCTTTGGCAAAAACACGAACCCCTCGTCCCCATTATCACAAAATTAACAAAAAACAACTAAAACACCTACCCTAACCCACCCAAACCTATCCTAGCTTCATTGTCAACCCTATTTAAGCTACGTTTGACCTTCCCCCATTTCATTCCTTTTACCCACAATTTCAAAATTAAATTTCCACCCAAATTTTAAACAAAATGATTTTAATATTTTCAATTCAACTAAAGGATTTATAATTTCTCCTACCTCTACTCGGCATCATCTCCATGATGGCACTTTTGGTCATTGTACCGGTGGTCCACTTTCTCCCTCTCCTACCTCTGTCATGCCAAAATCAACTCCTCACCTCAAAACCAATCAAATTACTCCACTCAATCTCATAGACCCACCTATCAAATACCAATCACCTGCTAGATGGCTCACCAACTCAGCTCAACACCTCATACTATCATTTTCCACTCTTACACTTCTCCTTTGTTGTTTTCTAAAAGTGGAAAGGTTAAAATGAATCTGTAAAATGGATTTTTCCTTTTTAGCCCCAAATCGACATGACCAACGTCGTTCATGTCATGCCCTAGAAAAGCGATGTCGGTTACACTATAACTAACATCAGTCACTTGACATAACCATTTGACCCACCCCATGCCCATTTTTCCTAAAAACATTATTGATCCAACAAATTTTAACCTTACCAACACCTATTACACCTTACCCACAAGCCTAAATTACTTGTACATTTCCTTAACTGTGTTCGAACATGTTATTTACCTATATCCTAGATTTACCTATGCCATAACCTACATACCCTACCTTGAACCACCTTTGATGCCATTCAAATTTGTGTACTCGCTATACCTTGCGATGTTGTTACCAATGTTGTTTAGCCTAATTACCTTACCTTGTCTAATGACGTGATGTTTATCCCGACCATATCTTTAGTGCCATGGAACAAAACCTATCACCCATTCCTACACCTTACCTCATTGTGCTTCATCACCATATCCTATACCTTGGATACCTAAATCACTTCAACCTCGTTTGGATAAACTTCTTGACCTCTCGATAACATAGAGTTTACAAATTCTTACACACAGTACCGTATCACAATATATATGTGTGCGTGCATTTGATTGCCATTAACCATTACTTGGCTTGACCTTTACCCATTACCCGACCTATTCATGACCTTGCCCACTGACCCTCACTTTCATCAATAACCTATTTATCAAACCACTCACTCACTATGTTTCCTACCTCATTAGTTTGTGGTTTGAGGGGGAGAACCTTCACCCTAATTTGGGAAACCTAACCTACGCTTATACATGGGACACCAAATTTATATTTTTGTCAGGCGTTCCTTACCAATACAAGATACATGATAAAAGGGGGCAAAATGTAGACACCAAATTTGGGTCACACTCCCCTTGGTCCCTTTTAATTAATTAAACACACCATCGACCCATTATTAATTATTCACCTTCACATTATTAATTAATTTAATTATTTTAATTAAATTAATTTCACCCTCACACCTCCACCTCACCAGGAAACCTCACCTTGGACCCATTCTAGGGGCATTTAACTCATAGTGATTGAGTCATCACCCTCAACATTGAGTCATCAACGCATTATAACTCCTAAAGACCGAGTCACTAACTTGACCTAACTAACTAAGACTTCTTCCTAAACCTAATTGGACCTTTTCTAAGTTCTTCCTACCTTCTCTCATGTGAAATCCACTTTCCTAAGTGGAATCAATGAGAAAGCATGCCAAATATGGGAAGATTTTCCTATTTTTGGTAAACCTAGACTTTCCCGCCTTAACCGATGTTGGTTATTCCTCAATGAATGCCGGTCACCTAACCATCATCGATTCCTTTATATACAACTTTGTAACCTTTTACTTGGGTTGGTCATTTTTAGTTTAGAGAGTTCTATTACATTCAAGCATGAATCTGAGACTTCTCAGCATCCGGACGCAGGATATACTCAACCACATGCCCAAGAAAGCATCTAATGCTTGTCCCAAGGCATTGGAATATTCACGGGAACACTCTGGGAGTATTGCCACAACACTAAACACAAAATATCTTCACGGATCAACTACCATCTTCCTTCACCTTCTAAATCTGCAAATACAAGTAAGTATACATGATTTTCATCATATTGTGCTTGCTTAAAGTGTAGGTTCATTATCTCCTTTATTATACTTTATTTCTACATGTATTCCTTTATCTCCACCTTCTCACCAATCCATCAACCTAACCACCTACAACTGTTGGCTCTTTGTACTTTCCCATATGCATTCCCGAGTCTTCCTAGTAATATTACGAACCCAATCATCCTCCTTCATTCTCTGTGCAATCACGAGAGAAGCTTAAAATACTTTGATTTAATTACTACCAAATTTCCCTATTGACGTCAGTCATCTTAACCGTCGTTGGTCTCCCCTCTTTACCGGCATTGGTCATTAGGCGATATCGAGTCCAACTTTGTGTTTTCTTTTAGCCTTCACCAAACTACCTCTAACATCACCTAAACTCCACCTAGACCTTACTAGACACCCATGTGGCCTTATTTAACACCTCTATGACCTTCCCCAACCAAAAACATACCTTTCCTAATGCTAGATTAGTTTGTATTTCAATATTATGCTTAATCTAGTGTGTTGATAAAATTTTGAGATACCTAACTCAAAGCGTTAGCAATAAGACATTTATTTCTCATATTTGATTTCATTAATTTAACGGCCATCTAGAAAGTATCACACTTCCCAGAACTAGCAATCGCTAGGTAGTCCATTTTCATTTTCTATTTAATATCATTTGGTGGTCTTGTTGTGTTCTTATACAGGTCATTCCTCCTATTTAAAGGGAAGCTCTCACATTCGATCCCCGATCAACTTCTACAACATGTATATACTATCTACATAACCACATGTATTCCTCCTTGACCATTACCTTATCTATTTTATCGCTTACTTTGAGGTGAAACTATGAGAACTCATAAACTACATGAATCCACTACTTATCTCCTCTTAGAACCATGCTACCTAAATCTTACTTGAAAAGCCAAAAAATTTGAGCTCATACCTTCCTTGTATATCATAAATATGAATCATGGACTTCAAAACTACTTACAAGAATTCCTTCATTGTTTTCTACTTTCTTTGTATGTAATTACATCCTTCATGATCATATGACTTGGTTTTCATGTCAACGAACCTCAAATTATATTCAATTATGAATTTTAAGTATCTTGGCATCTTACTCACCTCATTTAGACTCAAAATTTCTCCCCCTACTTTGATGAGCACTATCGACTTGTACCTTCATATTTTTATCTCTTTTACAGTCACCTATCAAAGACCTAGATTCCTGAATTATTTGACATACCTATACCATCATGATTCTTTCTTAGTAGTAAAATACGATAAAACATATCATGGCTATGTTTACACTTCTAAAAATTCCCTTAGAAACCTTTACTTAAACATTCTTGCAACTCTTTAACCAAACAAGACTCTGCTTTGACCAAAACTATTAAAAAATTTACAAACCTACATATGGATCCATACTTGCAAGTATTTGTATTGAGAAAACATACCTTGTTATCTTTGTGGACTTGTTTAGAACACATACACAAAATGCTCTTTTAGACCTAGTAACAAGTTCCTTTTTACATGCTAAAATCCCTCAAATTCCTTATATCATCTCCTCACAACTCCAACTATATCCATATAGTCTTCATGGAGTATGAAGACATCTTGATCACTTGGATGTATATCCATAGTCCTTCAAAAATGTACATAGACTTATAGAAAACTCGTGGGGATTACACAACTTATGATAAAACCAGAGAGCACCACGATTTATCATCTAGTCTTTAAGATACACCTTTATAGACCTTCATTGCTTTGAAAACTTCATATTGCTTCCTTTTCATTTCAATGTACCTTCAACAATCAAATATTTTTTCTTTACTGTCAATATTGTATTATTCCATCTGATTCAGTTCATCATTTCTAAACCCTATTCATAATATTTCATACAACTTGATGCAACAAAAATTGTACTCAACTCATATCACATTAGCATACCATAGTTCTTATCTACTAAACCTTCTTACACTTATATGCAAGATTGAAAAATTTCATAAAAAAATTGAAGCTTAGTTTTGTAACATGTTAAAAATAAGCAGATTGACAACAAAAATACATAAAAATTGTAGAAAAAATGCAGCGGAAGAACCATAGCACTCCATGGACTCAATTAACTTCTATGACTTTCTCCAATCAAACTCTTATGAATCATAAACACTTTGACACACTACATGCTTGAACCAAGAGACCAAAGAATTCTTGATAAATCTATCCTTCTTAGACATCTTGGACACCTTCAAACTTTGGATCTTCATACTTATCTCTTGAGAGGGTATAGGAACCACTCTACCTGTGAAGACCCTGATAAACCTTATTTGAATAAATGATAAACCTTGATGTTCTCTTGGGAAAATAAAACCCTTCTTATCCTCAAACCCTCCATGAATCATCATATTCATAGATCTAACTATACTAGATTTACACTTCAAGACTGTTATCCCTACCATAAGGTTCTCTAGGACCACTTCATTTATTGTCATTATAATTAGATCATCATGACATCCTTCCTTTGTCTGTATAGATCCAAACAAATCTACATAATCCTTTACACTGAGAGATCCTAACATAACCTCGTGTTTAGCTCCTAGAGAATCATCAAAAACTTCACTATCTTCTTTGAGGTCAAAAACATTAAGATCAACTCCTAGGCCATCTTCATCATCAATTTCTATTCTTCATCCTCACCATTAGGATTAGGTGCTTCAAAAACAACACAAGAACCTGATTTTTACCTTTCATAAACCTTCTCATCAACTATACCTGTTGGAGAGGGAGTAAAAATTTCATATATGGACTACCATATGTCACACCTTAAGGGTTTAAATAAATATCTCACTCTAACTAATGGATTCTCTTCAACTTGTGATAAACAACCTGTCATACCCATGGTTTAAGAGGATCTCCTTCAATTTGTAAAAACTTACTTCACAAGGACTCACTCCGATACCAATTTTTGGAATCACAATGTAATGGGGTGAATCAATCCTACAATATTTTTACTTCATTTACCATTGTTACAACATCCATCAAACATCCATCTAATCATATACATTGAACATTAGCTTATTATGTGTGCACTATACATTCAAATGAACATGAAACACACGAGAGAAAAAATAAACACAAGATGTAAGTGGCAAAACCTTAAGGGGAAGAAAAAACATTGAAAAATTTACTGATATTACACAACAAAGACTCAAGTAAATATTACACATTTCAAGAGATTTCTTTAGTGAGGTGCCAACCCCACAAGGAGCACCAACCCCTAAACCCTTTTTGATATTATTCATAATAAGAGACTCCTATGAAAATGAATCAACATAAGAGATTTGGAAGAAGTATGACCAATGAAACTATGTTGATACCACAACCGATTGTGATCAAAATTCAACTTCAAATTCTTTCAAAACCTCATCACATGTTCTCTCCTTTAACTCACTTTATCTTCTTTCTTCTCAACTTGTCTCTACTTTAAAACCTCACACACATGTTCTCATTTGGTATTCAAACTGTAACACACATCCTCAACATTCATATCATGCATTCATACCTGTTACACCCTCACATTTGGGTCACGATAACCTTCCAAGACTAGCTCACAAATAAACCCAAAACATTTCCTTTATACCCTTCTCAACTCATAAACTCAATGAATGTTAGTACTTCATCATAATTTTGAAAAAAAAAACTTAAAAACATCCCAAAAGTTTTATTACAAAATTCACATATGACTTGTTGGTGCTAAGATTTGTCTCGCCCCATTTGCCATTATTTTCCCTCTGTCTATGTGTTTTGAAACATTTTGTCTCTCGATGTGGGTGTTTTGAAGGTTTCTACTTCCATTTGAATGCCTCGATTTTTTTGCAGAATCCATTGTCATGTCCCTCCTTGAAGAAGTCTCTGAGTTTTCCCTGTTTTTTCCTAATTTCTTCAAAATCCACGGGCTTTGCCATTTTTCCTATTTTTCCTCGACCATGGAAGCTCGAGAATGATCAATTTACATTTGTATGCCTTTGAAAATCCAAACCCATGGTCGAAAGATGCTCGGAACCATGATTCACTTGGTTTTGTTTCAAAAATTTCATCCTTAGCAAAAAAATCGGGTTCTAGGCATGAATGGTGAATTTATGTGTTTTTGACGATCTGGCGGGTGTCCTTTTCCTGTCAAAATTATTCCTCAGCATTTGGTGGTCACGTGGCTTCTTTTGGTTGGTCAAAGGATGGGGGTAAATGCTTTAAACTATCAATTTTTGATTTTTTTAAAAAAAGGCAAATTTGGTCTTGTGGCTCCGCTCAATTCTGATTGGTTCTTTTGGTGCTTATGTGGCTTCTTCTAATTGGATGGGGCATGGTGGGTTTGTTTTTGAACTTGTTCCTTTTGGATACTTTGGTAAAAGTTTGAACTCACCCCACGGCCCCACCAGGCTCTAATTAAAGAAAATTTAAGTGGCGGGAAAATTTCTTATTTTCACCCCGAGGGTGTCCACGTGTTCATTTTTGATTTGATGTGGCTCGGCGGGGCACTCCTAAACTTTGTGGAAAGTTTTAACCCAAAACTTGTCCACGTGGAGGAACGGTGCTCATTTGAAGATTTTCTTTTTGGTTTGGCCTTGGAGTTGTGCTGGGAGGACACGTGGAGGTTTCCATTTTTTGCTCTAGACTTAGACAAATTTTTATGTAGTTGGTACAATTTGGTGGAACAAGGACACATGGTGAGCCCACGCTCGTTCAGGATCTCCACTTTGGGTCTCTATGTTGAAATTATGCCATGAAGACACATGGAGGCTTCTGCTGGGGCTTCCCATACTTAGTCTTTTTTCAAAAGGTTTTGAGAGGCACAGGGACATATGGAGGGATCGCACATGTTTGAGGACTAGACCTTGAATTTCATTTTAAAGAAGCACCAAGAGGACACTTGGAGGCCTCTGCTCACTTTGCATTTTTCTTGGAATTTTCAACGATCAAAGGAGATTGCCTTAGACTCGACACATGGTGCCCACCGAGTTTTAAGCCTTAAAACAAATTTTTCTAGGCCTCATGTGGTGAGCTGCACTAATTCAAAATCTCAACTTTTGGGGACCATCTAAAGATGCGCCATTGTGATGCATGGAAGTTTGAAAAGTCAAAGGGTGGGGAAGTGGACCATCGGAGGCAACTTGGATTTTTGCCTCTTGTTACCAAAAGGATTAAAACATCAAAATGGCCCATGAGACTTGACAGAGAATAGTCAAAATTTTTCCACGGTCAACAACGGAGGTGCGGACTTCGGGAAATTTGGAAAATTTTCCTTTTATGGAGAAGGGAGTTAAAAGTAAAAGGAAGCGTGATTCCATTGGGACCCACATCAGAGACTAGAAGCGGAGGGTGGAGCTACGAAGAAAATTTGGAAAATTTTCCCTTTTCCAAAAAAGAGGTGAAATGGCAGAATTTGGCCATGGTTCCTTTAGGACCCACCTTAGGACATGTGTCAGGCTCATTTCTTAAGGGCGGAGGTGCAGAGAAAAATGTGAAAATTTTACATTTTTCCAAAAGTTGTAAAAGGAAAAAAGGAACCCATGAGCCCGCTCTAAAATTAGATCTCCCACGTGGATGGTCCAAATTCAAAGTAGAAATAAATAGCAGTTGTGCATATGTATATGATTTTTCCACCATTTCACTCCAGAGCTCCTAGGGATGTGTATTCTTATGATTTTTTTATCATTTCTTGGAGTCTCCTGCATGCCAAATGAAGAGGAACATTAATCTCATATCTTGGTTTGGTGGGGAAGGTCTGTAAATGTCTCTCACCATTAATATGCAATCGACTATCGGATTTGACCCGATTTTTCTTTCCTTGGCACACAAAATACCTATTGATATCCGAGTTTGGTGAGAAAAATATAGGGACGTCTTTACCATTAAGATGAGACCTGACCTTTTAGCTCGATCCGATCTTCCATTTCTTCTTCCTGGCATGCAAAGAACTAGATTAGACAGAATAGGGGTGGAAGTGGTTGGTGAGTAAAGGAAAAGTGATCTACCAGAGGAAGGAGTTGAATGTGAGAGATGTTCAAAGAGATTTTCCCCACAGCACCTAAAAACTTTTTACGAGATTTGATTATGGGAATTACAATCGAGATCATGGTGAGCATTGGTACACTCAATGTCTCTAGTTTTGGGGGAAAAGGCCTGTTGTAAAATGATATAAATAGGCATGATTTTTGCTTGTGAAAAGGGTTGGGAGTTTGTGAACATAGAAGTGTTAGGAGTCAGAAACTTATTTCCTAAAGGAAAAGCTCGATAGAGCCCATCTTCCTCGAAACTATTTGAGAAGCATGTTTATCTCCTTTATGTTACATTTGATCATGTCAAGTTGGTTGTGAGTGTACAACCATTGACAAGCTCTGAGATTGTTCAAGAAACTTTCCCCTCCTGATAAATTTAACCAAACTTGAGTTAATCTGTGTTATTCTTGGAAAAGATTTGTGTTTGCTTCGTTCTCAATAATGTCTAAGTTGTTTTTCTTGTTCTGTTGCATTCTTACATTAAAATATATGTAAATCACATGAGATATTATCCTTGTGATAGTTTGGTGGCATTTGCAATTTCATTTATCAGAAGAGCTTTCATTTGATAGTGAAATAAACAAATTTAAAATCACTGTGACTCCTAGCATGACTATAAGATTGTTTGTTAGCCTTTGAGGGTATCTTAGGTGTGATGAAACAAAGATTGATAATGTTTAGTTAAGTTTTTCCAATTTGAGCCTTCATTTTGGATCCTTGAAGTTTGTGTGAAAAGTGCTGATCTGGGCCTCCATTGGAGCACATATTTTAGTTAAAGGAACACCCTAACTACTCTGAAAGCATTCTGTTGTTTGAGCTTTCCATCTTTGTAAAAGTTCTCAAATATTTGGTATAATCAACTTTATCTTGCTTCACCTCCCACCAAAATTCATTCAAAAATAATTAATCATACCCATACTACCCCTGTTTTCATGTATGTATACAAATTCATAATTTTTACTACCAAAACATGCAAAAACAATCAGGTTTTCATTGTCTTTAGTGGCCTGAACCTTGCCTAGAAGATATCTCCATTATCTAGAGTCAACTCGTGAGAGTTAGGTTTTGTTGCATTGATCATATTTTCTTCAAGGTCATCTTAATACTTCACAAGGAAGGACATATCCATCTCCTCTATAAACAACAGGCTACAAAAGGGTCCTCTCACCCTAGTTGAAAGGCACAACCATAAAGTATTGAGGATAGGTCAAATCCTCTTGCATGGGTCTTTACCCATTTCTCCACATCCGAGTGACAAAGAGAAAGTTACATTTCATCCCTAGATACAAAACGACATACTACATGATTTGCTTGTCTCTAATCTTCTGCTAGACTTGTGATGTTGCTCAACTTCTGAGGGAGAATCAATTTGGGTACCAACACCTTCTTGGTGCCATTTATGGGGACATTTTGATTACGGTTTATTTTCGACCTTGGTAAAACACTTCTTATATGATTTTGAAGTGTTGTGTGTGCAATTCTTTCAGTTTACACACCTAATGTGCTCACTTTCATTGATAAATTTGGGTAAAGAAAAGTCAAATCATTCCATTTCCAGTTTCTAGTATTGACAGACATTTGACAGATCATATTTTAGTGCATTTGCACAACTAAGGTGGAAATCCTTAGTGGCGACTCCTTGTTGATTTGATTCTTGATGAATACCAGTGTCTTAACCTCTGTCAAGTGAGATTTGTTACTAACCTTTGCAAAGATGGAAGGAAGAAGATATTTCTTTGCTAGGGATCCTACTAGGACATTATTTCCAAAGCTAGGAAAAGCAAAATCAGAAGGAAGAAAATCCTGGAGAGTTGTTGGAGATCAATAGACAAGAAAAGGGATCTCCATTAATGAAAGTGATCAGCCTATTATTGAAGACTGCAATTCAAGTGCTTCTGAATTAGGTAGCCTCTTTGTGGAATTGAATTCTCCAACTAGAGAGGGGCCTTCATTTGATTTTAAAAGTTTACTTCTCATTACACCCTGTATTTTCATAGAAGTTGATAGGGATTTCTAAGAAACAAGGCCTTTAGGGGATATCCATTTTGAAAATTATACTCCTGTTTCAAAGACCCTCTTCCCCTTATCAATTTGTCACCCCTCTAGGGTCACCTCCTCAAAACAACATGGCCTTGCCCCCACTCGAGACCCCCTTTTGTTGTAAACACCTTTGGTCCATAAATTTTACTGAGGGATGGTTGGTTATCCAAATGCGAGTTCCCAGATGTGAAAAACAAATTACCCAAGTTCTAAGGAAACAACACTATAACTAGTGATCAACATCTAAAGCTTTTTATCAATATGATGGAAGACTTTGAGATTGAACATGAAGATGTATATATCAAACTGTTTATCCATACTTTGGAGGAAGATGCCAGGGACTGGTACAAAGCTTTTCCAGATAATTCCATAGATTCCTAGACCGAGATGAATAATGCATTTAGATTGTAGTATGGTGACAGAATGACCCTAGATTTCTTCTATCAGAATTTGAAAACATCAAGAAGAATCCTAATGAATCAATACATGATTTCAACACAAGGTTTAATAAGACCTTGAGGAGATTTCTTGTTAGGATAAGGCCATGTGATGAATCATGTTTGATCAAATATTCATATGCATTTGATAAAAAGGTGCTTACTACTTGAGGAAAAAAACCCTACTAATTTGAGGCAGGCCTTCACCATGGCTCTGCAAATAGAGAACAACATCAAGGCAATTAGAAATATTCCAAAAAGGGAGGGTGTAAAACTAAATAACCCGAAAAGCCTCAAACAAGTAAGGTTGCTGATTTGGAGGAAGTTGTAAAAACTTTGGTAGGGGTTGTCAAAGAAATATCATACAAATTAGCCCGGGAAGAAAAAGGGATTGGGTAGAGTTCACAAGGTCAACACAAGCAATAGGGCTAAGACATGTTTACAAATCACCAAAGATCTGATGATAGAGGCAAGGGACCTATTGGATTTGGAAATAGGTAGTCCCGAGGCCGGGGAAAATAGAATGGTACACGATCCTTTAGGTTGCAGAGTTGTTTATTGAGGAGGAGACATGTCATTGATTGGTGTGACAAATGTTTCATGCCCCATGCTCCATGTGAGGAAGATCATCAATAAAAGGAAGAAGTTGGTGATGGCAATGATGATGATGTTTTGCGTGATGGGTTGCTCCACAAGCTCATAACAAGTAGCAACTTTAATCGAGGTAATAAGTGCCAAAATACTGCTGATTTTGGGATTGCATCCACTAGGTACCTATTCTTCCTCCCTCTCATATTTTAGAAGTAGATCTTGTATGAAGCTTTTGAATTTCCCAATAATGACTTTGAATATTTAAGGGCTTTAATGATAAAGAAGTATGATGGAGGCATCCCATTTGAGGAGGACAGGCAATTGTTGATGAATGTTGTTGTGGCTCAAGAAAAGGAACACAACAAGAAGTAGGTTTGTTAAAGGGACAAGGCCTTAGGCCAAGCCAAAAACTCCATTGCTTTCAAATGTTCCTAAAGAGGCTCCTAAGAAAGATGCATCTACCAAGAGCCTTGTTGTCCCAAACAAAAATCATACCCCTCCTCATGCCCAAGTATCAAAAATCCTGTGCCATCTAATGAGTCTATCAACCTTCCTTCCAATGCCACCTTGTCAAAGTTAATCCCTTATGATATTGCCCAAGTCTTGAGTCAGATCAAGATCTCAGTTCCAATTGTTGAGTTTCTTATGATTCCTGAGCACAAGAAGAGGGTATTGGAGTATTTTGGATTGAAGGAAGAGAAGAATGCCCTAGGTAGAAATTTAAATATTGTGGAGACTCCTCCAATCACTAAAGAATTAGAAACACCACCAACATCGAAGTGCTAGATGAACCACCTTAGGTTTTTGGATATGCTTAGTAGATTCTTAGCTAAATGTGGATCCATTATTCACCACTCGATCATTAAGGACAAATTGTTACATAATTGTATGTTTGAGTCGGGGTATCATGCAATCTTATGCCTTTGGAAGTCATGAATGAGTTGGATATCAAGGTAACAGTAGCATATGGGAAGTGTACTACTATGGATTCTAGAGAGGTGCCGGTGGTGGGATGTGTGAAGAGTGCAGTGGTAAAACTTGCTACCTATCCAAGTAGGAATTTGAAGCTTGATGTAGTTATTATTGTTGATTGCCCATCCAAGTGGGGTATGCTATTGTCTAGAAATGGGCTGCAAGTGTTGGCGGGAGTGTTCAAATGGACATGTCCTATGCTACCATTCCAATTGAGGGCAGCATTGTCAAGTAATATGGGGAAATAAGATGTTGCACCTTATTAAGAATCCCAACAATGCATCTTATGAAGTATTGTACACAAGTGTTGATGCTGATAAATTTGTAGGATTTTTGATGGAAAAGAGCACAAGATTGAAGAATGAAAATGTCTTGAACAGGTAGGCTCTCCTTGGACTTTATTGTTTGATGGAGCTTGCTCCAAGTTCGGAAATGGTGTTGGTGTTGTCTTTTCCTTCAAACTCAAATTTGAATGCACTAATAAAATTGCTGAGTATGAGGCACTGTTGTTAGGTTTGAGGATTTCTTGGAAATATGGTGTTAAAGACATCATTGTCAAGGGAGATTTAGAATTAATTGTAAAGCAAGTCAGAAAACTATATGCCACAAAAATCAGCGAATGAAACAATACAAGCATGCAGTTTGGGATTTCATTGAGATGTTTGTTTCATTCAACATTATGCATCATGATAGGAAGTTCAATGTTTTTCTAGACAAACTTGTAGTACTATGATCTCGGTTTGATAATTGTGTAATGTCCCCATATTGCGAGTATGATGTTGAAGTGCTAACTAGGCCATCTGTACCTGACAACATTAAACATTGGCAAGTTTTTGATGATGATGCTCAAGGTCGAAGATTTATGCATAATAAAGGAGAGTTTTCTGATCAAAATATTGATTGGGAGCCAATGGTGTGCATAGCAAAGGGTAAAGAAACCTTGTTTGGTAGAGGCATGATCCAACTAAAGACTAATACCATTCCCAGAGGGCTGGTTGCTCTTGAGTATAATTTTGATAATGCTGATCGCATTGTTAACAGATGCATGGTAGCCTCAAGGGATATTGAGGAGCATGAAATTTGCACAAAGGAGAAACCAAGGAAGATTTAGTTAGGCAACAATCTTAGCAAGGAGGAGAAGCAATCCTACATCCAATTGCTGAAAAGGTATCAAGATTGCATGGCTTGGACTTATTCTAAGCTGAAGGCATACAGAGAGGATCTGTTTCAACATGATATTCCCTTAGAATCCAATGCAAAACCATTCAGGTAGAAACATAGACCAATCAATCCACTCCTATCTCTTAAAATGAAAGAAGAAATGAAGAAACTGAGGGATGGAGGAATTATTCAGCCCACAAGGTATTCTTCTTGGGTTGCGAACCTAGTACCAGTTAGAAAGAAGAATGGTGACATCAGGTTGTGTGTGGATTTCAAAAATTTGAACAGAGCATCAATGAAGGATAATTATCCTTTACCAAACATGGAAAACATGCTGCAGCTAGTGACTAGTTCTGAGCTACTTTCTACCCTGGATGGTTTCTCTGGTTATAACCAAGTTGTGGTGAAGGAATAAGAAAGGATTAAAATAGCCTTTACCACCCCTTGGGGAACATATGTATATGTTAGGATGCCCTTTGGACTGATGAATGTTGGATCACTTTTCAAAGAGCAATGGATGTTGCTTTTTCTAGTTACATCAATGATTTTATTGTTGTCTACCAAGATGATGTAACTGTGTTCTCCAGAAAGAGAAGTGATCACTTGCTGCACTTGGAAAAGATGTTGATAAGATGTAGAGAATATGACATTTCACTCAATCCAAAGAAGTGCCATTTTGGAGTGCAGAAGGAAAAGTTTCTTGGTCACATTGTGTCACAAGAGGGGTGATGATTGATCCAGAAAGGGTAGAGGCCATCAACAAGGTTCCAATCCCAAGAACCAAGAAAGGAATTCAGTCCTTCTTTGGGTAGATAAACTTCATTAGAAGATTTATATCAAACTTTGCTGAGTTGACCATTCCAATCACTTCCATGTTAAAGAAGGACCAAGTCATCAAGTGGGAGGAGGATGCCATTCAAGCTTTTAATGGGATTAAAGAGGCACTAAAGCATGCACCTGTTCTAGCAACTCCAGATTATAAGAAGCCCTTTCAACTGTTTTCTTTTTCTTCAGAGAACACTATTGCATCTGTCCTGTTGCAGAAAGATGATGAAGGGGCTGAGAGGCAATTTCCTTTTCAGTAAGGCACTGTAGGGGGCTGAGCTAAAATACACTATTATGGAGAAACAAGCATTTTCCTTCGTAAAAGCAATAAAGGTTTTCAGGTCTTACATTTTGAGTTCTAAGATTGTTGCTTATGTTCCCCACACCATGGTGAAAGACATCTTATTAGAGATGGAAGTCTCAAGCAAAAGGCACAGATGGGTGAAAAGTTGTAAGAATATGACATGGATATCCAAACCACAAAGCTGGTGAGAGGTTTGGGCTTGGCTAAGCTTATGGCTAAGAGAAACTTGCAAACTATTGAGGTGAATGAGGTAGGAGAAGGAAGGGTAGATGTCTTTGAGAAACTAATGAGTTATGAGTGGTACAAGGATGTGATTTTTATATCAGACATTTATATTGCCTTGAGTATTTGAGTAAGAACCAGAAAAGAGCCCTTAAGTTGGCTTCCTAGAAATATGTCATTATTGATTATGGGTTAGCTTGGAAGAACCTTGAGGGAGTTCTCTTAAGGTGCATTACTAAAGATGAAGCCCCCAAGATAATTGTTGATCTTCATGGAGGAGTTTGTGGGGGCACTTTGTTGGAAGAGTCACAACACACAAGATATTGAGGGCTAGTTATTGGTGGCCAACCCTCTTCAGGGATATAAATATTTTGGTTAGAAGATGTGAGAGTTGCCAGCACTTCTCTGGAAAGATTGAAAGCTTCAGGTTCCCTTCCTTTGTAGCCTTTATCAATTGAAGCCCCATTCAAGCAATGGGGATGGATTTCATTAGTGAGATTTTAGACCCTTCAAGTGCTGGCCATAAGTGGATTCTTGTAGCCACTAATTACTTCACCAAATGGGTGGAGGAAATCCCTACCAAAATAACAACACACCAAATTGTCATGGATTTTTTGTTGAACCATATCATCTGTAGGTTTGGGTGTCAGTCAAGATTGTTCTTGGCGACAATGCCATGAGCTATAGAGCCAAACCTTTGGTGGAAATGTGTAAAGAATATGGGATCAACTTGACATATGCATATAATTACAATCCCCAAGGAAATGGACAAGTTGAGTCTAGTAAAAAAATTTGTTGAAGATTATCAGAAGAACCTTGGAGCTGAACAAGAGAAAATGGGGTGAGCAGTTGAAGTTTGTTGTCTGGGCAGACCGCATTACTATTAAAAGAGCCACTAGAAAGAGCCCATTTGAGTTGGTGTATGGAACTCAGGCCATGCTTCCCCTGCATATGTAATTATCCTCATATTAGTTCATGCAAAAACTGGAAGATCAAGAGGTAAGTCCATATGATGCCCGCATTAACTAGATTATTGAGCTTGATGAAGAAAGGAGGGCATCCCACCAAAGGCATGTAAAGTTTAGAGAGAAGTTGAAGAAGTTGTTCAACAAGAAGGTCACCCCAAGAGATTTCAATTTTGGAGATCTCATGTTGATTATGGGATAGCAGGCATAAAGATAAGTGTAAGAATGGAAAATTTGATGCTTTATGGATGGGCCCTTACTTCATTGATATTCGGATTGGTGAACATACCTTCTTCTAAAGGACTTACATTAGGAATTTCTTGAATTTCTTATTAATGATAGGAATTTGAAACATTTCTTGGATTGATTCCCCAGAACCAAGGTGAACATCATCTGTACAGTGTATAGTTTGTTGGTTTGTTTTCTATCTTTCATGTTCTTGTTCGTTCTGGCCCCGGTGGCCTATTTTTGCTAGTTTCTCTATTCATTTTTGGGGACGGTCCTAGTTTTGTGCTCTACAAGCTAACTCCTTTTCCCAATGGATATTTTGGCACTTGTTCTACCTTTGTTCTTGTGGCACTCGCAGGGAGTGCCCATCCCTGAGTCGGAGCCGATGTTGGTGCTCAAATTTGTCTCACCCCATTTGCCATTATTTTCCTTTATCTGTGTTTCTGAAACATTTTGTCTCTCGATGTGGGTGTTTTGAAGGTTTCTACTTCCATTTGAATTCCTTGAATTGTTTGTAGAATCCATTTTCATGTCCCTCCTTGAAGAAGTCTCACGAGTTTTCCCTATTTTTTCCCTAATTTCTTCAAAATCTGCGGGCTTTGCCATTTTCCTATTTTTCCTCGACCATGGAAGCTCGAGAATGATCAATTTACATTTGTATGCCTTTGAAAATCCAAACCCATGGTCAAAGATGCTTGGAACCATGATTCACTTGGTTTTGTTTTAAAAAAATCATCCTTAGCGAAAAAATCGGGTTATGGGCATGAATGGTGAATTTCTATGTTTTTGACGGTCTAGCGGGTGTCCTTTTCCTATAAAAATTATTCCTTAATGTTCAAAGGTCACATGGATTCTTTTGGTTGGTCAGGGGATGATGGGAAAATGCTTTAACTTATCACTTTTTACTTTTTTAGAAAAAGGCAAATTTGGTCTCGTGGCTCCGCTCAATTTTGATTGGTTCTTTTGGTGCTTACATGGCTTCTTCTAATTGGATGGGGTGCGACGGGTTTGTTTTTAAACTTGTTCCTTTTGGCTACTTTGGAAAAAAATTTGAACTCACCCCATGGCCCCATTAGGCTCTGATTAAAGAAAATTTAAGTGGCGGGAAAATTTCTTATTTTTGCCCCGAGGGTGTCCACGTGTTCATTTTTTATTTGATGCGGTTCGGTGGGGCACTCCTAAACTTTTTGGAAAGTTTTAACCCAAAACTTGTCCACGTGGAGGAATGACGCTCATTTGAAGATTTGATTTTTGGTTTGGCCTTGGAGTTGCACCGGAGGACACGTGGAGGTTTCTGCTACTTTGCCCAGACTTAGACAAATTTTTATGTAGCTAGTATAGTTTGGTGGAATAGGGACACGTGGTGAGCCCGCGCTCATTCAGGATCTCCACTTTGGGTCTCTATGTTAAAATTTCACCATGAAGACAAATGGAGGCTTCCACCGGGGCTTCCCATACTTAAGTCTTTTTTCAAAAGGTTTTGAGAGGCCTGGGACACGTGGAGGGATCGTGCATGTTTGAGGACTAGCCCTTGAATTTCATTTTAAAGAAGCACCAAGAAGAAAATTAGAGGCCTCCGCTCACTTTGCATTTTTCTTGGAATTTTCAACGGTCAAAGGATATTTCCTCGGACTCTAACACATGGCACCTTCCACTGAGCTTTAAGCCTTCAAACAAATTTAGTTGGGCCAGACATGTGGTGAGCCCACGCTCATTCAAAATCTCAACTTTTGGGGACCATCTCAAGATGCGCCATTGTGACACATGGTAGTTTGAAAAGTCAAAGGGTAGGGAAGCGGACCATTGGAGGCAACTTGGATTTTTTGCCTCTTGTTACCAAAAGGATTAAAACATCAAAATGGCCCATAGACCCGATAGAGAATAGTCAAAATTTTACCTGGTCAATGGTGGAGGTGCGACTTCCGGGGGAAATTTGGAAAATTTTCCTTTTATGGAGAAGGGAGTTAAAAGTAAAAAGGAAGCGTGGTTCCACTGGGACCCACATCAGAGACTAGAAGCGGAGGGTGGAGGCGTGGGAAAATTTGGAAAATTTTCCCTTTTCCAAAAAAGAGGTGAAATGGTAGAATTTGGTCGTGGTTCCTTTGGGACCCACCTTAAGACACGTGTTAGGATCATTTCTCAAGGGCGGAGGTGCGGAGCAAAATGTGAAAATTTTACATTTTCCAAAAGTTGTAAAAGGAAAAAAGGAACCCCATAGGCCCACTCTAAAATTAGATCTCCCACGTGGATAGTCCAAATTTAAAGTAGAAATCAACGGAAGCTATGCATATGTATCTGATTTTTCTGCCATTTTAACTCCAGAGATCCTATGGATGTGTATTCTTATGATTTTTTTATCATTTCTTGGATTCTCCTGCACGCCAAATGAAGAGGAACATTAATCTCGTATCCTAGTTTGGTGGGGAAGGTCCATACACATCTCTCACCATTAATATGCAATCTGATTGTCAGATTCGGCCCAATTTTTATTTCCTTGGCACGTGAAAGACCTGTTGATATCCGAGTTTGGTGAGAAAAATCCGGGATGTCTTTACCATGAAGATGAGGCCTGAACTTTGAGCTCAATTTGATCTTCCATTTCTTCTTCTCGGGCATGCAAAGAACTAGATTGGATAGAATAGGGGTGGAAGTGGTTGGCGAGTAAAGGGAAAAGTGATCTACTAGAGGAAGGAGTTGAATGCGGGAGATGTTCAAAGAGATCTTCCCCTTGAGCACTCCTAACTTTTACGATCTTATTCTGGGAATTGCGATCGAGATCATGGCGAGAAATGGTACACTTAATGTCTCTAGTTTTGGGGGAAAAGGCCTGTTGTAAAATGATATAAATAGGCATGATTTTTCCATGAAAAGGGTTGGGAGTTTGTGAATGTAGAAGTGTTAGGAGTCGAAACTGATTTCCTAAAGGAAAAGCTCGAGAGAGCCCGTCTTCCTCAAAAATATCTGGAGAAGCTTGTTTATCTCCTTTGTGTTACATTTGATCATGTCAAGGTGGTTGCGAGTGTATAGCCATTGACAAGCTTTGAGATTGTTTGAGAAACTTTCCCTTACTAATAAATTTAACCAAACTTGAGTTAATCTATGTTATTCTTGGACAAAATTTGTGTTTGCTTCATTCCTGAATGTCTGTAAGTAGTTTTTCTTGTTCATGTTACATTCTTACATTGAAATCATGTGTGAATCACACAAGATCTTATCCTTGTGATAGTTTGGTGGCATTTGTAATTTCCTTTATCAGAAGAACTTTCATTTGATAGTGAAATAAAAAAATTTAAAATCATTGTGACTCCTAGCATGACTATAAGATTGTTTGTTAGCCTTTGAGGGTATCTTAGGCATGATGAAACAAATATTGATAATGTTTAGTTAAGTTTTTTCCAATTTGAGTCTTCATTTTGGATCCTTGAAGTTTGTGTGAAAAGTGCTGATCTGGGCCTCTATTAGAGCACATATTCTAGTTAAAGGAACACCCTAACTAATCTAAAAGCATTCTTCTATTCGAGCTTTCCATCTTTGTAAAATTTCTCAAAGATTTGGTATAATCAACTTTATCCTGCTTCACCTCCCACCAAAATTCATTCAAAAACAATTAATCATACCCATACTACCCTTGTTTGTCATGTATGTATACAAATGCATAATTTTACTACCAAAACATGCATAAACAATCAGGTTTTCATTTTCTTTAGTGGCTTGAACCTTTCCTAGAAGATATCTCCATTATCTAGAGTGACAACTCGTGAGAGTTAGGTTTTGTTGCATTGATCATATTTTCTTCAAGGTCTTCTTAATACTTCACAAGGAAGGACATCTCCATCTCCTCCATAAACAATAGGCTAAAAAAGGGTCCTCTCACCCTAGTTGAAAGGCACAACCATAAAGTATTGAGGATAGGTCAAATCCTCTTAGGGGTGCTACCCATTTCTCCACATCTGAGTGACAAAGAGAAAGCTGCATTTCATCCCCGAATACAAAACGACATACTACATGATTTGTTTGTCTCTAAGATTCCTTATAGACCTTTGATGATACTCATCTTTTGAGGGATAATCAATTTGGTTACCAACATGACCCATATAGGTAAGCCATGCCTAAAACCTCTCATCTTGCACCAAAAACACCTCAAAACCCCATCACTAGGATGGGCTAAAATAATAAATCACAAAACCATACTTATTCAAGCTCCAAAATCACCATACATGTGTAATATATCATATAAGCATCATACATGGTCACAAATCTAGTTTAAACAAGCAACTAAATTTTTAAATGGGCCTACTGGCTCATTTCCTTCACCAAATAGGTGTTTCCAGCACCTTGATTTTACCTTTGGGCCTCAAGACCTATCAAGATGAACTAAAATATGGAATGTGACCACTAAGTATAATCCTCAAGAAATTTATAACACATCCATTCATGTTAGAGATCATGAAACATCCATATATTCAAACCACAACAACTTTCCTCTTCACCAAAATAAGCTTCCCAAAAACTAGTTTTGTAAACTCAACTAGTTTACACCCTTGATGCCACTTCAAAGACCTAAAAATTCATTAAATAGGAAAAAAAAATCCCTTATTCACTCTACAGGTGATATAAATAATCAACGCAACCATATCATGCCTCAACCAACTCAATCTTTTAGTTGGAGAAAAACCATCGTAAAAATCAACATACATTCTTCTTCACAAACCGGCATGAAAGAAAGAAAATTGAATAAAATCACCAAGAAAAAAATTATACCAATGGAAATAAATATGAATATTATTTCTAGAAAATATTATAAATCATTCCAAATCTAAGTGGAAGGCCTTGACCAAGTTCATCTCTGCAAACCGCTTCTTCTTAAGTCTTCTAGGACTCAAGAACTGGCTTTGAGCTCAACTTTCTCCATCACACCAAAAATCACTTCCAAACTTTACAAAAGCATATATCACACTTAGAAATTATTTCCAATCACTTATAAGCCTTCAAAAATCATGAAAAAATCAGAATCATCACTTTACCTCTTGAAGCCATTTAGCATTGTGCCGAACATGCATCCTCCATATTTGACCCTCAAAGAATAGGTCATAACTTTTTCAAATCATATCAAAAACAAAAGTTTGATATATCATTGGAAATACCTCTGAATTGTGATAAAGAAAATTTTTAGTGGATTCCTAACTTCTCATGTAGCTCATGAAATTCTACTTTTCTTGAAAGCTACTCTAAAGCGCCTAAAACCCAATCTTCATAAATAAGGCACACTTTGCACTTTTTCACCTCAACCATGATTTGAAAATATCATGGACAAACCTATAAAAACTCTAGGGATAACATAAATGATAATTTAGTTTATACCTTTTTGGATATCTTTTCCACAAACTAAACTTCTTCATAAATAAGCCGATTCGGGTGGGACCCACATCCTGTCACCTACTCTAATATAAATTTCTAGAAATCTAGAAGAGTATTATAAAAATACAATCATCAATGTTTTAAAAACAATAAAAAGTACTTTGTATAATCACTTTTCTCCAAGATACTCCTATCTAGGGTTTAACTAGGGTTTGAACATCAATGTTTTAAAAATACATTCGATAATTTAGTTTATACCTTTTTGGAGATCTTTTCCACAAACTAAACTTCTTCATAAATAAGCTAGTTCAGGTGGGACCCACATCCTGTCACCTACTCTAATATAACTTTCTGGAAATCTAGAAGAGTATTATAAAAATACAATCATCAATGTTTTAAAAATAATAAAAATACTTTATATAATCACTTTTCTCCAAGATTACTGCTAGCTAGGGGTTTAACTAGGGTTTCAAACCACTTTACCTTCTTAAAGATCGTTCATAAAAACTACACTTTGTCAAACCACCTCATTATTTTTGTAAAACCTTAGTAAATGACATAATAATATATTCCAAATAGATCATGTCCTAATGCAAATAACACAACTCACAACAAGCATCGGAAGGTCCACATTTACCTCAAAAGCACACTTTGTAGAATACATGGTTTCACCAAAACCGACATATCTTGTAAATCCTTATTCACTATGACATGAAACATGTCATGAAGCATCATGAAAACATCCTATAACTTATAAAACTCACAATATAGCTAAAATTCATCTGAAAATTTCTATCCATAATGACTTACATGTGTTATTTTACCCGATTCTCACTGCTTTGCTTCCCAAGGACCTCTTACATGCACTATATCACTGAATAATAACTTAAAAATCACCACACACCTCATGTAAAATGTTACCATGCTGATACCATGATTCAATAAGACTTATCACCTCCAAAAATCGTGACTAAATATCATTCTACATGCTACAGGATTAGAAATAGGCATTGACTGACCAACCATGACGTCACACGTATAGACCTTTTTGACCTCATGTAAACTCCTAGAAACTATTAAAACATCATAAAAACCATGATTTACCTCATGAAACCATCCACTCAACTATAGAGAGAACATATCATGATTAGGCATACTCAACCATGCTCTAGGACAACATAGAACTCACCAAATCCTGTCACTACCAATCAATCTTCATACTTGAAAACAAACTAACACCTCATGGAGACTCACATGACCTCATGACACCATTTTATTTTAATGGACTTGAAATAAATGACAAAACAAACACATAATTTACAATACAACATGTAACATCACATACACATGGATCTAAAAATGAAGCCTCAACGCGTATTGCAAAGAATCCATTTAATCAAAATGGAGTTGAATACCGAGAATCTTGTACCCTTTGTTGACGCCAATTGAATTCAAGTCCATAATAATATAGTTATGTATAATTCTAAAATTCTAATAAATGCTTCATAGAATAGATCTATGTTTCCACTATGCTTAGGGCATAATCAAGATGACTATTTAAACAACACAAAAATGGTGGATGACACATTACACAATGAAGATGAAAATTACATTAGAAAGTGTTTTTATTTATTAATGAATGTGCAAATATGAATATCAACAGAGGGACCAACAAACAAAATACAATGGAAGAAAACAAAATTATATGTCGACTACTATACAAATGTTTTTCCATTTTCTTGTCTCTCTCATAAGGCTCTCATCTCAATTGATTTTCTCTGATACCAAATGATTTTGGTACAAATATTTGCAAAAAAATAAATATAATAACACTCTCTCTTTGTATATTTATTATTATAAACTTCTCATATTTAGTTATGATATATATGATGAGTTTCCTATAAAGTAGGAAACAAATTACTATACATGTAATATTGTTGTTATAACAATATATACATTTAAACAAACAATTAACCAATTATAAAATAATAACCAAATTCTAAACTCACCACACCGTAAGTAATATTTACCCTACGGTAAACATGCGAGAGCACTACCATTATTTTTCCTAATAATTTTCAAAATAACTAGGGGCCTTTTGATATGCCTAAAGGTACATGGAAGCTCAAATTCAAACATAGTGTTATCTAATGGCTTGTGTATTGGGGAAGTGCCCCTCACTCCATAAAATTAGGTAAAATTAATTAGTAATTGGCCCAAAGTGATAGCTTTATGTGAGTTTCAAAATCATTAGAACACAATTTATACCCTAAGAAAGAAAAAATAGAGTAAAAAGGGATGAAAGAATTAATGTTGTTACTTATGTTACCACTTTCTGATCACCAAGGTCTAGCTAAGAGTGAGGTGAGAGCATATTGTGGAAAGTTATAGAAACCCTAAAATAATAATGTTGTAGATGAACGGGCCTGGAAAGATATTTATTACTAGATGTTATGATTTTCCTTACAACAAATTAGGCTAACAATGAAATGTAGAGAATAATATGTTGTAAAATGAACATAAATAACTTCATTGCATTGAAATATTGGAATAAAAATACAAGATCCAATGCCACTTCAAGGGGGAACCTCCTTTTACCAAGCTCGATAAAATAAAATTTATGGATGCTTTACACTACCTTATGTATCACATTTATACTATTAATATTCAATCTAAATACTACTTCCCATGCATGTGGGATTACTATCAATACATCAAGGGATGAATTCTAAATCTCATACATTTATAATTATTAGAACAAGATTATAAAGAGAAAGGTAGGATGAAGGGTCCTCATAATAACAATTACCACTTTGAAAGTAAGGGAGATCATAAGTTTCTAGATAATTTCAAACCTTTATTCAAGGATACTTAGAATTATAAGGCATATGGATTTCGGTCATCAAATGAGAATATTTTTGAAGTTAACAAGATATTTTTGACGTTTGGGTTCATAGGTATGTGATATGTTCCTTAATATTTATGTTGGAAATATGGGGCTCTTTATATTAATTTTTGTTAAATTTGTTTCAAAGAGAAGAGTTGATGATGAAGTATGCATTTTTCCATTTTCTAGTTCAAAGTATCCATGTTCATAAATGAAATGTGTTGCACATTACAAATTTAGCATGTCCACATACAATATATGATATGAAAATGGGTGTTTGAAAAAAATTGACTCAACTTCTCCATTTCTAAATACTAAATCAATTTTCTCAATTTTCCATATTTTATGTTAAAATTGGCTTAATAAATAACAAAATTGATCCCAAGTGATTAGTCCAAACAACCATTCACTATTTCATCAATTTCAGATATCAAACTTGATTTTCTCATTTTTTTGTTATTCCAAAAAAATCACCTAAAACATAAAAAATTAGACTAATATTTATTTAAAATAATAGGTAAGAAAAATAAAATAGAGAAACAATACACTACAAATTGATAACAAAGTTCATCGAATTGGGCTATATATCTGAGTTCACAAAACACAAACCAATTGATTAAATAATGCAAAATAACAATTCTTACATAAAAATTTTCTACAGATAATGAGCTAGTTCTCCCAAAACAAGGCTCACAATCTATAAATAATTTGTCTTTTAGGAGTCACTCAAGTTTGATCTCCGCTTGGCACAAAATTCCCACATACTGTTCTCTCTCCTTTACTGAAAGGGACTAAATATTACCTTCTTGATGAGCCTTTTGGATTCCCATTCTAAACCCCAATTTTTCCATATTACCTTGTATTGAACTGATATTAGCGATCGACGAAGGCCCCCTCTAGTAAGGGTGGCAAGACCTATCCTTTCTGGATTTAGGGTAGGAAAGGTAGATCCTTTATATCGACCCCATATATTCTCTCTTCCCATTTCATCTATCTGCACAAGCGGGTGCCTATAGAGATAGGGATAGGGGCGGAGGAGGGCTCTCTATATATCAAAGTGAATATCTAATCTAAGGTCTTATAGGGGAGGGGTATACCTCAATTCAGAACTAGTAGTGATGGATGCAGTCTTGGCTACACACACATAAGTTCTCCTCATGTAGGGGTCACCCCTAATAAAGAATAGATAGCTCGAGTTCCAAATCCCCCATAAATAATTTAGGCCCTCAAGCCGTTAATCATATCAAAAAAGGTAGATTATATCCATCAATCGAGCTTGATAATTTTTTTTATTTCGTGACACCAAGGATTTTGATTGGACAACAATTAATTTGATAGGTAATACATAGACATTAATGAAATGTTAACAATTAGAAGGTGGGAATTAAATACGTACATGTCTCACACTAATTCCATGAAGCAAATTTTTCCTCCCAAATAATATATAATGTATGTGCTCTACTTAATCATCTTAACCTTATGCACATCATTCACATGAGTGTAATGTGAGTTTAAAGGGTCCAAAATAAAAGTTTGAAACCCAATTACACCACTTTCTTCTTGTAGTACTTTATATGCAAAATTTTTAGTTTTAAGCTTGAGTAATTATAAAAATGTGGGAAATACAAGAATAATCATTGTTAATTAAGCCCCTTTAGTATAATGTCCCTTCTAAGGCATAAAACATAAAACATGGGTTTGGACTCAAACCCCAATAAAAACTTCTTATTTTATTTCAACCACCTATCATTCATTTCAAACCCTAGAGGAACAAACTGAAAATGCAATTAGTAACTAAGAGCAATCTGAACATTTATGAAAATAAAGGAATTCATATGAAAACCAACAATATCACCACTTAGCCCTAACAATGAATCTAATTTTCTATTTCCTAGGAAATGAATTGTATGGGATTTTCAAGACAATATTCTCATGCAATATAGACTAAAAAACCAATATAGAAATATCCAAAACACTTCATAAGTCCAACAAGTTGAATCTAGAAAAAATACATATTTTATAATTTTAATTCAAGTACGAATACAATCTGAAACTTTGAAAATTCATAAATCCATTAATACTTGGAGTTTCAACACAAAAAAATCTGAAAATGATCTCAAAGAGACCAACTATCAAATAAAAGTGAAATGACAATTTTCCAACCACAAAAACCCTCCAAAAGTGATCTTGAACTTCTCAAGTGGGTAGATCAAGTGGAAGAAGGGTTCCACCACCACTAAAAGTTCTCTAGCTAGAGTAGAAGTTCCCTATGCATGGATAAACACCTTTTTGTTCTAGAAATCATCCAATGAAGTCCACTTGCAACTCTTGAATAAAGCCACAAATGCACACAAGAGGGTTTTATCCCCAAGTTTTATTTTATTATATATTTTCATCCTCAATAGGAAGCCATCAAAGGGGCTTCATCCTTGATAGCAAGAAGAGAAACTACACTAACTCAAAATCTAAGTAAATGTCAAAATGATGAATGATAATGATATGTTCCTACACCATTCAAACCTTCTTAAGTACCCTCTTTGGAACCAAGGATGAATTAGAGTAATAATTTCCATGGCTGACCTCTTAATGAAGGGGAAGTACACTTTTAATCTTCACTTGGTCCTCTAAATAGACTGACCTCATATGGAAAAGATATAAATTCATTTTTGCTTTATCACTCACCCATCACCAAGTCAAATCACTCCAAGCCATAATTAGTAGTAAAATAAATAAGGAAAATACAATCACTTACAATTATGTCAATATTCACCTCCCTTGATTTACTTCCATGAAGCCCATAGAAGGTGGAATGGGCCCAAGACCTTAATAGTGACTAGATTGGAAAAGGGGACACCCCTTCCCATATTTTCTTTCCCTCAAGAAAATGTAAACTTATATGCCCACATATCATCATATCAAGGTGGAGGAAATGTTGTAGTGATCCCATAATCTATATCTCATGCATGTTAAATGAAATAGATTCAACCCAAAAAAACTCAACCTTTGTTTCCCTTTTCTTCATTGAATTATTTTTCATCTTCCACTTAAAAAAACATCAACATTTCCTTCCTCAACATACTCAAATGTACGAAAATCCCTGCAAATTGTTGTAGTTTCCATCATAAAGCAAGAAATGGATGAATAATCAGTTTGACCAACTTTCTCTCTTATTACAATATGTAAATTAGATTGTGGAGGGTTATAAACAATTCACCATAACCATAACTCACATGGAATTTTATTCAAATTGATGCCACCAAATATAATTCTTTTGTTTCTTTCAACTATAACCTTCTTCCCACATAAACCCATGATGGAATTCCCTTCACAAATGTAAGTTCATAGTTGTTCATGATTACTAATGATAGTCCCAAATCTTATTTTTACATGTTTAGCCGTATGAAAATGACATAACTACTAAACTTAAATCTTATAGAAAAAGAAAAATTCATGAGTAATATAGGGACAAAAAAATGTCTTACATAAATTGAAAATTTGAGAACAATAGGTCTACAATTGAAATCAATAGACATATTGGCCCTTAACTCAAGACCCTTTCCTAAATTTGTACATTGAGTGCTATGAAAACATACCTCTTCCTCCTTAGTGGTATCCATGTTTGGCAATTCATACACTCTATATTGAAGTATTTCCTTACTCTTGAATTCCTCCATAATGTGTGAACAATGCATACCAATACTTACACTCACCTCTTTTTGACTATAGTTACCTGGCTGATTTTGGATTCTAAATATTTGCTCCAAGATGAACCACTCAAGTCTCTTCAAAAATTGGGTTGAATTAGATCCTATGAGAGCTAGTGAATGAGTGTAACGACCATATATAACTTTGAATTCTTCAAATTAGTCAATTTTTGGTTGTATGTATTTGTTAGCAACATCCCCAACTCAAAAACCTTGGATATTAATATAAATTGAAAGGTGTAACAACTGTAATACTTGAAATCCCTTTCACACATCATGTTTGAACCTAAAAAAATCATCGTAAATGTTATCCTACAATTATCCAAGGAGAGTACTATTAATCTAAAATATGAATTTAGAAATAATATCTTACCCTAGCTAAAGTATTGTATTTTCCCATAAAAAAATGGGATGATGGTAGTTGGAGACCCTTTTGAACCTGATGTAAAACTTCATCCCTCATAGTGGGTGAGAAATGCCTTTTCCTTTCCCTTATAGATGTCATAAGGATGAAAGCAACAATAGTCCTCAAGTTTGTAGAACCACTCTTAAAATTATCTCTTGAATCCTAAACTTTTATGTACAAACAATATGGAATTTACAAGCAAGAATCTTTGTGCCCTTTGTCCCTCAACACATTCTTCTTCTTATCAAATTGATCATGCTACCCTCTATGATACAAATATGGTAGTGACATAGGAGGAATCAATAAATTTAGAATGTGATGGTCATGTCTAGGGCTTCTAACTATGTTATAGAAAAACTTGGAAAACTATGGAAACTAGAATAACACCTAATAGTCTAAAGATTTAACCAAATAAATCAATAAACATCAAGATAAGAGATAAGAAAATTAAATTAAAAAGCATGAATTATAAGAAAACATGCTAAGTTTATTCTACTCTTTAGAAAGCTTAATGAAAGTGAACCTAGTTAAATTCTAAGCAATCAAATTGTGTGTTGTTTGCTCCCAAAAATAGTGAAGAGATCTCTCCTAGTTGGCTACAAGGCCAAGCTTGGATCTTCCCTTACTAACTAGATTTGGAGTGGATGGATGCAAGATGGAGGAGCTCTTAACAATGGAGTATGGCCAAGATCCAAATGTTCTATAGCTTAAAGCTATCACAAATGATGTCTAATGCCTTTCCAAAGTGCTTGAGAGATTTTGTTATGTAAATAAGGTGTCAAAGCTAAAAGGGGAGGGCGAACCTTCTATTTATAGATTTTGATTTGGAAGAGATTGGAATTCTAGTGCATGTGGGACAAAAGGTGAGCCAAAAATCACTTTATGATTAGGAGTGGATAAACATGATTTAGGCTAGTTAAGCTAGGTTTAGGCTAGTTAATCTAGGTTTAAGCTAGATAAACTTGATTAGTAAGTGATTAGTGACTTGTGAGATTTTAAGAAGAGTTTGATTAATCACATATTACTGATAGCTAGCCTATGAAGCCTATAGAAGTGATCTAGAGGGGAATAGGGAGATGTTTAGCTAATAAAAGGGGGTTATTAACCAAATGAGTTGAATATAAGAGGAATACGACTAAGAAGGTGTCATGAATGGGAATATAAGAATGGAGTGAAGAATAGCTAATTAATGAAGTGTCATTAATCAACCGAATAAGAGGAAACACTAGGGGTGAGAAAAATTTAGGTGTCGACATTTTCCCCTCTTTGGAGTGGCATAAGTAACGTCACTTCAAAGATAGTAGACAAGCATAAAGAAATAACTTTTTTGAAATGGTAATAGAAAAATAAGTAGAATGAAGGATGCCTCATTGATTGTCGATGGGGTGATGGAAGAATTCGATCAACGATTGAAAAGATGAAGGAAAGAGAACATAAGAAAGTATAGTGTGAAGAAAATAAAGGGGATATAAAATAAAATGAGTATGGGGAAGGGGAATGAGATAACATCCATCTAGTGCCTTTTAAACAACTTTATTTTCATCATATTTATAGTGATCTTCATCATCGGTCCTTATTAGAAATAATGAACAAACGTGTAGGATGAAATGAAAATCCATATACGAATAAATATCCATTGCTAAAAACACGAACTCGATGCAACATACAAAATGCAATGCAATATGAGAAAGTAAAACAAAGCTTAACTCCATGTAACATGCATAATGCAATGCAATACGAAAAAAGTAAACAAGATAACCTAACGAGAGAAACATAATGCAATGTTTTTGTTATCGATATTTTGTTTTGACCGGTGTGAATTAATGACAAGGGTTAAAAATGGTTCCCAAGCAAGGATACATGCAAGGAGAATAACAGAGAACACTTGGGTCCTATAAAAATCATTATGTGCTACATAATAGTACCAAACAACTCGTTGTGCCACAGTATAGACAAAGCATGCGAGACTAGATTTTTAATGAAGGTAGATCAAAATGATCTGCGAGTTGTCTATGATGAGAACAAGAAAGAACCAAAGAACGACATTTTTGTAGGACGATTTTAAATTTTTAGAAGTTTTTGAAACATATTTGAATGTTTTTGTGATTTATAAAGTTTTTGAAGCTATTTATAGGAAGACGAGGAAACGTGGATGCCCCTAGCAATAGATGGGATGTACAAGGGTTGAATACCACGTGCGTATGAGAAAGTGAAGATGTGAAAGTTTTCAAATGTTAGGTGGGAGTATTTAAAGGAAAACACTTCACATGCATAAGGGGGATCAAGGACAATATGTATAGTTTAACATGATGATAATCTTAAACTCAATGATGTGTTGGGAAGGAGCAAGGATGCCCCAGGTGTAAGTTGGCCAAGAAACACATGATACAAAGGAAGTAGAATATTATTTTTGTGAAATGGACAAAGGTGTCTGTAAACATGGAAAAAGGTAATATTATACACATGGATGTTCAATGAAGTATAAGAATGATGTGAATGATATGAATATAGCTTTTAAGCCTCATGATGAAGAAACAATTAGGCAAAGGTATAAATCGTGAGGCAAGATACAAAGCTGGAGTAAGAGTTTGGAAAGGTCCAAAAAATATGATTGGTAACATACTAATCCTATTTTCTCGTAGAGATCCAGTGTGTGCATGTGGAATTTAATCACCTCTCAAAGAGAATATTTAATAGACAAAAGTGAAAACACCTTAGCCAATGTGTAGGAATAATTGATTTTGATAGGTTATTTATGAATGGAGGGTGGAGGGAGAGTCGTACATTTCTCTAATGCCAGCTAGAAATCCATAACCTTGATGGAGATACATTTTATTCCAATCACAACATTGATCTACTACTAGTCAAGAATCCATAGCCTCGGTAGAGATTATTAGAAATACCCTAAGAGAGTTATATATCAATTTTTTTTTCTTTATAGGCATTTGTTAGATTTTGATTTTTATTTGATTGATTATTATGCTTTCTAAAAATATATTTCAGCTCTCTCGATTTTTTTTGAAAAGGGTTAGGAATCACTAATGGATTGATGTAATGATTTAGAAGTGATTGAGAAGATGACATTTGATAGTGTCAACAAATATGTCCAAAATTTCTTCGCAACAAGTTTATTAGATGCTGATTGTGATATAATCTCTAAGAGGTCAGTCATTCTTTAATTTACTAAGGTGATAAAATACCAAGGTCAAACAAATACTATAGAGTTAAATTTAAAAAAATGTATGTGGATATCTTAGCCAAAATATCACCGAAGGGATGAAAATGGTAGTAAGATTTGCGAAGAAGAACAAGAAAGGGAAGAAAGAACATCCATGTATA
Organism: Taxus wallichiana var. yunnanensis; assembly: GCA_018340775.1. Lineage (NCBI taxonomy): Eukaryota > Viridiplantae > Streptophyta > Pinopsida > Cupressales > Taxaceae > Taxus > Taxus wallichiana. The sequence continues at coordinate 450,945,720 of CM031239.1, forward strand.
TGTTATACCTAATTGCAATGCATGGTTGTTTACCTTTGATTTTTTTGAAATGTTTTCTCATTCATTTTTTTGTATTTTATGTTTTCTGAAAGGTGGGATCAACAAGGTCACTCGGTGTGATAAGATCCAACAACAATGTTCATGATTTCCTTGATAAGGGAGATTAAGCATGTTTGTTTATCAAGAGTCACATTATCTTCAATCTCAATGATCGTGGTGAGCTCATATTTAACAAATGACTGTGACTTATTTTTAAACATGGATTTTGTATGTGGAAGCTTGAGTTCCCTAGCTATAGGTTTCTACACTTTGTGCCATACTTGTTGGTTGTGTTGGTGTGTGTCCTTGAATTGTGTTTGATTTTTCACCCTATGGTTGTTTGAACTATTGGGAGCTTTGGAGCTCTTGGAAGTTTTGATCTGAGATTGATGAAGAAACTATTTGGCCTTCTTATAAGCTAAAGCGTGACTTGTGCGATCCCGAGAAGTGGGAGAAGAAAGAAAACATTTATGATTTATGATAGGAATAAGAGAAATAATGGTGATCTTTCCCCAATCATTGATAGAAGAATAACATGATAGGTGAAAGGATATGGTCCAAGAATTTGTAGAGGATGGGATACCGGGAGGTGAGCCACGATAGAAGATGACAAAGGATGCTTTAGGATATGGCCCTCAGAAGGAAGAAATTGGGCTAGGAGGACATGACCCAAGAATATAAGATGATGGGATACCTGGAGGTGTCCCATAAATGGAAGAGGATGAAGGGATACTAGGACACGACCCAAGAATAGAAGGTAATGAGATACCCCAAGGTGACTCACAAATAGAAAATAATGGAGGGCTACTAGGACATGGCCCCATAATACAAGAAGATGACGAGGGACTACTAGGGGGTGACCCATAAGTAGAAAATGGAGGGCTACCAGATGGCAGCCCTAGGATAGAAAAATATGATTGGCTACTAGGACATGGCCCAAGAATGGAGGATAAAGGGCTACATGGAGCAAATCCACTAATAGATGACAAAGGGCTACTAGGATGTGGCCCAAGGGAAGATGAGGATGGGCTACCAGGATGTGGCCCACACATGGAAGATGGTGATGGGCTACCAGGAGGTGACCCAAGATGAGATTATGGAGGATGAATCGTGATAGATAAAGAATGATTGGATAACAAGAAGATATGCCATGGATTAATGTTAGACCCTAAAATATCATCATGCTCAGAGGAAGGTGAAGATGGAATAATAGAAGAAGAATCAAGTTCCATGACCTTAGACTTTTCCTCTACATTTTGATAAAAGGAATCAACTTCTTCATTCCCATACATGAGCATATCAAGTTATAGAAATAATCCTTATTTGTAATCCTCTAGAGGGATATCTTCGTGTAGTTTGATGGTTCCTTCATTATGAGAGAAATAAATCAGTAGAGGTTATTGTTCTTCGACCATAGGAGGTTGACTAGAAGAAACGGGTCTAACAAGCATGGAAGTTTTAGAAGATGTGTGATGATGCGAGACAAATGGAAGTTTTGACCTTATCATGTCCATAAAGGAATTTGATAGTACATCGTGTATACACCAAATTTAGGTCACACTTCCCCCTTTACCCACATGTATATTAATTTAATCAACCAAAATTAAATTAAGGCCCATGCTCACAATATTCATTATTTAATTACCTTAATTAAACTAATTTCCACCTCACCTAGACACCTCATCACAAACCTATTCTTAGCATGTTTCCCTTTTACTAGGACTCAACATCCACTCACCATAACTAACTAAGACTTAGTCCTACCTAACTTAATTAACTAAGACTTAGTTCAACCCTAAAATCTCATGCATATTCTTCCTTCAACCACATTCCCGCTTATCTAAGTGCAAGATTCTTTTTGAGTGGGAGAATAGACGAGCTGGCCAAAAAGATTGCCAAGATCTGTAATTTTTAGTAAACCTAGGATTTCCCTCCTTAACCGATGGCCATCAGCCCTAAACCAATGCTGGTCACGCTAAACTGTTGTCAGTTACTATATATTCACTTTGGTAACCTCGTTGGAGGGGTTTTCCACATTCTTGAGTTTTGGAATGAAGGAAATCTGCATGCAAGTAAGAACCAAAGCATTTTCACACCTCCAGATAACCATAACCAGCACTAAGACTGATCCAAAGGTATTGGCATTTCATGGTAGAATATCGGAAGCACTACTGTGGCACTTTGAGCATTATTTCATAGATCAACCATCATCAACATCCAGCCATTAAACCTACAAAACCAGTAAGTGTGCTTATAACCTGCATCATTTCATCTTTATTCAATTTACAAAGTTTCTTCACTTCATTTATCATCCTCCATTTACATTTTATCCCACCAATCTTACCTCAATGTTAACCAACCATTCCACCTCCCATAATCATTTTATCACCTATACTCGATTCTTGAATATTTCTTAGTACCCCTAACACCTCCATAGACCTAACCATTCTCCTTATCATCTCTGTTTAATCTCAGACAAACCCCCAAACCAAGTTTCATTGAGTTTCTATCATCCCACCTATATCGACATCGAGTTATCCATGACCGTCGTTGCTTCTCTCTAAACTGTCATCGGTCATAATTGGTAGAGTCGAGGTCTCTCTGTATTAGGTAATCCTATCAATAACAAAAACCTAAAAACCTACATCCAAGAAACCCAAGCTACCCAAAATCTGACCCTGACCTATTCTAGCACCTTGACTACCTACCCTACTTCTAGATCTGATCATAACCTAGCCTGTTATATTATATTTTCTTATTGTATTTGGATGAGATACCTAAATCATATCAACTACAGTAGGATTTTATTTATTTATGTTATCTCTTGCATTAAGTTGTATTAAATAGTGGGTTGATAACCGTCAAGGAAGTATCATACTTCTTGGATCTAGCACATGTTAGGCAGCCCACTGACATATATTGTTTAACTCTCTTTTATGGTCTTGTTTTTTTATTTTAGGTAGTTCCTCCTAGCCAAAAGGAATCTCCCGCAGTTATCATTTGATCAAGAACTCAGAATGCGCATACAACCTCCTACCGACCATCGCAATAGGTATTCCTCCTTGGCCCATCACCTTATCTATTTCATCAAATCCATAAAAAAATAGCGAAACATGTTGAAAAGATATCTTAGACCATTTTTATTGTGATTTTTTCTATGTGGACATAAAGATTCATCTTTAGAAGATGGATGAATATATAATAAGGCATGATCGAAATGACTTAGAGGCCAAAGAGGAATCAAATTTTTATTGATAAGAGAAGATGTCTTGAGATACGAAGTAGATTTTGATCGAGACATCTTTAGAGTGGAAAGAGATGGAATAGGTTTTCCTAGAAGATGACCTATTGTGGGTATATAAAGAGAGTCACCCATCCAAGCAGGATATTGTGACGTAAGTGTCAATTTAGATGAATGCGATCTGGGAGTTGACTTAGATGATTGATTAGAGGAAATTTGAATCAGAGATCTCTTCGATGGAGGAAGGGTTCATTGAGTTGAATGATGAAGGAGGCCCCGTGAAGAAGGGGAGGACCATGATTTAGGATTTGATTTAAAGGATTAATAATAGCGGTTGGGATCCATTCATTAGAAGAAGGAGAGGAATCGAATCATAGTTTGGATCTGAATCTTTAGAAATAATGTTTGAATTAGACTCATCAAAATCTATCCATTGAATATGAGATTTAAGGTGGGGAATTTGATAACCGAACAAGACCTTTAGCGTGAAGAACTAGATGAGGTCTAGTCATAATGGGAATACTTTGTTGTGAATGCCTACACCTAGGTTCTATATTTTCGTAAGTGTGGGGAACCATGTGATATTTCGTCATTATTGGCATTGTTGGGTTTGAATGGTAAGACCTAGATAGTGTGTTTGAAATCCTTGAGATGGAATTAAGTTCTATGTTGATTTGGGTGACATAACGTCAAAAAATACATCTCAATAACATAATGTTGACAATCTAACAAGGTTTGGACAACAAGTTACAAAGAACTTAATGAAATTTCCTAGAATAGGTCTATGAGTTTGTTTACACGCAAGGAACAATCATGCAATTTTTTATAACACTAATAAATCAATCAAGATCCAAACCTTGATATTATTGTTTTCTAATGATAGTTTCGACACTAAATGATTAATCACAATGTCAATACTTAAGTCGAGTTCAAAATGAACAAGGCATAAGTATTAGCAAGGGGGTTGATGTGACCTCCACTCAAAGGATACTATAACAAGATTTAGAACAATCAAGTCCTAAATCCCAAAAGGTAGAGGTTACAAATGTGAGCCGTGTGACAACACCACCTAGATACATTAACCAAATCTTGCGAGAAGATGAGGTATTTAGCACCTAAAATGATATAGTGACAATGCAAACAAGGTAACAACACTTTTCAAGATTAAGGTAATGTTTGCAATAAAACCAAGTCAAATTTTACTAAGGACTTGTTATGATGTAGGCAACGTAATGTTATAATGTGGATACTTAGGTGATGTTTATGAAAAACGTGACGTAAATACCAAGATTGTGACGAGACAATGTGAAAAATGTAACACTTCTATGGAGAATAAATTATGAGGTAAGCATAACTATGATGAATATCTTGATGTGGGTATCAAGTTCAAATGTCTAACAAGATGAGAAGATGTACTAACACACTTTCAATGTTTACCATCTAGCCTCAAGCAAGGATGAATGTAAATGGGTGCAAAATTAGTGGACACAATCAATTAATAACACACAATATGTTGCTCTTATTTTGATCCAAAATGATCAACAAGAGAGCAAAGGAGTAGAAAATTAGGGGTGAAATAAACTTGGTGTCACTTGGGCAAAGTTTCTCCTTTCCTTAGGGCTGAGGAAAAAAAAAAAGCGAAAGTAAGGCTTTGTGAATATTGTGATGAATGACGCTATGTTTGAAATTGAATTAACTCTCCCCTTGTTCGACAAACAAGGTTATAACTATGAGCACATTCTCACTTCACATAGGCTCTTTGACACGTTTGGATTTGACACGATAAAGTGAGCTCCAAGACAATATGGCTCCCTACGATTTTGTTTAGAACACTCATCAATTCTTACCTAAAAGAGGTACATACTTCTAGGATTTCTCCTAGAGAGGTGGACCATTACCCCACAATCAAATTAATGAACGGGGCCTCATACGGGTAACATGAAGCTTTACGAAAAGAGTTTCACTTAGTCAAGTGGGTAAGTGGAGCATTTCCCATTTTGTCCACGAGGTTACTCGGTGGTGGAATACTTTGGGATTCCTTAGAGTACATCTTTTGTTGTAGCTTAAGGGTTATGCTAAAGATGGTTTCTCCTAGTTTAATTCGATGAGTCATACCCTTATCCGAACCTACAAATCAAGTGTGTTGAATATGGTGTTTTTTTAATCTTTTAGACTTAATGTGGTATTTTTCTCTTGCCATTTGGAAACCTACAAGAAATGAGTTAGCCTTTGTTTTAGCCTTCTATTCTTTGACACATGATTTTGGTCCTACACACCAAGATTAGTAATTTTCCAATAACATCATATAAAGGAGATAAGATGTTGCTTTTGATTTCTCTAGATCATCGAAGACACAAGAAAAGAGCATACACAAAAATTATCTCACTCAATATTTGCAAGAATGGAAAACACTTAATTGAATTGTGAAAAAATAAGTTCCTTTTAACCAACTTTGAAGTTAATTTCTGTTTAGAAATTTAAGTGAAGTGTTTTGAAAACATAGAAAAGGTATTTTAACCATTTATGATTCCCAAGATTACCTAGAAGGTGTGAGGGAAGTAAAAAAATATAATCAAAATAAAATTGTCAATAATGATTAGTTTCAAGAAACCTTGCAAGATGTTAGCAATTTTGAAAGAAATCAAGTCTTTGCAAAGCATTTAAACATGCTAGAAAATGACTAGTTTCCTAATAAAGTAAACCATAAATTTTCCACAAGTCAAAATCCTAATTTTATGTTTCCATTGCGTAGTTTTCTTCAATACCTTTCCAATGCAAAATAAAAATGGAGTCATTTTGAGTTCAACAGAAAAAGTTATGTCCTCCAGAAGATAGGTAATGAACATAATTCAATGTGATAGGTAATGAGCAAAATTCAATGTGTGCCCACCCGATGATACATGTGCACCCCTTTGTAACACGTGCATGCCCTTTTCGATGCATGCACACATGCACAGTGTTTACGTAGTCATAGAGGCGTATGCAAACCTAGAATGATGTGTGCACACCCAAAATGATATGTGCACACCCAAAATAACGTGTGCATGCCTAGAATGATGTGTGCATGCCCCGTGAAAAAAATAGTAAAGTTTGCACATATTCACCTAGAATTAGGTATGCGGGCCCATCTTGACGTGTGTGCACCGTTCCAACACCTTTGTGTGGCCCTAAAAATCACAAAAAAATGACGAGATCCAAAATCTAAAATTGTGAACAGTTAGATTGTTCCTTTATAAATAACTTTCTAACACAAACCTAATAAATCTACATGTAAAAAGGATATTTAGCCCACATAAAGTTAGAAAACTGTTAGAAAATAAGCTATTTAACCCTAAAAATTATGAAAATGGTTAAAAATGGAAATGAAAATCTTAAAAATGACTTCTAAAGGACTATGGAGTAAGTCCCACCAGGCGTGCCAAATGTATTAAAGAAAAACTTGGAAAACTATGTAAACTAGACTAACACCTAGTAGTCTACAGATTTAACCAAATCAATCAATAACCATCAAGATAAGAGATAAGAAAATTAACTTCAAAATCATGCATTATAAGAAAACATGCTAAGTTTATTCTACTCTTTAGAAAGATTAATGAAAGTGAACCTAGTTAAATTCTAAGCAATCAAATTGTGTGTTGTTTGCTCCCAAAAATAGTGAAGATATCTCTCTAAGTTGGCTCTGAGGCCAATCTTGTATCTTCCCTTACTAACTGGATTTAGATTGGATGGATGCAAGATGGAGGGGATCTTAACAATGGATTATGACCAAGATCCAAATGTTCTATAGCTTAAAGCTATCAAAAATAATGTCCAATGCCTTTCCAAAGTGCTTGAGAGATTTTGTTATGTAAACAATGTGTCGACTAAAAGGGAGGGGTGACCCTTCTATTTATAGATTTTGATTTGGAAGAGATTGGAATTGTAGTGAATGTGGGATAAAAGGTGAGACAAAAATCAATTTATGATTAAGAGTGGATAAACATGCTTTAGGCTAGTTAAGTTAGGTTTAGGTTAGTTAAGCTAGGTTTAAACTAATTTAAACTTGATTAATAAGTGATTAGTAACTTGTTAGAGTTTGGGAAGATTCGATTAATCACATGTGATGATAGCTAGCCTAGGAATCCTATAGAAGTGATCCAAAGGGGAACAAGGAGATGTTTTAGCTAATAAAAGAGGGTTATTAACCAAATGAGTTGAATATAAGAGATATACGACCAAGAAGGTGTCATGAATGGGCATCCAAAAATGGAGTGAAGAATAACTAATTAACAAAGTGTTGTTAATCGACCAAATCGAGGAGGCGTTAGGTGTGAGAAAACTTTAGGTGTCTACACCAACAAAGATTTCACTTCTCAAGGTTGAAGTAGAATCCTCCTCCCATTTGGTACCCTTCATCTTTAAAAAGATATTTGAATATACCTTATGATAATAAAAATATTGTAAAGACATAACATGAAGGTGAAGTAGAAAATCCTTGCTAAGACGCGATGTTGAAATTTCTCAACATAGGTTGTTGTCATGAAATTTGCAGCAATATAAATATTAACATGAGAATTAAGAGAGGTCATTATTCAATGACATGCCTCCCAACAAGGTCACCCAAAATTTTAGCCCCATTAATCCAATGAAATTCAAATTTGTATTCATTCTTATCACCATGATGATCTCCCATTTTTGTGATTTACTATTGAGTATTAAAATTGGCCCATGGTCACCCTTTTCAACAAATTTCCCAGAACCACAAATCTGAAATGACATAGTAGAAAGTAATAAGTTTGAATTACCTTTATACCTTTGTTTATCTTCATAGTATTCATATTTCTTCACCTTATGATAATTTGCTTTGGAGCATCCTCATTTTGTTGATACATGTAGGGAAAAAACCATGACTCTTACTTGAATCATGAACGTAATCAATTTAATTTTCATTTCTTGTTGTTAAAAATTCCTAATGATATTATCATCATCTTTATCCTTGGATAATTAAGCTTAAACCATAAACCTTTCTTCTCCCTCTTGTAAATTTGATTTTCCTTCCTTCTTGGGCTCATGTTCCATGGTTTATTCCTACAACATATGCCCCTTTATACTGGTGTATTGAAAATCAGTCAAGGGATCATCCTTATGAAGAATGATAGGTACTTCTAGGGGTTACACGGGATGCTTGCCTATCAATTCCCGATAACTTTGATTTTTATTTGTCTTCTTTGATCATGATGGAGGGATTATTTCCCTCTTGGTTAGAACATGTTTCCCATTTTCCTTGTGTATAGCTAAGGGTTTAGAAATCGGTCTGATTCCCACTCTAAAATTTTAAACCCTATGAACTTGGTGTGTGATATGTCATCATGAATCTCTTATGGAAGAGCCCTATACTCCTCATAAATGGTAGTAATCTTGTGGCGCGCAAAATTTTGTGTCTTAATTTTTGGAATGGATTCATCCCTAGGGAGGAGGGTAATATTGAATGGCATAGAAACAATTCTCATGTTTGACCTTAAGGGCCACCTTATGCTATGAATTTCTAGATATTTTCCTTTTCCATTGTGATTTTTCATGGCCTAGATCAATTGTGCCATCCTATTTGCTAATATTTCTTGCCCTAGGGTAAACCTATCATGTATGTTTTCCATCTATCTATTCATTTTGAATAAAACCCTCTAAGATGGGAATACTTGAAGAGTTGACACCACTACTGATGTCCCTTTTATGACATTAAACATAAAATAAGGGTTTGGACTCAAAACCCATTCATAAATTCTAATTTTTATTATAACCACATGTTAATCACTTCAAACCTTATAGGAGAAAACTGAAAATGTCATTAGAAACCAAGAGTGATCTAAATATTTATGAAAAAAATTCATATGACAACCAAAAATATCACCACTTAGCCATAGTAATGAATCATATTTTTTATTTCCTAAGGAAATGAACTATATGGGATTTTCAAGACAATATTATCATACAATATAGATTGAAAATCAATATAGAAATATCCCTAACACTTCATAAGTCTAGGAAGATGAAATTTGGAGTAATTATATATTTTATAATTATAATTCAAGTGAAAACATAGCTAAAACTTTGAAAATTCATAAATCCATCAATACTTGGTGTTTGAACACAAACAAATTCTTAAAACGATCTTGGAGAGAATAACTATAAAATATAAATGAAATCACATTTTTACAACCATAGAAACCCCTCCAAAAGTGATCTTGAACTTCCCATGTGGGTAGATCAAGTGGAGGAAGCGTGATAAAACCCTTAAAAGTTCCCTAGCTAAAGTAAAAGTTCTCTATGCATGGATAAACTATTGGATATCACAAGCACTGGAGGGAGGGTGAATAAATGTTGATCAATTTTATGATCTTTAAAAACTTCTTGACTGGAATTAGAAATAAAAACATGAACACATTAAGGTACATACAAGAAAAAAATACTCAGAAACCAAAATTATAGTGGGAAAACCATAGAGGGAGAAAAAGCCACTTGAAATCAAGACTTTTTATTAGGAACGCCAATTCCTATCATACAATGATTTCCACTTTGGTTGAGCACCCACCCAACCTATGAAGCACCTAATTCAAAATTCTTCTAGCACCCACTGGAAGGTTTCCAAGCACCCACTAGGCTAGTTTAGCAAGTTACAACTTGCAAGGAGCATCTACTCCTGTGACCTAAGCACCCACTTAGGATGATACAATAACAATATACAAATTGATAATTTAGTTCCTTGTTGCTTCATCAATAGATTATGACCACTTTACTAGCATACTTCATTCATTTTTTTGTGATATACGTTGTTCACTGATTTTGGCTTCGCTTCACAATTATTTTCTCCATCCAGTTGCTCTCATTACTATCAACTTTACATGATCCTATTGATGTCACTATTTTCCTTCCATATAATTGCATTTTGATTATTGTCAACTAAGTAAATTTCAGTATAACTCTCTATCCTATTATATTTCTTCATCATAATCATCTATATTATCTATCTTTGTTGTTTTTCTTTTTCAACACACACACACCACCTACATTGTCTTATATAAATAAAGAATTTGAAGTAACTCACCTTTTTCTATCACCTTTTTAACTTATAAATTTTGATTTCATCCATTTGATTGACTAAGTCTTGTCTTCTCACCATTATACAAACCGGCAAGTTACACTTTTTATCCATCTACAAACTTTTCAAATTATCCTTTAGAACTTTGAGCTTTAATAATAGTCTCGGTCTCTTCATGTCTCATCTTGGAATAACAAAAGCCAAAGGTTCATGTTTTGTTTGAAAGAGACAACTGAGTGTATTTTTCTCTTCTCACTCAATCTAGGAGGACATTGGATGAGATTGAGTCCAAGAATGACTCACTATATTCTTTAAGAGTATTTCAAACTTGACCAAAGGAATTTGAATACACTACACCTTTATAGTGTGAATTTACCTTAAGTCTTAGTAAATTTTACTAGTTTATTAGATTGTGCAACATTGTGATAGTATTCAAAGCATGCTTTTCACTTTTTTGTATTCTTCTTGACCTTCATTTTGATGTAGGATACCTTTAGGTTACAATTTCATTCTCATTAAAGGTTTTTACTCATAGTCTTCCGAGAGCTCTACAAAATATACACCAAACTGATGTACACAAGAAACTTGTAATTTCAAACCAAAAAAAGACACTTTTATGTTGTTTTTTCAACTTTATACCACTTAGATCTTGTTCATTAGGATTCATAATGATTACCCTTGAAGAATGCATTAACAACATCAAGAAACTTGAACTTTGCACACAATACACAAAATTATATGAAGATTGATATTGATTTCTCAATCAATATTTGATGGAATAAAGAAATTAATTTTGCAATGATAGAGTACAAGTTCCACAAATATTTCATCAAATTTTTGTAAATTTTGGATGGCTAGTTTAGGAGAATGGAGAAAAAGTTTCTTGAAACCTTAAGGCGAGTTTCTTCTTCTGTAAAATCCCGAGAGCACCAAACCATTTGTTTCTTTAGAAAATTTGAATGAATTTGATAAATTCAAGCTTCTGAGACATTGTTACACCAAAATATACCTTTCCCAATCCACTAAACTCCATGAAATTGCTTCATTTGCTCCCAACAACAAAGAAAATGTGCAAAGAGAATAAAGAACATGACAATTCATTTCTTGTTGATTTCACAAGGTTCTACTTGAGTTTTGGTGAATATTAATTTTGCATTATGGACCAAAAATACTTCTTTGACATCTTTAGAGCATCTAACAACAAAATTTTCGTAATAAACAAGTCTCTTTAAGTGATTAAATCATCTTGCACAGAGAATTTCACTTCACTTTTTCTTTGACTGTCCATAGGAAAATACACACATTTTCCTCCATTTTTTTAGTCTTCACATTGGACAAACTTCACTTGACATCTATGCTTTAGGATAAAAATATGGTGTCATTCAAGATCTTCAATGAAATCTTCAAGGATGAGTGATTTACAATCATCTTGCACAACATCTTTGGAAAATTACTTGAGGTATAAGCATTTTTGAAGATACTACAAATAGTACTAGTGCACTTGAGACACCCCAACGAATCACTTTTCTCTTGTAGAGGAGAAACATACCTCATTCATTCTGAAAAATCCACTTCATCACCTCTTACTGACAAAACAATCTTGGAGATTTGAAATCATGACTATCCCAGACTGACTATGCATAAAACAAGCATACATGTTTAATACATATCACCTTGAACAAAGTGGAATACTCCATTTGGATTAGATGAGGTATTTTATGGCTCTGAAATATGTTTCTACCATACACCAAATATTTAGAGTTGAAGAACTAACATTTGACCACTCAACTCAAGAAAATGCCTTGAAAAGAGAACAATCATCACTAGAAGAATGCTCATAACTTTCTTAAAACTTGTACAATTTGGATGAAATTTTGCAACACTTCATAATCATATTTTTCTTCAAAAATTTATTCTATGATTTATTTGAATGAGTATTTATATTTTTTCTTTGGTGTTAATAAGGCAAGAGGCCTCAAAATGCATTTTCAAAAAGGCGTTTTAGAAAAACTTGAATAACTCAAAATCCTCATTTCAGAATTTGATGAAATTTAACATGGAGCACTACAAGACATCCCTATAAAAATTCCATATTTATTTAGCCATAGGTTTTCTTGTGAAGCTTTTACACATCTCATTTTCCTTAGCAAACACTACCAATTTTAAAGCCACTTTTAATGCACTTTTGAATTTTAACTCCAAGAGATAAATTGAGGCTTTTTTTGCTCAAACACGCTATAGACACTATTACTAGGCTTCTCCCATGCTATAACTTGTACCAACTTCTCACACCTCATCAACTCATCAAAAATGACTACCAATCAACCTTTATGTCCCTGACTTTTCACTTCACCAATAAACTCTTTTTGGCATCAATTCCACTTGAAATCAATGATAATGACCAGGGTCTCAAAAAATCCCCCTTTTTCATTAATGGAAACACCTCAGAAACCTACAAAATTTTATTATAAAAACATTTGCATACCTAGTTTCTGACTGAAAAACTTTGTATCTCTCCCCTTTTGACATCATTAAGAAAGGGTCAACCTTTAACACCACCGAGAAATATGCATATAAATTTGATGATGCATAATTTTACCTGAAAATATCCCCTTTGGGTGATGTTGTGTCTTTTTCTATTACAACTGTCTCTGTTGTATTATATGCTTCACACCATTTTTCTTGAGCTAGCAACTAGATTTCCTTTTACATAGGATCCTTCGAGACTATAGTCCATCTTCTTTGACTCCCATTAAGAAAAATAAAAATACATTTGTTCTACTTCATATCCTTTCCTTAGTATAAGACTTGTAGGTGACGAATTTACCTATCCTGGACACGATAGAGGACTTTTTGACATTTCTAGACACTTTACTTGCTTGAATCATGGTTCAAAACCATACTCTTCTACATTAGGAAACTTCATTATGCATTTGACACTTAACACTTTGCACACATGAAAACACTCAAAAATGAGATTCCCTTACCTCTGTCATCAGTCTCAAACAAGTGTACAAATTTTACATTTTGACACTTGGAATGGAAAAAATATTATCCTCAAGAACTTTCAAATCCCTCTACCAACCGTAATCATTGTAGTGACTTATTTTATGAGTACACTATATAGATCTAGAGCTTCACACACTTTGTCAACTGTAAGATAGTGCTCAAGACACTTGTGCCAACTCATGAACTTGATTTTCCTTGTCATATATTCTTTGATCATCACTTGACATAGTGATAAAAACATTTTCCACATTTTGAAGCATACCAACTATCTATGTACCTTATGAGGTCAATCACTTCCCCATATAGGTAAAGACAACATAAAAGACTCGACCATTTATGAAAGAGACTTAGAATTCAGGTATAATGTTCTAATGCTCTTGGATATATAGGTATCTCATTACCAAATGCACTTCCTTGTTAGACACTCTTTATTTGTCCTATAGATCACCGATATCCCTTGTCAATACCTTACAAGCATGTGTTTCATCTATCTTTCTTGTTTCATAGCATTTAAGAACAAACATGGAATATGCACAAAACCATATACCCTTTTTTTGGTCTTCTTAGTCATCATTCACCAACTTCTCCAGCTTTAAAGAGATTTTCCATACCTATTCAAGCACTACACATACTTAAATTGAGCTTCAAGGTCTCCTTTTAGACTTGTATCTTTTTAATTTAGTGGTCAACATTCTATAGATCATTTTTCAAGATGAAAAAACTTGATAGAATTGACATATGGGCAATAAATGAGTATAATTCCTTGAATCGAGCACAAAATGATTTATTTTCTATGCTACATATGGTTCAAAGACTTATATTACAATATAGATGAAGATATTTTGACTCTTTATGTACTCAGATTTCTTGATCCTTGAAGATCTTGATAGAAACAATACCACAAACTTCATGTTACCTGGTATCATGCCTCTTTACTAGACCTTCAAGTAGTCACTTTGTATCATACTCTTAAAGATTGAAATACCTTCAAATTCAAAACTTGAAAGATCATACAAAGTCACTGTAACTTACCTTTTTTGTGTTCTAAAATCTTCAATGATCATCCACATACTAACAACCTTCAACCTTATGCATACACCATCCATACTTGTTTGAAGATCTCAATCAGTCTTCTTATACATCAGAACTCCATTTCAATCCTAATGACCATCTACAGGTCACACCCATGTTATTTTCTTCTCTAGACACTTAAAATCATATTTCACTTCTCTTAAACTTGTTATAATATCAATCTTGGACATATTTTCATATTTATCGACATGAAAACCAAGATCACACGTACATAGTCACATTTAGCTAATAAGTACTAGTTTCCCCTTCATACACACTCTTAGCATTGTGACATTTGTTTATTCTCCTTATACTGATCACTATACCCTGCAACTTTTGAGGTATCATGCATTCTCGAGTCACTTATCTTAATATTTATCCCTAGATATTGTAGCTCACTTTGTAGGAATCAATGTCATACCTAGGATGAACCATTTAGAAAACTTCTCATAGAAATACTCTTGACTTATCGACTTCGGTTCATGATCAATGAGCTAAATTGCTTCGAAGATGATATGTAGTCATTAACTCTTCATTTCATTTACTAGTGCAATATCAAAATCCATAAAAACATGTGGGTTATCATCTTAGCCTTTAAATATTTGACTACCATAGTAGAACATACACTACCTTGGACTATTCAAGAATGTAATCCTCTTAATGTGGTTTCAAGAAGTCATATTGTAGCTTTAGATGAACCTCCTTCAATTCTTACATTCTTTAAGCCTATATCAGACCAATTCTAGCTCCCTAGGGTTTTCAACCAACAAACCCTTTATTGATATGTTCATGCCCATTATAATTCATAATACCACTGATATTGCACCAAATTGATGACACATATTGACCTCATGATGATCTTGATAGGAGTATACAACAAAAATTCACACTTATAATAATCCTTGCACAAATATTTAGATTTAAAGGTGAGTCTTGTCTTGAAAAATATTCTCATTGAAATCATATCACCGAGATGTGTCCACGAGACCAAGGAATGCATTTAAGACTTTTATTTCACAATTTTGGTTCACTGTGACACTTGAACAAATGGATATACTTGACCAAAATCATTTCAACCAATCTTCTAACAATTTAGAATAATTTTTCATCCTTTTCAACTCATGATCTATGCTCATACTTCTTGGAATGACAGTACAAAACCTCTTTTGAAGAATGAATGCTCATGAACTTAAGATGGTATTTTCTTACTTAAATGATGCTTTCACAACTTTATATATGTTATGAACTACTTAGACACACTTCATAAAAATCAAACATACTCAACACCGTCAATTATGAAACAAATAATGTGAGTAAAATCTTCACGTGTTCAAGAAGATGATAAGACTTATGAACATCATAAAACATCCCATACTATAAATTTTGATATGAAGATGCAAGACACGGACTTAGGGAGCTCATTGAGACATAACAAATCTTAGACACTTTGAATATGTAATTAGATGACACTAATTGACTTAAAGAAGCTCTTCACATCACACCAAGACTCTTGATACGCATCAAGACATAAGTTAGATCTCAAAAACTTACACACATAATTTTATGCTTTAAAGAGAAACAACGCAAGATACTTTCACCTTCTCATCATGAATATCTATTTGAGCCTCATAAACATGCTTAAGAGCTTAACATACCTTACATCATGAAGAAAACACTCACTTGGTGAAGACAACTCCTCCGCACTCCAAGGATTATTTTAAAAGTATATACCTTCTAGAATCCTAGAGAAGGCATATTGAGTCTTGAACCATCTCAAAATAGTAAGAATTCATCAAAACAACATGATGACTCCATATTCCCTTTCCTTGTCCTCACAATCTTGTTGACCTTCTTAGTTACATCTCTAGGAGTGATAACCTCATTTCTTGAGCTCTCATCATCTGTTTATTTCTTGATAAGCGTGCATGTTGTAATTCATACACCTGATCTACCACAACTTGGGAAGAAATTTCTCATCCTTGGCACTAGAGTTGTTTTCTTATTTCTTACATTTGTAATCATCTGTTGATATCTCATGTGAGGTATTTTCTCTTGATACTATATTAACTTGTTGTGCCTCTTCAATATCTTCCCATGTTACCTTCTTTTCAGTATTTTCTATCTCACCTTATGACTTTGCTTCCTTTATCTTATATATCCATTTTCATTTGTTTTTCCTAGTATATTTTCCAACCACGGATGACTTGGTCTCACTCAAGGATTTTTATTTTCTATGAATGTTATTTTATCTTGCCTCTAGAAATAATTTAGCTTGTAACTGAATCTAGGTGGTTCATAGAATTGTTTGGAAAAGTGCCCTTGTCCATGACAGTTGAGGCAAACAACTTGATTCTTGTCTAGAAATTGACTTACTTGATACTTTGGATAATACTTGTTTGTATGGACTTTTTCTTTGCAATTAAAACACACTATGTTCTTCCTAAAATTTCTAGCTTTATGCCCAAAACCATAACATGAAAAGAAATATCCATTAAATTTTCTTTCATACTTAAATGCATTTGGTTGTCTAATTAACTTGGATCTTCCATTGTTGGTTTCTTTGGTTTGCTTCTTGTTTGTTTACATACTTTGGGACTAGCTTTTTCATATTCCTTATTCTTTGAAAACCTTTGATAACATTCATATCTTGGTTTGACCTTAAAATCTCTTGCCTTGCTTGTGTAATTTATTCTATGAGAGTATTCAAGTCTACATTTAATTTTTCACACTCTTCTTCTCTTTGCTTAGATGGATGCTTGACATGACTTATGTTCTTGTTGTCTCTCGAAAACTACTCTACGTTTTCATAGCCAAATTCAATTTTTTTGAGCTCATTCCCTTCGTTGGTGTTTAAGCCAAGTTAGAGATTCAAGAAATTATCAAAATTCATGCCCTAGAGCTGTTTAAACCTTTGTTTTGTTCGTTTTTAGAAATCCTCCATTTCCCGGTCTGTGCACGTAATATCCTCTTTGTAACCTCCATTTTTGATCGAAATTTTTCACTTGTTCTATGACCTGGGTCGTTAAATCATTGTTTTGCCTCCATGCCTCTGGTTTATGAAGGAAATTTAAAAATTGGACTCAAAATGATGAAGTTTTATTCCTCTCGCGTATATTCCACATTCGAGAACGATGGGCATTTTTTTCCTCATCAAATTTTACCTCAAAGATCTGTCGACACTAAAATTTTCCTCCGTAATTTCTATTTCATTAATGTATGTATTAGGAATAGGATGTTGTTAAGTGTAATTAGTAGTAGCGTCTGATAGAAGATAACGGTGCTGTCAGTACGGTGCCGCCAATAATGTAGAGTACGGTAACAGTCAAAGTACAATAGGAATGTTGTAAAAAGTAAATATTTGTCGTAAGTGGTCCAGTAATGTTAAAATGTCAAAGTTGGGATAAGTAGAGAAGTAGGGTCTACATGATTAGGAATTAGAAATATTATATTGGTAATAAGGACAAGGAGTGAGGTCATAAATATTTTGTGTATTTTATTTGTAAAAAGTCTAAAAATGTGGAACCCATGTGAAATGATAAGGTTTATCTTATCTTAAAAGATAAGCTTACATATGTACAATAAGAGTTAAGGTATGGAATATGATTTGTCGAGTGGATTTCTTATCCTATCTAAGAGATAAGATGGATAAGCCTGGAAGTTCTATAAATAAAGAGGTCACCCCCTCATTTAGCATAGAAGGAAGTAGTGAGAAATATTGTATGAAGTGTGTAAAGGAAGCCATCGGTTTAAAGGTGTGTTGAAGAAGCCATTAAGAGGTATAATTGTAAACTTCCTCCCATAGTATTGGTGGAAGGAAAGTGAATTCAATAACACTTGAAGTACCTCATGGGTGAGATTGTAACAATTTCATGTTAATATTATAATTTACTTTGATATTTCAGATTTGTCATCATTCCATCTTATCATAGTCGATGGTATTCTTGTGTTATGTTTTTTGTTTTGTTTCCAGATTACATCCACCAAACTAAAGGCTATGCATTAGTAAATAATCATAGCATGAGGAGTTCCCGGTGAAGAATTATCATAGTGTCGGATTGGTGATGACATTTTGGTTCCGTTGGCGGGACCATTCCTTGTTGGTGGAATGTCTGGAGAGATATTCCCACTTAATCAAAAATTAATTGGAGGGTAACCTTATTTTTACCAGTGCATAGTAGTTACCATGGTAAAGTCATTTTTGTTGTGAATAGTATTTATCACAATAAAGTCACTTTTTACCGTGAATAGTATTTACATGCAAAGAACTTCACTTTTACTTTGAATAGTGTTTACCACAAGAAAGTCAGTTTTTACCGTAGTAAGTCAAGTCTTACCATAGTTCTTTGTGGTCATTTATATTTTACTTGTAGAAAGGTGTAAAGTCACTTTCTATTATAGTGATTCCAATTATTTGTGCACATAAGTCTTGTTGATTGTACTTGTGAGTTGGTATTTTACGGTGGTTACTTTTGAAAATGGGGAAGATTCCTATTTTTTTAGCCCAATCTAATCGAGATCACAAAGTTATCCCAAGGAGAGAAGGAGAAGATAAGGGATTATCATGCTCATGTTCTAGAGCTAAGGAGGAAGCTCGATGCCTAGATCCGGAAGGAAGGTTTAGCGGATGGGTTGATGAATGGCGTGGATAATCTCCTATGTAAGCACTTCATTCTTGGGATGAAGCTAGAGATCAGACAACGAGTGAAGTATGACCGCCCAACTACCATTGAACAAGCAAAGGAGATTGCAAGAAGGCAAGAAGAAAGCATGGAAGAGGAGCCCAAAGAAATTGTTGCTAAAGTAGAGCCTACACCAGCACCTTTGGTCTAGAATCCATAACCACTCTCGCGAGCACAAATATTTCTCCTAGTACATCTACTGAGTATGAAGATCTGCTAAAAAGATGGGTCAGTTAACTATTAATCTTCTTCAAGGAAAAGAATTTAGTTCTCAGGGAGGAGATAGAGGTCCAAAAAGAAATATTTCTGAAGTTGTATGTTATGGTTGTTATAAAAGGGTCATTATAAGTATAATTGTCCAGATAGAGCTTCTACATCTGTAAAGGAGATAATGATAAAGGAAAAACACTGTGAATTCTTTTGATGTAGTAGATAAGAGCAGAAATAAGAAGTAGATGTGTTTGTAACAAAAAGAAAAAAGAAAAAGATAATCAAGATGGAAATGATGCTAAGAAGATGAAAGGAGAAACTAGTAAGAAACATAGGAGAAGAAAGTTGGGTGTGCAGGATTTTCTGATTTCACAGGGGCAAGGACCATACTCCATCTTGGAAGATTTGTCCAAAAGGCCTGCAAATATTACATATGGTCAACTCTTGGCTATGTCTTTTGAGAAGAGGCGGGAGTTGTGAAGTGGACTCAATGCTCGATGAAGGAAGGAGGTTGAGGTCCCTGTTTTGGAGGTAGAGGCGGATCCCTATGCTCCACAAGCTGAGGTATTATGTAATGGTATTTCAATTCATGATGTCTTAGTTGATGGAGGTGCTTGTAGTTAATGTAATGACCGAGTCTGTAATGAATATGTTGGGTTTAAAAATTGATCACCCTTCAACACTTATGTTAAGGTCATTAAATAAGGGAAAAACTAAACCAAAAGGTGTAGTTTCAAATGTGGTAATATCTATTATGGGTGTTGTATGTGTGGTAGAATTTCAGGTGATGAAAAATGGTACTGTTGCATACCCAATGTTCTTGGGAAGACCATGGCTAAGGAGAGTTCATGCAAGAAACTATTGGAATGAAGGCTTCATGACACTTTGACATGGTAGAGAGAGGGTGAAGATAAACGTGATCCCTCGACATCATAAGGCAGAACATGTGGATTCAAGTGATGAAACTGATGATTGGACATCCTCTGATTACTCTAGTACCAGTGAAGTGGACACTGAAGATGAAGAAAGTGAGGTTGATGTTTCAGTCATGGATATCCTTCTAGTCACACCGAATCATGACCCCATAAAATTATCTGAAGAAGAAGTTGATGATCATCTCCAATAAATAAAAATTGGTGATGCTGTGATGGAGAGTGAGAAGGAATCCTACCTCCAGATCTTTCGAAGGTACATACACATATTCACTTTTGATTACAAGGAACTCCATCAAGTAAGTTGGGTAGAACATTCTATTGAGCTGGTAGATGGTGCTAAGCCCATAAAGCAAATGCCATATAGAATGAATCCTAATTTTTCCAAGACTGTAAAAGAAGAAATAGATAAGTTGCTTAATGCAGGATTCATATTTGCTATGGAGAATTCAAAATGGGTTTCTCCCATTGTGATCTCAATAAAAAAGAATGGGAAGCTACGCATTTGTGTTGATTACAGAAGCTCAATAAGGCAACAAAGAAGGATCATTACCCTCTTCCATTCTCAGATCAGATCTTGGATGAAGTAGGCGCCAGAGTGTTATAGTTTTGCTGATGGATATAGCAGATACAACCAAGTCCGTATAGCAGAGAAAGATCAGCTGAAGACCACGTTCACCACTCCTTGGGGAATGTTTGCTTATAGAGTTATGCCTTTTGGGTTGTGTAATGCTCCGGCAACATTCCAGCGTTTGATGAATAGGGTGTTCGAACCCTACATTGGGAACTTCATCAGAGTATTTCTGGATGATTTTTGCATCTATGGGAGCAAGATGGACCACCCACGCACTAGATGGAGACAAAATTTCAAAGGTTAGATGAAGCACAAGCCTCACTAAACCCTACAAAGTGTGTCTTTGGATGTTCTAAAGGCATTTTGTTAGGGCATGTTGTATCCAGAGATGGTATTGGTACTGATCCTGATAAAGTTTCAAAAATCAAATATTTACCATTTCCTATGAATAGAAGTAAGTTGAGATCATTTTTAGGCCATGTGGGTTACTATAGAAGGTTCATCAAGAATTTCTCAAAGATTGCACAGCCACTAACCCAGTTCTTGAAGAAGGATGTTACTTATGAACCAGGAAATAAGGCGCATGAAGCTTTTGGACAATTGAAGGAAGCCCTAGTGTCTTCACCTATTTTAAAGAATCCAGATTGGAGCAAGCCATTCATTGTGTACACTGATGCCTCAGATGCAGCACTAGGAAGTACTTTGAGCCAAAAGGATGAAAATGGGAATGAACATCCAATTTACTTTGGGAGTAGACAAATGAGCAGTGCTGAGGTAAATTATACTGTAACTGAAAAAGAGGCTCTAGCTATCATTTTTGTAAAGAAGTTTAGAAATTACTTTCTAGGGCAGAAATTTATAGTTGTAACAGATCATCAGGCTCTAAAATATATTGTCAATAAGCCTAACCCATTAGGGAGGATAGCAAGATGGATAATTTTGCTACAAGAATTTGAATTTGATATTATAGATAGGCCAGGAAAGAAGCATGTCAATGTAGATGCACTCTCTCGAGCCTATGATGGTTTAGGATCATCTTGTGATGATGATGATTTCCCGATGCAACATTGTTATCCCTTGACACAATCCCTAGTGAATACATAGATATTTAGAATTATCTGAATGAATTCAAGTTTCCTGATGGTGCCAATGCAAAGACTAAGAGAAAGATTACTCAAGCCAGTCGTCCATATTCTATTCTGCATGGAGTATTATTTCGAATAGGACACGATGGACAGATAAGAGGGCGATTGGATGTGATCAAGGGAAGGAACTGCTAGAATAATTCCACAATGGTACATGTGGAGGGCACTTCTGGATAACTTATAGCAAGAAGGATCTTGGATGCGAGTTATCATTGCCCACTCTTTTTAAATATTGTTATAATTATTGTAAGACTTGTGATATTTAACAAACACATGGTAACCATAAGACTTCATCAGGCTCCATTATGTCGTATTCTTCCACTTGGTCCCTTTGAAAAGTGGGGAATAGACATTGTAGGTCCACTTCCAACTACCTCACGCCAAAATAAGTATATTGTAGTTACTGCAGTTATTTAACCAAGTGGGTTGAAGCTAGGCCATTGAAAACAACTTCCATGGATGAAGTGGCAAGGTTCATATATGAAACGCATTGTCACCAGATTTGGTTGTCCATTAGAAATTGTAACGCACAAGGAAGCCACTTCATTAATGAGGTGGTAGAATCCATAGTCAATAAGTTTTCTATTAAGCACGGGAAAGGCAACAACATACAAACAAGCACAAATGGACAGGTGGAACGAACAAATTTTGTGTTGTGTCAAATTCTAGCAAAAGATGCAGCCACTGCATTGGGATAAGAGGATTCATGAGGTGGGCATATAGGGCAACATCAAAGTCAATAAGTACTTTCATTTTAGTTGCCAATGGCATTGATCCGATTCTTCCTATTGAGTTTGATATTCCCACGTAAGAGTAATGGAAAATGAAAGAATGGATGAAAGTGATTCAATAAAAGAAAGGTTGGTACATCTTCATTTGCTAGAGGAAATGAGGGAAATAGCTAAGGATACAAGCTATAAGAAGAAAATGAAGCGGAGAAGGAATACTTTGATCAAAAGATCATTGGTCTCCATTTCATGTGAATGAATTGGTTCTAGTGTATGATTCCAGATACAAAAAAAAGAAGACAGAAAATTTCTTCCAAAATGGATGGGGCCCTACAAAATAGATGCAATGTGCATGAAAATGGTACGTACTTTAGATGGCACTCCCATTACAAAATGGGTCAACCATGACAAGTTGAAGATTTTCCAAGCACCAGAATAATCTACTCCGAGGATGGAGTAGAAGCTAGGAAGGGGAAAATGTCGACACTAAAATTTTCCTCCGTAATTTCTATTTCATTAATATATGTATTAGGAATAAGAGGATTCATGCAACATTGTGGGCATATAGGGCAACATCAAAGTCAGCAACAGGATACTCCCCATTTTAGTTGGCTTATGGCATTGATCCAGTTCTTCCTATTGAGTTTGATATTCCCACGGTCAGAGTAATGGAAAATGAAAGAATGGATGAAAGTGATTCAGTAAAAGAAAGGTTGGTACATCTTCATTTGCTAGAGGAAATGAGGGAAATAGCTAAGGATACAAGCTATAAGAAGAAAATGAAGTAGAAGGAATACTTTGATCAAAAGATCTGTTGGTCTCCATTTCATGTGAATGACTTGGTTCTAGTATATGATTCCAGATACAAAAAAAGAAGACAGAGAAAATTTCTTCCAAAATGGATGGGGCCCTACAAAATAGCAGCTGTGCATGAAAATGGTACGTACCGACTGGAGGAATTAGATGGCACTCCCATTACAAAATGGGTCAACCATGACAAGTTGAAGATTTTCCAAGCACCAGAATAATCTACTCCGAGGATGGAGTAGAAGCTAGGAAGGGGGAAAATGTCGACACTAAAATTTTCCTCCGTAATTTCTATTTCATTAATATATGTATTAGGAATAAGATGTTGTTAAGTGTAATTAGTAGTAGCATCATATAGAAGATAACGGCACCATCGATGCACGGTGCCACTAATAATGTAGAGTACGGTAATGATCAAAGTAATAATAGGAATGTTGTAAAAATAAATATTTGTCGTAAGTGGTCTAGTAATGTTAAAATGTTAAAGTTGGGATAAGTAGAAAGTAGGGTCTACATGATTAGGAATTAGAAATATTATATTGGTAATAAGGACAAGGAGTGAGGTCATAAATATTTTGTGTATTTTATTTGTAAAAATTCTAAAAATGTGGAACCCATGTGAAATGATAAGGTTTATCTTATCTTAAAAGATAAGCTTACATGTACAGATAAGAGTTAAGGTATGGAATATGATTTGTCATAGTGGATTTCTTATCCTATCTTAGAGATAAGATGGATAAGCCTGGAAGTTCTATAAATAAAGAGGCCACTCCCCTCATTTAGCATAGAAGGAAGTAGTGAGAAATATTGTATGAAGTGTGTAAAGGAAGCCATCAGTTTAAGGTGTGTTGAAGAAGCCATTAAGAGGTGTAATTGTAAAGTTTCTCCCATAGTATTGGTGGAAGGAAAGTGAAGTCAATAACACTTGAAGTACCTCATGGGTGAGATTGTAACAATTTCATGTTAATATTATAATTTACTTTGATATTTCAGATTTGTCATCATTCCGTCTTATCATAGTCGATGGTATTCTTGTGTTATGTTTGTTGTTTTGTTTCCAGATTACATCCACCAAACTAAAGGCTATGCATTAGTAAATAATCATAGCACGAGGAGTTCCCGGTGAAGAATTATCATAGTGCCGGATTGGTGATGACACATCCTCAAGTGATACGTGGGTCTCTTTGATTCAATGTGATTTGATTATACTTTAAAATCTAGTGGAAGCAGCCATGTGTTACAATGACATAATTTTGAAAGTGGGGCAGAAAGGGCCAATTACCAAATCAACACTAGATCGCCACGTGGTCGGAGTCATTAGAGAGGCAAAGCCCGCCATTGAAAAGTCAAAGCGGACGAGTGGGCCATCGGGGAATTTTGTTTTTGAGCTCCTTTGTAAAAGGTGAAAAGTTAAAAAGTGACCCGCAGCCCCGATCAGGCTTTAAAGGAAAAAGTCAAAGTTGAAGCCCACCGTTGAAAAGTCAAAGTAGATGAGTGGGCCATCGGGGCACTTTTGGAAATTTAACCAAATTTCTAAAAGTGAAGTAAAATTTCTAGAGTGCTCCACGGCTCCGCCAAGGTCTCGGGCCTGTTGTTGAAAAGTCAAAGCGGAAGAGTGGGCCTACGAGGAAATTACATTTTTGAGCCTTTTTCCAAAAAAGGTTAAAATGTTGAAAACAGGGCCACGACCCCATTTCCAATCAGAGGGTGCCATGTGTCTAAGTTGTAAATTCAAAGTGGGGTTGTGGGCCAATTTGTTCCAAATTGCCAAATCTCACAAAAATCACAAAATGCGAAGTGCTTTCCCCATACCCACTCCAATCTCTTCCTACCACGTGGAAGACCTAGTTTCAAAGTTATAAGAGAAAATTAAATGGTATGTATTCATACTGGAAAATCAAATGTAATGCTCGTGTTGCAAGATTTGGTTTTAATGCACATGAGTGTTTTCTTCACAATGGAGGAATTTGAAGAGGCGTAAATGATTTGTAAAGTTGTAACCATTTTGGTAATGATATAATGGCTCCTCAGAGCCATTCCAAAGCGTTGGTGATTGATTTCAAAAAGACCAGAGTTATCTATACCTAGAAAAGATAGAAAACACCATACTTCTTCTATTTTCCCTTTTCCTTAGATTTTCCTCTATTCTCAAAGCTCTGTACAAACTCTTCTTTACCTTCAATAATAAAAGAAGGAATTTTTGCCTTTTTGATTGAGGGATTGATTGGTACCTTGCGACCAATGAATTTCATTTGGTCTTGTAGCTTCTCCTGCGAATTTTTTTTTTCTAACTATAAATGCATGTGAATGAAATTTCTAATTAGTGTGTGTGGGCATTTAATATTCTACTGAAACATTAGTTTCTACTATCTCCATTATAACTCCCATTCCCCTTCTCGGAAAAGTCCTTCTCTAGTGAGAAATTTCTAGCTTTACCACGGGGTCGGTGGAGTGCCCCCATTGGATCTCTAGCTGAAGGCCACCATTGAAATCCAATTTTTCATGCATGCACATACGAAGCTACACTGTTCAAGTATAGGGACTCGAGATTTCCATAGCATTGGCTTGAAACCCACCAATTTTCCACAAGACAAATTTTCTTGCCAACAGATTTTTTGCGCCCACCGTAAGGCAAATTTTGCAAGACATCTGCACTAAAAATGACCTCGGGGCCATAAAATACAAAAAAAGGATTCTAGAAGAAAATTTTCTAGAGATTGAATAATCACATGAACTACATGGATGTAAATCATGGCTATTTTGGGAAGTCCTCCTATTGAGAGACCTGATTTACTCTTTCACATCCAAGAAGACATTGGTTCGATCCTAGAGAAGATATTTGGCATAATAGAAAAGTGTCAATCAATACTTCATTTCCATAAGGATTATGAACCTAGAGGAGGAGCACCCAAATTCTAGCACCCCGAGAAAGAGCATAAAATTTCAAGATGGCTGATAGAAGATACACCCAGAAACTGAGGCAAGGAGGAAAAATTGATCCCACATTTGAAGAGCTTAAAAGAGAGGTAGTTGTTGAAGAGGAGATAAGGGATCAACTTGAAGAAATAGAAAGACTCCAAATTGAATCAAAAGAAAGAGCAGAAGTAGAAGCATCCTTAGCAAGACTGGAGGATAGAAATAGGAATAGAATGGGTGATCATGAGCGTGAGGTACGTAAGCCTAACGTACCATGGGGAAGAAATATTGGTCCACTTGCTCTTCCACAACCACTTCATGAACTCCCAAGAGGCTCAAGAAAGAACTTCCCAAAATTTAAAGGGGATGGTTCTTAGCTCCCCAAAGAACATGTAACAACATTCATCACTGCTTGTGGAGTGTTGGGAGTTAAAGATGAAGATGTTTCAGTTAGGCTCTTTGTGGAGTCACTCTAAGAAAGAGCTACTTGAATGGTTCTACATGTTGCCCCCAAGATCTGTCACATGTTGGGAAGATATAAGAAGTGCATTTGAACATAGGTTCAAGAGCACAGAAGATTGTCAGGATTTGCTGGTCCAATTGGTTCAGATGAAGAAGGAGACCTCTCGAATCAATGAGAGATTTTGTAGCAAGGTATGATAGGTTGACAAGAAGGATCCCAAAAGATGTGGTACCCTCTTGAAAATAACTTGAAAAGGTTCTTCATCAGTGCTTTTCCATCAGAAGTTGGTTTCTTCCTCAGAAGAGCCCAACCAAGAACATTAAGGGAAGCTAAATACTTTGCAATTGAGACTGATGATGATCTAATTCTTTTTGGAAAAGTGAAAGGACCAAATGGGAAGCAAAAAGGTCAGAGTTCAAATTCAGTCCACTGCGATCCAATGCTCCAAAAATGGCAAATGACCTAGTTGCTTTGAAGCAGTCATTCACAAATCACAATGAGGAATGCTCCAAGGAGACCAAATCCTCCAGGATAGACCAAGAATTGCTCCACCTCCTCTTAGAATTGATCTTGAAGCACCACTAGTCAATGCCATCTATGACACTAAGGAATCAAAAGAAGGAACAAACATTGAGGAAAATGAAGAAGAAAGCATGGATGAATATGAAAAATAACTTGGAATTGAAGAGGTTGGCATGCACAATGTCCCGATTGAATACATTACGATGAGGAGGAAGGTGATGAAGAATATCCAAGTTTCTCATGTGTTGTTTTCACTCGTGCACAATACAAGAATGTTGTTTCAGCCTCAATAGTTGCAGTAATCGAGAGTAGGAAGAACAAAGAAGATATCTCTTCAAATCCTCCACTAAACAAGATCATCAGTAGGGGATCACCATTACCAATTTCCATGGAATCAGCAAGAGAGAAATCAGATTCACCGGTTGTCAAGGATCACACTTTATTGCCAAATAATTTATCGGATTCTTCTTCCAACTCAAAAGTTGTTAAGAGTAATTCTCTTCTAAATGTTGGTTCTATAAGAACATCTAAATTTCAATCAAAGGATACACTACCACCTCCTTCTAAGCCAATTACTACATTTTAAAAGGATAACCCAACACCAAAAGTAATGACACATCTGCTATTTAAGTCCTCATCCACTGCTGGAACTTCTTCCTCATCTACCATAACTTCATTTGACTTTGTAGAGAATGCTAGCAAAACCAAAGTTCAGCTCTCTGAAATTGAATACCTACAAACACATCCTTCCTAATTTGATAGATTCATCAAGGTAGTTCGGGGTGGTAACCCTACATCCCTAATCTCTAATTCTAAAGGCTTACTTCCCACACCATCCACACCATCTTCTAAAAACATGCTAGCCCTCATTGCCTCCACCACCAACAGTGGTTGAACCTTTTTACCTGTCACTTCTCATCAAAGGTTTCCAGTTGAACAATTGCATTATAGATTCTGAGCCTCAGATAATGTGATGCCAAAAAAATTTACAAATGCTCTTGGCCTCACTTTGACCAGGTAAATGGCACATGCTACTCAATGGAATCCAAACAAGTTCCATTGGTAGGAAGGATTAAGGATGCTCAAGTTGCACTAGCTGATTACCCTAATAAGAAGATACTCTTGACCATTTTGGTGGTAGACATCCCAACATATTTTGGTATGCTATTGAGTAGAAGTTTTTGCAGAGATCTAGGTGGAGAAATAAAAATGGATTGGTCATCTGTAACTATCCCAGTGAAAGGAGAAATGAAGAAGTTGCTACTGCCAATCAGAAAAATGAAGTTCACAATGAGGAAGAATGATGATCTAAGAGTTGATATCCTTTTTCAAGATTGTGGGCTAGGAAACTACTTCCTCACATCAAAAAAAGAGGAGAACTCACCACTTCTCATGGAGGAAGAAGAAGATCAGATTTGGACAATGGATTTTGATGGTACTCATTCTAGAGTAGGTTTAGGAGCTGGTGTAGTATTATACTCTCCCTCCAATGAGGTATATCCTTTTTCCTACAAGCTATAATTTGACAATACAAATAATACAATAGAGTATGAAGAATTAATATTAGGCATGAATACAATAGAGGACATGGGAATCAAGAAGTTGAGATGCAAATTTGATCCAGAGGTTGTGGTAAAGTAGGTCCGCTAGCAATATCAGGTGAAGAATCCTAGACTCAGGCACTATAGAAACAGAGTGGGACTGCATTGACTCCTTTGATGCATTCTCCATTGAAGCTATCCCTAGGAGCGTAATGAAAAGGTTGATTCTCTATCGGTGTCAACTTCCTTGAGTTACAACTCGTCCTTCTTTTTGCAAGGATAAAGTGACCATTTAGATGGTGTTCAGACCTAGCGTACCAAAAATGTAAATCACTAGCAAGTCTTCAATGGTGACAATCAAATCCTAGCCTTCTTAGAACAAAGGGATAACTTTAATAATCTTTTCTTTGAAGGAATTGAAAACCCACATCGTGAATCAGTCCCCAAAGAAGAGAAGGAAGGAATTGAGGGAATTGATGAAGAGAGAGTAATCAAACTGAAAGGAAACAAAATCCCCAAAGGCCTAGTTTCTTTGGAAGACCTCTTTAACAAGCATGACAAGTTCATCCAAGAGAAATATAAATAGTTTTCTTGGTGTCCATCTGATTTTGATCAAGAAAAAATTGGCACTTCATAGAATCCAAGGATGGTTAACATTGGTAAATGTTGCTCACCAGAAGAGAAGAGAAATTTTGTTGCTCTGCTAAAAAAGTACTTAGATGTCCTAGCCTACTCCTATGATGAACTCAAATCTTTTCAGCCAAAGGAAATGCATCACTCCATTCCTTTAAAGCAAGGAGCTAAGCCCTTTAGGAAAAAACAAAGGCCCTACAATCCAAAGATTGCTGATGTTATCAAAGAAGAGGTGACAAAGATGCTCAATGCTAGAATCATCTTCCCCATCCACCATTCAACATGGGTGGCTAACATTTTGCCAGTAAGGAAGAAGAATGTGGAAATAAGGATTTGTGTAGACTTCCAAAATCTGAATCAGGCATCTCTCAAGGAAAACTACCCTCTTCCAATCATGGATCATATTTTGCAAGCAGTCATTAGATCTGAAATGTTCTCTTTACTTGATGGATTCTCAGGGTACAACCAAATCAAGGTGGCAGAAGAGGATTGCAACAAAACAACCTTCACAACACCTTGGGGCACTTTTTCCTACAGCAAAATGCCTTTTGGCTTGATCAATGTTGGAGCCACTTTCCAGAGAGCAATGGACTTGGCCTTTAAATATTTGAAACATTGCATTGTCATTTACCTTGATGACCTCATGGTTTTTTCAAAGAGGAGGGGAGATCATATCTGTCATTTGGAGCAAGTCCTTGTAAGGTGTAGGAAACATGACATTTCTCTAAATCCAAAGAAGTGTATTTTTGGAGTCATAGAAGGTAAGTTGTTGGGACACATTGTGAATAAACACAGAGCAAAAATTGATCTTGAGAGGGTCATAACTATCCAAACACTAGCCTTACCAACCAGCAAGAAGGGAGTTCATTCATTCTTTGGAAAGGTAAACTTCCTTCATCATTTTGTGCCTGAGTTTTCTAAACTAACTAAGCATATAAATTCCATGATGAAGCCTCAAGCAAGTTTCAAGTGGAATAAGGAAGGAAAAACAACATTTGAGGAGATCAAGAAAGCCATTGCCAAAGCTCCAACTCTTGTATCTCCATATTTCAACAAGGAGTTCATCATGTATTGCTATGCATCAAAACATACACTCTTTGCTGTTGTTGTTTAGAAAAATGATGAAGGTTTGGAAGCACCCATTGCTTTCATGAGTTGTCCTTTGAAAAATCATGAGCTAAAGTACAACCAATTGGAGAAACATGCCTACACAGTGGTCAAAGCTGTTAAAAGTTTTAGATTCTACATTCTTAATTCCCATACAGTGGTGATGGTCCCTGGAAGTGCAATTAAGTACATTTTGACTCAACAAGATCCTAGGGCTAAGAGAGGAAGTTGGATTGCAAAGACCCAAGAGTATGACTAGGAGATTAGACCTTCTAATATGGTAAAAGGAAATGGTTTGTACAAGCTAATTTCTGAAGATGAAGCTCTCAAGGCTCAGCAGGGAGAAAAATATGGTGTTTTCTCAACCTGTTTAGGAGACAATTCACATGCACTCTTTGTCACCACTACTGATGAGTGGTATGCTGACATTGCTTACTACCTCACTTATGGATAATTACCTGCTCATTTTTATTACAAAAAAATAAGGACACTCAAGCTAAAGGCAACCAAGTTTGTGGTTTGGAATCATGCACTTTACAAGAGGGGCCTGGATGGTTGTTTCCTTAGGTGTGTAGATAAGGAGCAGTAAGAAAAGTTTCTCAGGGCATATCATAATCAAGCTTGTGGTGGAGATTTATTAGCAATGGTCACCACACATAAGATCCTTAGAGGAGATATTATTGTCCCTCCATTGTAGACACTCAAGATTGGGTTTCCAAATGCAAAGCATGCCAAAAATTTGTTGGAAAGCCACAACTAGCTGCATTGCCACTCGGGCTGTGGTGATTGAAGAACCATTGCAGTAATGGGGGATAGATTTCATTGGTGTTCTAAATCCTCATTCTAGTGTAGGGCATACTTATGTACTCACTATAATTGATTACTTCACTAAATGGGTGGAAGCCATCTTGACCAAGCAAGCCAACTCTGAAACAGTCTGCAACTTCATCAAGGAGAATATCATTGTTCATTTTGGAATACCATAGAAAATTGTTGTAGAAAATGCCACCTATTTCTCTTCCAAGGAGCTCACAAATTTTGTTATGGATTTGGAATCTCCTTATCTCACTCTTCTGACTACTACCCACAGGAAATGGGCAAGTTGAGTCAAGCAACAAGAACATTGTGACCATTTTTCGCAAGCTGGTATATGAGAATCAAAGGAACTGGCACAAGAAGTTATATGATGCATTATGGGCTAATAGGATCACTCCTAAGAAGGCAATAGGTATGTTACCTTTCTAAATGTTGTATGGAGTTGAGGCAAAGATCCCCCTCATAATTGAGATGCTAGCTCTCAAGTTGTTGCAAGAAATAGAAGATGGTCAATATAAAGACTCCATTGACAAGAGTATCCTCTTCCCCGGAGAGGTTGGAAGAAAACAGATGCCAAGTGGTGGATAGAATTAAGGAGCGTCAGGTTGAAAGTGAAGATTTTTTTGACAAGAATACTAAAGCAAGGAATTTCAAAGTTGGAGATTTGGTCTTGCTATGTGACAAGAGAAGAGAACCAAAGAGCAACCATGGAAAGTTTGATTCATTGTGGCTGGGCCCATTCCAAATTCATGGAGCTTGTGGTGAGAATGTTTTCTCCTCTCTTACTTAGATGGAACGCCATTGGTATTGTCACAAAGTGGGAAATACTTGAAATTGTATCATCGATGAAAGCAGGTTGTCCCCGCCCGGTACCATAGGTGTTTTTGTAGGTGTGGTTTTCCCTTTTCTATTGTGTGTTTTTGGTTTAGTTTTGTTTGGTTTTTGTTGTGTGTGGTTTGGTTTGTGTGTTTCCTCCTTCCATTATTTCTTGGAATTGTACATGACTCTACAAGGCTCAATGGATAAGGCAATCTGTTCAATGTAATATGTTTTGAAATTTGAGATTCTAGATCCTCATGTCGTGCCCTAGCCATGCCCAGTTCATGCCATGTCCCCAAGCTAGAGCCTACTGTTGTCTCCCGAAAACTACTTTGCATTTTCATAGCCAAATTTTTTTTTTTGAGCTCATGCCCTTCGTTGGTGTTTAAGCCAAGTTGGAGATTCAAGAAATTAGCAAAAGTCACGCCCTATAGTAATTTGTTTAAACCTCTTTTTGCTCGTTTTTAGAAATCCTCCATTTCTCGTCTCCGCAATGCACGTAATATCCTCTTTAAAACATCCATTTTTGATTGAAATTGTTCACTTTTTTATGGCTTGGGTCTTCAAATCATTGTTTTGCCTCCATGCCTCTCGGGTTCGTGAAGGAGATTTGAAAATTGGACTCAAAACGAAGAAGTTTTCTTCCTCTACGTATTTTCCATAGTCATGAATGATGGGCATTTGTTTCCCCGTAAAATTTTGCCTCAAAGCATCTCTGAGTGATATGTGGATCTCTTTGATTGGATGTGGTTTGGTCATACTTCAAAATCCAATGGAAGTAGCCACCTATCGCAATGACACAATTCGAAAGTGGGGCGTAGAAAGTGCCAATTACCAAATCGCGCAGGATCGCCATGTGGTCAGAGTCATTGGAGAGGCAAAGTCTACCATTGAAAATTCAAAGTGAATGAGTGAGCCATCTGGGTAATTTGTGTTTTTGAGCCCCTTTGCAAAAAGGTGAAAAGTTAAAAAGTGACCCACAGCCTTGATCAGGCTTTAAAGGGAAAAAGTCAAAGTTGAAGCCCGCAGGGAAAACGTCAAAGTTGAAGCTTGCCATTGAAAATTAAAAGTGGACGAAGCGGGCCATGGGGCACTTTTGGATATTTAACCAAATTTCCAAAAGTGAAGTAAAAGTTAAAGAATGCTCCATGGCTCGCCAAGTCTCGAACCCGTTGAAAAGTCAAATCGGAAGAGCGGGCCGACGGAGGAAATCAATTTTTGATCCTTTTTCAAAAAGGTTAAAGTGTTGAAAAAGGGTCGTGACCCCATTTCCAATCGAGAGGTGCCATCTGCCTAAGTTGAAAATTCAAAGCGGGGTTGCGGACCAATTTGTTCCAAATTGCCAAATCTCATGAAAATTCACAAAATGCGAAGTGCTTTCCCCCGTACCCACTCCAATCTCTTCCTACCATGTGGACAACCCAATTTCAAATTTATAAGAGAATCAAAAGGTCTCGTATTCAAACCGGCAAATATAATGTAATGTTCGCGTTGCAAGATCTGGTTTTTAATCCGCCATGTGTGTTTTCTTCACAATGGAGGAATTTGAAGAGGCGTAAATGATTTGTAAAGTTGTGAACCATTTTGGAAAAGGATATAATGGCTCCTAAAAGCCATTCCAAAGGGCTAGCGATTGATTTAAAAAGACTAGAGTGCTATGTACACGGAAAAGATAGAAAATGCCACACTTCTTCTATTTTCCCTTCTCTCGATTTTTCTCTATTCTCAAAGCTCTGTACAAACTGTGTTTTAGCTTGATAATAGAAGAAGGAATTTTCACCTTTTTGATTGAGGGATTGATTGGTACCTTGCGACCAATGAATTTTATTCGGTCTTGTAGCTTCTCTTGCAGATTTTTTTTCTTCTAACTATAAATGCATGTGAATGAAATTTCTAATTAATGTGTGTGTGCATATGATATTCTACTCACAACATTAGTTTCTCCTACCTCCATTCTCACTCCTTTTCCCTACTTAGAAAAATTCCTTCTCTAATGAGAAATTTCTAGCTTTGCCACAGGTTTAGTGGAGTGCCCCTGTTGGATCTCTAGCCAAAAGGCCACCATTGAAATCCAATTTTTCATGCATGCACATACAAAAGCTGCACCGTTCAAGTAGAGGGACTTAGATTCCCATAGCGTTGGCTTGAAACCCACCAATTTGTCCACAAGAAATTTTTTCTCGCCAACAGTTCTATTTCACCAAAATGTGTTTGTAGATCATTAAACTGATTTATAACTTGTGTCGGTTTAGCCTTCTGAGGTCTTTACTTCCTCTTCAAGTTTTAAGTAGTCATTCTATTTTTCTTTCAAAGCTCTTGAAACATTTTCTACAAATGAATCAATTTCATTGATTTCTTCATCATGGTGAGATTCCATGTGCTTAATCTCATTCTTCAGACCTTCTCTTAAATATTGAGAAATCTCATATTTCCTTTTCAAAATTGATTCAGCTAGCTAACCCATGTTTGTGTCTTTAGGATCACCTTTAAGTTTTCAAGATTAACTCCAGAGGACCAGGCTCAAATACCAATTGTTGACTATCACAAGCACTAGAGGGTGAATCAACACCAATCAATTTTAAGATCTTTAAAATACTTCTTGAATGGAATTAGAAATTAAACCATGAACACATTAAGATACATATAAGGAAAAAAATGCTCAAGACACGTAATTATAGTGGGGAACCCATAGAGGGAGAAAACCCACTTGAAATCAAGGATTTTTATTAGGAACACAAATTCCTATCATACAATGATTTCCACTTTGGTTGAGCACCCACACAACCTATGAAGAACCTACTTCAAAATCCTTCTAGCACCCACTAGTAGGCTTCCAGTGTACCAACTAGGCTAGTTTAACAAGTCAGTAACTTATAAGGAGCACCTACACCCGTGACCTAAACACCCACTTAAGAAGATATAATAACAATATTAAAATTTATAATTTAGTTCCTTATTGCTTCATCAACAAATTATGAAAACTTTACTATAATATTTCATTCATTTGTTTATGTTATACGTTGTTCAATAATTTTGACTTCTATTATAGTCATTTTCTCCATTCAAATTACTCTCATTACTATCAACTTTCCATGATCCTATTGATGTCATTGTTTTCCTTCCATATCACTATATTTTTTTATTATTTTCAACTTGGTAAATTTTAGTCTAACTCTTTGTCCTATTATATTTCTTCATCACATTCATCTATATTATCTCCCTTCGTTTTTTTCTTTTTTAACACACATACACACACACACCACCTATATTGTATTCTATATATAAAGGATTTGAAGTAACTCACCTTATCATATCACCTTTTCAATTGTAGCCTTTTGATTTCATCCATTTTATTGAGAAATTCTTGTCTTCTCATCATCATAAAAATTGGTTAGTTACACTTTTGTCTCCATTTGCAAACTTTTCAAATTCTCCTTTAGAATTTCAAGCTTCAATAATAGTCTCAATCTCTTTGTGTCTCATCTTGGAATCACAAAAGCCAAAGGTTCATGTTTTGTTTGAAAGAGATAAATGAGTTTATTTTTATCTTCTCACTTGAGATAGGAGGACATTGGATGAGCTTGCGTCCAAGAATGACTCATTATCTTCTTCAAGAGTCTTTCAAACTTGACCAAAGGAATTTCAACAAACTACACCTTTATAGTGTGAATTTACCTTAATTATTAACAAATTTTACTAGTTTATTAGACTATGAAATACTGTGATAGTATTCAGAGCATGATTTTCAATTTGATATATTCTCCTTGACCTTCATTATGATGTAGGATACCTTGCAGGTTTCACAATTTCATTCTCATTAAAGGTTTTTACTCATAGTCTTCACTTGAGAGCTCTGCACAATATACACCAAACTGATGTACATAAGAAACTTGCAAGATTAGAAAAAACAAGACACTTTTATGTTGTTTGATCAAATACATACCACTTGGAGCCTGTTTATTAGGATTTAGAATGATTACCCTAGAAGAATGCATTAGAAACATCAAGAAATTTGAACTTGAACACAATACACGAAATTCTCGGAAGGCTGATATTGATTTCTTAGTTAATATTTAATGGAAGCAAGAAATTCATTTTATAATGAGAGCGTCACAAGTGCCACATATATTTTTTCAAAATATTTTGAATTTTGGATGGTTGGTTTAGGAGAATGGAGCAAAAGTTTCTTCGAAACCCTAAGGCCAAGGTTTTTTAAGCTTCATATAAGCTGAGAGCACCAAAAAACTTGTTTGTTAAGAAAATTTGAATGAATTTGATAAATTTAAGCTTTTGAGACATTGTTACACCAAAATCTACCTTTCCCAATCCACTAGGCTCCATGAAATCACTTCATCTACTCCCAACAACAAAGAAAATGTGCACAAAGAATAAAGAACATGACAATTCATTTCTTATTGATTTCCCAAGGTTCTGCTTGAGTTTTGGTGAATCTTAATTTTTCATTGTGGAACATTAAGACTTCCGTTACCTCTTTAGAGAATCCAATAAAAAAATTTCATGATAAGCAAGTCTCTTTATGTGATGATATCATCTTGCAGAAGTTCACTTCACTTTTTCTTTAACTGTCCATAGGAAAATACACACATTATCCTCCATTTGTTTTAGTATTTACATTAGACACACTTCACTTGAAATATATGATTTAGGATAAAAATATGGTGTCATTCAAGGTATTCAATGAAATATTCAAGGATGAGTGATTTACAATCATACCCTTGCGTACAACATCTTTGGCAAACTACTTGAGGTATAAGCATGTTTGAAGATACTATAAATAATACTAGTGTACTTGAAACAACCCAATGAATCAATTTTATCTTGTATAGGAGAAAAATACCTCATTCATTCTGAAAAATCCACTTCATCACCTCTTAC
This sequence comes from Taxus wallichiana var. yunnanensis, assembly GCA_018340775.1. NCBI lineage: Eukaryota > Viridiplantae > Streptophyta > Pinopsida > Cupressales > Taxaceae > Taxus > Taxus wallichiana. The sequence continues at coordinate 450,982,943 of CM031239.1, forward strand.
TGACAAAACAATCTTGGAGACTTGAAATCATGACTGTCCCAGATCGACTCTACATAAAACAAGCATACCCATTTAGCACATATCACCTAGACATGGTGGAATCATAAAATTGGATTAGATGAGGTATTTTATCCCTCTGAGAGATGTTTCTACCATGCAAAAAGGACTGAGAGTTGAAGAAATACCATTTTACCACTCATCTTGAGAAAATGCCTTGAAAAAAGAACAATCATCACCAAAAAAATGCTCATAACTTTCTTAAAACTTGTCCAATTTGGTTAAAAGTTTTGCAAATTTTCATGATAAAATTTTTATTCAAAAATTTATTCAATTATTTATCCAAAATATTGTTCATATTTTTTCTTGGGTGTTAAGAAGATAGAGGCCTCAAAATGCATTTTTCAAGAAGGTAGTTTTAGAAAAATCTAAATAACTCAAAATCCCCATTTCAGAATCTAATGAAATTTGACATGGAGCACTAACAGAAATAACTATACAAATTAAATTGGTTGGTTAGCCATAGGTTTTCCTATGAAGCTCTGACCAATCTCATTTTCCTTAGCAAACATTATTAGTTCTCAAAGCCACTTTCTATGTACTTTTGAATTTTGACTCCAGGAGATAAACTGAGCCTTGTTTTTTCACACATGCTATAGAAACTATTCCTATACTTCTCCCATGCTCACATGACCATGCCATAACATGTACCAACTTCTCACACCTTATCAAAAAGTACAACCAATCAACCTTCATGTCCCCGACTTCTTTAATTCACCAATTTACCATCAATGCCAGTTGACATCAATGAAAACACCACTAAAAATGGATGGGGTCCAATATAAACTCTTTTTGTTATAGAAATATGCTAATTAAGTACACTTTCAACTCCCGAATGAAGTCATCAATGCACATAAGAGGGTTTTCATCCCCAAGTATGATCATATTGAAGGTTTTCATCCTAAATAGGTAATCAAGGAAGGATTTTTTTCCTTCAATGGAAAGAAGAGAAGCTAAATTAGCTCCAAATCTAAGTAAATGTAAAAATGATGAATGATAATGATATGATCCTCCACCATTTGAACCTCTTTAAGTACCCCTCTTTGGAACCAAGGAAGAATTATAGGAATAAGTCCTATGGATTACCTCTTAATTAAGGGGAAGTGTACTTTTAATATTCACTTGGTCCTCTAAGAAGACTGACCTCTTGTGGAGAAGATAAAAATTCCTTTTTTCTTTTCATTCACCCATCACATAGTCAAATCATGCCAAGTCATAATTAGTAAGTAAATGAATAAGGAAAATACAATCACTTATAATTATGGAAATTTTCACCTCCTTACTTTCTTCCTCGAAGCCCAAAAAGGTGGAATGAGCACAAGGCCTTCATAGTGAATTTTGGTTGGAAATTTATTCATTGGATGTAATCAACAGTTCAAGGGACAATACTCACTCCTCTTTATGGGGAGGTTCCCTTATTCTACCAAAAAATTGAGAATCTAAATATATAAAAATTTACAATGTAATCAAACCTGAATGAGGATATTGGTGTAGTGAATGGTTCCATATCCTCAATATAGAAGAAAACTAGGAAATAGGGTTTTGAGGAAGAAACAACAACTTTTATAGGCAAGAAGTATGAATTAGGGAAGAAAAGTTCATACTTGACTCATTTATCAAGGATACAAATATCCTCCTTGGTTATGTAAGATTACCCACTACCGTAAGGGAGAAGTGAAGAAGGAAGTACATTCATATATAGAGACTGTAGAGTTATATCTTATGAATGCATGTGAAATATCTCAAGAACATATGAGTCAATATATATGAAAACCCATAAAATATAAATGTAGATAGACACAAAGTTCTTTACATCACATTCTATGGATTTAACAAAAAGTTTCAAGATTCCAATATATTAATCTTCACATTCATAACTTACAAGAAAGAGAAAAGGAAAGAACAAAGATGAGATGAATGGAAATTTCTTCTTATGTATTGATAAAAAAATTTGTATCTACATTTAGGAACACCAATATGTAACCTCTTTATAAATAAGAAGGAAAACTTATATAGGCCGAGGGGTGGATGTAACCAACTTTCTAACTAATTATATTTTAATTTTCTGCTAAACACTTAATTAGTTCATTACATAAGTTGGATTTATTTTACAATTCCATTTTTCAAAATAATAAAGCCAACTTTAAATATACCAATTAGATAAAAAGACTATGAATTGGAAGAAGGAATTTTAAAAAGTGGCACAACTAGAATCTTCACCTTGAGAACATGAACTCGAATTTAGCTACATGATCGAGAGATCTTCATAACTTCGGGATAATTATATTGGACATGTTAGCTAACCAACTTCCAAGTGATAATTCCATTTCCTTTTCTGTTTCACCATTTTGTAGTAGGTATTTGGTGGCTTCCAAAACTCCATTTTGAACTCGAAAGTTCTCCCATTTTATCCTTATCGACCGAGCCTACCTTGAACAAGTCTTCCTTTATCAATGAATTGAATATGGATTTGAGTTCATCAACTAAATTTCTCTCTACAAAGCCATTTTTGTAAAATTAGAAATAAAGAGCTTGCAGGTCAACAAATATTATTTATTTAAAAGATTCACCCATTTGTGCTAAATTATTTAATTCACTTACAACTTCCTCAAGGATTTTGATTCTCCATTAAACACTGTAGACCCATTTATTAGATAGGTTACTTTTAGAATCATCAAAAATCTTATGAGACAAAAAAATCTGCTCATAATTATGAGACCTTGAATTTTATCCAGCCAAATCTTGAGCTCTTTCTCAATGGCATTGATTTTGGCATTGAATTGATCTTGTGCTGAAATGATGTTATCATACATTCCATATGATTTGTAAATGAAATTCAATCTAGAGATAAAATTCCTTACACCCAAGCATTAAAATATTTTCCAAATGTTGCATGTTAATGAATCTCCATTATATCTTTGATATTATCTTTAGAAAGAACATTTGTAGGAGGTAGTGAGGAGAGAGGAGTGGGATCCAGAGATGGTTTACCAGCTTAAGGGAAAGGATTTAATAAAATTTTAAAGAACATGTAATTTTTCCTCAAGTTGTTCTTGTGTTTTCTTCCCTTTCTCTACTCTCTCAATTACTTTTGAGATAGTCTCCTTGAGATTATGTACTTCTCCTTCAGGAGTGGATTCTCCAAGTGAAATCCTTGTCAAATCTAGGTCTACAACAGTTATTTATTTTTCATCCTTATCTCCCTTTAGCTTAGAAATTTATAGAAGTTGTTGTCCCTTGGAATATTATACCAAAAAGAGGTTGCCTTATATTTCTTTGGAGGAGTTGTACCAAGTAAGGAAACCACTTTATCAAAACTAGGAGCAACAATCTGAGAAGAAGCCTTCCTTTTCCTACTATCAATCATAAGCTGAACCCATGTGAATGAGTCACTAGAAGGTGGAGCTAGAGGATGTTCCAATGCAAGGATATTAGGAGGACAAAAAGGATGAACAGTGGAAACCTCAAGAGTAGGAACATGTTAGCATATGGATTTGCACGCATGCAAATGACATGCAACAAAGGTGTGGGAACGAAGTCCTCCTCAATGAAGGTGAGGCTGCCTTTATTGAAAACAAAACTATATTTACATCTCAGTACATTCAAAATTGTATGTGGGGGTGTTTTGGAACATCAATGGAAAGAAAAGGGAATGAGGGAGATGGAACGAGAATGAAGGAAAAGAGTGGAATGGAATGAATCTGAAAGAACATGCAAGAGTTAGGTAAAAATAGAACCTAAAATTACATGAAGAGGAAAGACGAATAACCAACACAAACAAAATAGAGTTTGAGTTAGCCAAACAAGAACGTGTAAAAGGGAACACACATGAGGAAGTAGATAATTAGAGCTTGATCACCGTGAACTAGAACAACCGATTAATAATGTTGATGATAAGATCAAAGATAATATTTGCATGCAAGATTCAAATACCTAACATCTAATGAACATAAGAACATCAAATGTTACAAGAGACAATGAATGAGACACAAAGTTTGTATTTCATTAACTCTAGAATGTTTTCACAAAAGAACACAAATTTTCTTCCTGAAACAAAGCTTGCACAAAAAGTTGTTAGGAAATAAGAGATAAAATATGTGGAATAATCCCTTACATGAATCGCAATAGTAGAAACTAATATGCAGAAAATATTATAGATCGCAAATAAAAGTGCGAATAAATAACACAACACAAGAGACAATATTTAACATGGTTCACCCAATTTATGCTACGTCCACCAAGAATCACTTGCTCAGATTTTATTACAAGCCTCCACTCTCTCAATACAATACCCAGATCCATTTGGAGCTATGCTCAACAAACTCTACAGAATTCACACCCGAATTCAAAACACATTTGTAATACATTTTCTTGTACATCTATCATATGCATAAGACCATATAAATAGACAAATGCTTAAGCAAACATTGATACAAAATCTGAGCGTGGGTATCAAAACCAAGGGCAAAAACCATGGGTATCAAAACAATGGGAAAAGACCGAAAAAAACCATGGGCCCAAAAACAGCCCATAATGGTTACCCATTACCCATGGGTTAATAAACCACCCATGAAAATTTGCTTCGGACCGCCGTAAAAATACCCGAGTGTAACACATGGAAGGTGTACCACACTCTAACATGAAAATAGGCTCCACAAACATAACAATCTCCCACTTGAGACTAATTTCCACCGAGAAAGCTTCTCGAACCCTTCACTGTCATCTCATGAAGGCCAACCAAAGCTGAACATAGCTTTAGTTTATCCTTGTGACCACCTTGGTTAGCATGTCTCAGTAGGATTCTCGAATGGTATGAATCTTCTCCAACTTTAACTTATCTTCCTCCAAAGCAGTCCTGATGAAGCGATATCTCAACCGTATGTGCTTCGTCTTGGAGTGGAAAGCAGAGTTCTTAGCTAGGTGTATAGCACTCTAACTATCACTATTCAGCTTACATTCTTCCTGCTTATGCCCTAACTCCTCAAGCAATTGTTGTAACCAAATCATCTCTTTTCTTACCTCTGTGGCAGCAACATACTCAGCCTCCATGGTTGACAAAGCCACCAGCTTATGTAGTCGTGAAATCCAGCTCACTATTGTCCCACCTACAATATAAATATAACCTATCGTGCTCCTCCCACCAATCTACATCTCCAGCCATGTTCTGAATCTACATAACCACGTAAGGTGGTATCTAATCCATCAGTAGCACAAAACTATCCCCATGGTCCCTCTCAAATCTTGAAGGATCCACTTTACCGCTTTTGCCAATGCTCTTTACTGGATCACTCATAAATCTACTCACATCTCCCACTTTGCATGGGCAATATCGGCTTAGTGCACACCATAACATACATCAAACCGCCAACCGCTGATGAGTAAGGTACCTTGGACATCTGATTTCTTTCCTACTCTATTTTGGGACACTTTGCTCCTTTGATAACTTAAAATGGCCTGCTAAAGGGGTCCCAACCAGTTTAGCATCCTGCATGTTAAACCTATCCAATACCTTCTTAATGTACTCTTCCTGAGATAAAGTCAGCTTTCGTTCCTTCCTATCCCGAGTTATCCTCATACCAAGGATTTTTCTGGCTGCCCCCAAATCCTTCATATCAAAGGATTCACTTAGCCGCTTCTTGAGTACTTTTATTTCCTGCATGTTTTTACCTGTAACCAACATGTCATCAACATACAAACACATGATAATATAACTTCCATCCTCATATTTCTTTGTATACACGCAATGGTCAGAATGACATCTAATATAACCTTGCTCCATCATGAAGCTATCAAACTTCTTATACCATTGGCGTGGAGCTTGTTTCAAGCCATACAAGCTCTTCTTCAGTTTGCACACCATCTCCTCTTTACCTTTGACTTCATATCCTTCTAGCTGCTACATATATAGCTCCTCCTCCAAATCACCATGGAGAAATGCAGTCTTTACATCTAACTGTTCTAAGTGCAAGTCTTCTGCTGCCACTATTCCAAGAATAGTTATGATAGAAGTCATTTTTACTACAGGAGAAAAAATCTCATCAAAATCTATACCTTGTTTCTGTGTAAACCCCTTGACCACCAATCGGGCCTTATATCTTTTCTTTCCTCCTTCTTCATCTTTAACTCTGTACACCCACTTGTTCTGCAATGCTCTTTTGCCTTCCGGTAGCTTCACCAAATCCCAAGTTTGGTTCTCCATGAGAGACTTATGCTCCTCATCCATGGCTTTCTCCCACTTCTTACTGACATCTACCTGCATTGCTTCATCAAAGCTCTCTAGCTCTCCACTATCAATGAGTAATAAATAATAAAGAGAAGGAGAAAATGTTCAGGTTCTTTTCTTACCCTAGAAGACCTCCTCACTGTAGGAGTTTGGGGTTCCTATTGAGTAGGTTCCTAAACTGATTCATGGGTCACTTTCCCATCCGGAAGATCCTCTACCACTACATATTCTTTCTTGGATTCTTCCTGTTTTTCTCTACAACTGTTGCTTATACCTGACTTTCTCATTAAAGACCACATCCCTAGATCGAATGATTTTCTTGTCCTTAATACTCAAACATTTAAATCCAAAGTCATCACCGCCATAACCAATGAAAGTACATTTTTCTGATTTAGCCTCTAGCTTGGTCCTATCATCCTTGTCTATATGAACAAACACCTCACATCTAAAGACTCTAAGAAATGAATAATCAACTTTCTTACCATACCATGCCTCCTCAGGTATGCCTCCATCCAAGGCACTTGAGGGTCCTCTATTTATCAAGTACATAGTTGTGCTCACCGCTTCTACCCAAAAAGAAAGAGGCAGTCTTGCATGTAACCTCATGCTCCTAGCATGTTCCATTATTGTTCTGTTCATCCTTTCTGATACCCCATTCTCGCTGCGAGTTCCTGAACTGTCTTTTGGCCTACTGATTCCATTCTTAGAACAATAATCATTAAATTTATTGCTGCAATACTCCCCTCCATTATCTGACCTGAGACATTTTAGCTTAAGACATGTTTCATTCTCTACCAAGGCTTTCCATTTAACAAAAGTGTCAAATACATCATATTTGTGTCTAATACAATAAACCCAAACTTTCCTTGTTACATCATCAATAAAAGTAACATAATAACTTGAACCCCAAGAGATGATACAGAGCCGACCCCACACATCGAATGTACCAGCTCTAACTTACTCTCTTTCTTCGTAGGTCCAACCTTGAGAAACCTTACTCGCTTCTGTTTCCCATATATGCAGTTTTCACAGAAATCCAAACCTGTTTCTGTATATCCAGGCAAATTCTTCTTTATGATGTTCATGCCCTTATGGCTCATATGACCAAGCCTATAGTGCCATAATGTTGTATCTGCATCTCGAAGCCATAAGATTACAATCATTAGTATTATCGGTGGTTAAATACAAGGTTCCAACCTTCTTACCTCTTTCCACCACAAGAGAACCATTGGTAACCTTCCAAGAGTCTGCTGTAAATATCATAGTACATCCATCACTTCCCAACTGCCCCGCCGATATCAAATTTCTCCTTAATGTAGGCACATGTCTGACATCCTTCAATAGCCATGTATTCCCATTCTGCATCTTAACCTCGAATGTAAAACTTTTCCAACTATGTCAGTAAGGCTCATCATCACCAAGAAAAAATGCCCAAAATCCCCTTGAACATAATCAACAAAATAATGCCTATGTGGAGTAGCATGAAAAGAAGCCCCTGAATCTAAAACCCAAGATTCAGTAATATTATGCAAAGAAAGAATCAAAGCATCCCGACGTACATTACCCGATGCCACATTTACCTCCTTTTTTTCTTCTGTTGTTTCTTCTTATCCGAAGCTCCCACATTCCTTCTTTGCATGCCCAAGCTTTCCACAATTCTAGCATACAATCTTGTTCTTGGATTTTGACCTTGCTCGATCTTTTGATTTTCCATGGTTTCCTCTATTCTTTTGTCTCCCTCTAGTTTCCACTATCAAAGCATTCCTTGAAGTAGAAGATTCCCCAGAGCTTTTTCTTCACATTTCCTCGCTTAGAATCACCCCTACAACATCCTCAAACTTCAACTTCGAGTTAGTTGGAACCGAGTTACTTACCACCATTACCAGGCTATTCCAACTCTCAGGTAAAGAGCATAGAATTAATAAAGCCCTAACTTCTTCATCAAATTCTATTGTAACCGAAGCTAGCATATTCACAACCGTATTGAAATCATTTAAATGATCTGCTACTGAACTATTCTCAGACATCTTCATATTAAACAACTTTTTCATTAAAAATATCTTATTAGAGGCAGAGGGTTTTTCATACAACTTCCCTAATGCATCCATTAGATCTTTTGTAGTCTTTTCCTTTGAAACATTAAATAATACCGAGGATGCAAGACACAATCGAATCATTCCAAGTGCCTTCTGATCCAACAAATCCCATTCCGCATCTGTCATACTCGAGGGTTTGTTCACCTTCTCAAACAAATGGAGTATAAAGATCCTTCTGATAAAGGTAATCTTCCATTTGCATCTTCCAAAGACTAAAATTCTTCCCGTTGAATTTATCAACCCTAGATCTTCCATCATTTGCCATAGCTCCCACTCAAGATAAAACTTTCCCGTGATTCAACACTTCAGCAAAACCAAACCAGGCTTTGATACCAATTGTTAGGAAATAAGAGATAAAATATGCGGAATAATCCCTTACAGAATCACAACAATAGAAACTAATATGCAGAAAATATTATAGATCGCAAATAAAAGTGCAGAATAAATAACACAACACAGAGAGACAATATTTAACATGGTTCACCTAATTTGGGCTACGTCCACCAAGAATCACTTGCTCAGATTTTATTACAAGCCTCCACTCTCTCAATACAATACCCAGATCCGTTTGGAGCTATGCTCAACAAACTCTACAGAATTCACACCCGAATTCAAAACACATCTATAATACATTTTCTTGTACATCTATCATATGCATAAGACCATATAAATAGACAACTACTTAAGCAATTTGATACAAAACCGTGGGTATCAAAACCAAGGGCAAAAACCATGGGTATCAAAACAATGGGCAAAAGACCGAGAAAAAAAACCATGGGCCCAAAAACAGCCCATAACGGTTACCCATTACCCATGGGTTAATAAACCACCCATGAAAATTTACTTGTGGGCTTTGCCCCGAACCCCCTAACCCGCTTACCGGTGAGCGGGACCGCCGTAAAATACACAAGTGTAACACATGGAAGGTGTACCATACTCTAACATGAAAATAGGCTCCACAAACATAACAAAAGTATTTCTTCTCCTCTCTCAAAGTCACCCTTTACAAATGAGCTCCTCACTTCCTTTTATAACCCAAAAGTTGGTTACAAATTAGTTAGGGTTTTACATGATCATTAAATAAGGAACTTAAGCGACCTTTTACTTTTTCAACAACTTTATTAAAGACAACCCAAAAATAGAAATTACTTAAAATATCCATTGTTTCCCGAAAACAAATAACAACACCTTTTAAAATATACAATAATAACCAGTGCCTTATCCATTGAAATGGGGTCCGCCTATCTCAAGCGTATGAGAAATGGACTCTCCCACTTCATTAGATACCAAGAAAATCAACTCCTTGCACCGCCGATGAAATTAGGATCTGCCACTTTTTCTAGTTGAAAGGATCTAAACCTTCCTAAAGTTTCAAACATCTTTTCTTCTTCTGGAGGTTCACTTGGTCAAAGAATAGCCTCACAAAATACCCTAATTCAAGAATTCTACTTGGCATATCATTTAAATTAACAATTTTAGATTGAGCATTCTCAAATAAGTTCTTCAATTTGATGCACCGCTCCATTGAAACTAATGAGAAATTGTTGGTGGGAGTGTACATGTCCTTAAACAATTGTGAAAATTGTTCTTCCACCTGCTCCGATGAACACCTTTGATTATGCTCATTTACGAGGTTACAAGGAATCTCAGCCATGAATTCCTAAATCAAGGAGAGTGAAGCAAAGGCTTCATTGCACATGCTTGCATAATGGATCATAGAATCCTCAAGAAGCATTTTTCTTGATTTGAGACACAGACACACCAAAGAAAATGTGTCCCGATGTTCAAATTTGAGAATTCATTCAATAGCTAAACCAAGATTCCATACTTGTCATCTCTCGTAAACTGGGAATATTTCATCCAAATTTGATATAGTAGAAAAAAATTTCTTTGAAAGAAAGAATTGGATCAAGATACGCATTGACATCTTCATGAAGCTTAATTGCGGTCTTGATTGTCCCCTGGCCTAAAACGAGAATCTCTGAAAGCCAAGTTTTAGTGACATGGCCCAATGTGTTTATTTCCTTTGACAAATTGAGAGTATCTTCATCTGGGGCAGCCACTGCATCAGGTACTGGGAAGGTGGATGATATGGGATTTATCAAATGTTGAACATATTCCACCAATTGATTCTTTTCGGCCTTGAGCCGAGAGTTTTGAGACTTGTATTTCTCAAGTCTCTTTAGCACGATATCAATTGAATCTCGAGCCATCGCCATGTCACTTTCTAATGTAGATCTTCCAAGTCCAAGTCTAGAAACTTCATAGTCGGTAGGTGTCATAGCATCGCGCTCTTTATCAACTTGTGGAATGGAAAGGTCTACAAATTTGTTTCCATCATTATCCACCATTATTGGAGAAATCACTTTAGGCTTCTTAGGAATAAATTCATTCGAAATTTTGAAAAGGGCATCAAAATCAATGTCAATTGGCTTGACAACTCTCTTCCTTTTCTTCACTTCGGAATCAACCCAGGAAGGAGTATCATTCACTATTTCAGCATACAGAATCCTAGAGTTTGAATCAATATTCTCATTATTTCCAACATCATGAGATCCTTCTTGAATCCTATCTACGACCTCGATTTGAGGAGACACAACCTCAATATCCACTTCTTGATTATTTAGGAGATTTTGGGAAATCCCTTCATGAACTACATGCTCTGAAGTGTTTGATATTTGAATTACCTACACCTAAGTGGATGTTTGTTTGAAGCATGGTTGAGGATCATTTTCTACCAGCTTCTGAGCACTGTTAACAATGTGGGTAGAAGAATCTCTACTCAAGGTAGAAAATCTAGACACACACTCTCTTCCTTCTTTGGGGTTAGGATCTTTAGATCTTTCTCCTTGTGACACGTTACTTGGCAAAGTGGATTTTGGCAACCACTCTTTTCTTGCTTGTTATGTATGATTGGATGGTAATGAGGTTGATCGAGAAGAGACTTTGGTCAAATGGAGACCCCCTCATATTGGAAATTTTTGTGATCCCGAAACATGATTTGGAATGGATTACAATTTGGCAAGTTCTCTGTCATACCAAGATATGCTTCTTTCAATAATTTTTTGGTTTTTGTCATTAAGAGAAAATTCATCTCTTTTGGTCTATTTGATTTGAGGTAATGGGGTAAAGGAAACAACATCATATGAGGGATCGATTTACATCCTCATCATCATTTATGAATGAATTGGGAGGAATCTTGATGTGGAAAGCCTTGATCCGAGCAAGTGTTAGTGAGAGTACTCCCACCTTCTTACCTCATGTTCATCCGAATAAGCAGCCCATAAATCTTCCATGGTAGGACTATGTTAGTACTTACTTTTCCCCGAGTCTTTTGCATATATCCATTGATATCAAATTGGGATCTCTTCACATATGGATGGATGGTTATGAGAGCGAACTCTTTTTCCATGAGCTGTGCACTGAAAAGATTTGGACATTGGTATTCCCTGATTTGGATCGGGAAATGAATTCCTAGATGGTGCTTGTCACTAAGAAGGTAGTGAACTTGGAATAATTGTCATGCTAGCTCCATTAATGCCCATCTGTCACTGACGTACTTAGGAAGTTTCCACGGGGTCCTAGCAAAGCCACTCACGCGAATGTAGGAAAAAGATGAAAATTGTATAAACCAGTTCCCCATTGTAACTTTGTTTTAATGCTGCAAATTCATTAAAACTGACTTCTTCTTCCCTGAATTCTTCTCTCTCCTAGGCGTGGAAATTGTTGTCTTGGTATTTTTAAAACTGTTCTTTAAAAATGTTGCTCTTTCCTGAAAAATGCGTGGAAGATTGTTGGATGTGACAAAATATTATGTCCTTTAGAAGAAATAAGAAGCAAAGCTTCGCATGACTTTTTCCAACGGGTTTGATGGAGGAAGTTATGAGGATTAATCCAACTTCCTCTCTTCCCGGGTAGTGGACTTAAGTGCCAAGGGGAAATGGGGAAAGCAACGACCAATTGCCAATGGGAATGGAAAAGTGGGCTAACAATCCCCATTCAATTTCCCCATGTGGGAAATTGGGAGATTTCCTACCCATTAGCCAATCCATGATTTGGCAATTGGTGGAGAAAATCCCACGTGCAGGAAATTTGAAGAAGATTGCCAGGAAAGGGGAAATCTAGGTTCGGGAAGCCAAATTGGCATTCCCAGCAGTTGGAAGCATAAGCTTACTTCCCGAAATAAAAATTTGTCGAATGAACTTTTAATTAATATTTATTTAATTAAATACTCTCAAGTTATTTAAAAGTTAATTTTATCAAACAAAAGTGATTAATTAATTAATTTTAATGTATTTTAACGTGATTTAAATCATTTTATAAGCTGTGGGAAGAGTTCTTGGCCGAAAAGGATGAAATGAAGACCGAAATGATCACAAAAATGAGACAATCGCAATGAGGGCAATGAACCACACAAAGTAATAGTTTTGAAAATTTTCAAATTTTTTCATTTTTATTTTCTTATATAATTTTGTAAAGTCAAAATTAGTTGATAACAGCTGGCTCTAATTGGGGACAAGGACTTCATGGATGCAGAATGGACCGAGACCAAAATATTCATGAACATGATCTCAAAATGATGGGGCACAAAAATGGAGCGACATAAGAGAGGAGACCGAAAAATAGGGAAAAAAACAAACCAAAATCCTAATTACCTATGTACATACGGGAACAACCCATTTTTAATTTTGATAGTGCTTGAGATATTTCCCACTGTAGGGCAAAGGCAAATGAGTTCCATCAGGATATGACAAGTAATAGGTACTATCTCCACATAAATGTCTTATTTTGAATGGTCCTAGCCACAGTGAGTCAAACTTCCCATGCTTTCCTTTCGGCTCACGTCTTTTGTCCCAGAGAAGAACTAAGTCATTGATTTGAAACTGTCTCTCCCTAGTTTTCCTGTCAAACAACTTTTTTACCTTGGATTGATGTTCCTCAATCCTGTTTTCCACTTGACTTCTTTGTTCCTCGAGCTTGCTTAGGAACATGATCCTTTTATCTAATGCATTGGTGAAGCATTCATCATCAACTTCCTGAGCTAATTTTAATGCTGGTAACTCCAATGTGATGGGAATTCAAGCATCAGTTCCATATAAAATTTGAAATGGAGACATCCCAATTGCCCTTTTGGGAGTTATGTGGTCAACCCACAATGCATCATATAAATTTTTGTGCCAAGTTCTTTGATTTTCTTCAACTAACTTGCGCACAATAGTAATGAGGTTTTTGTTACTGGATTCAACCTGACCATTTCCTTGAGGGTAGTAATCTAATGAATGAGACAAGGATATCACATATCCATAAAAAAACCTATCATCTCTACAGAAGAAAAATTTGAGGCATTGTCTGTCACGATCTTGTGAGGAATTCCATAACGAACCAATATATTTTCTTTGATGAAATCACAGATTACTGCAGTAGATGTTTGTTTCACCGGTATAGCTTCCACCCACTTTGTAAAGTAATCAGTGGCAGTGAGCATGTGAGTATGACCAGTGCTAGAATTAGGATTCAAAACCCCGATGAAATCTAAACCCCATTGTTGAAAGGGTTCTTCAATGACAACTGGCTTCAAAGGCAAAGCTGCCAACTTTGGTCTTCCAACAAATTGTTGACAGGATTCACATTTTGTCACCCATTTCTAAGCATCGGAAAACATAGTGGGCTAGTAATAATGTGCTCTCATAATTTTATGGGTTACTGGACCAGAGAAATGACCACCACAAGCATGATTGTGGAAATCTTCCAACAACCTAGGTTGTTGTTCTTTATCAACACATCTGAGGAACATGCCATCAATCCCTTTCTTGAACAACGTGTTATCCCAAATGATGTACCTAGATAGCTCTTAGTTTGATAGCTCATTTCTCCTTAGTTATTAGATTCTCTGGACACTCGCCATATGTGAGGAAGTAGGCAATATTAGAATACCATTCATCTGTGGTACTGAAAAAAACTACCAATGGTAAATTTTCTTCAACTAGTTCTTCTTCGAGTTATCTCGTGGTTCATTCTCTGTAATGAGTTGGCAGAGTCCTCTTCCTCGAACCAACTTGGTAGGCTTGATGTCTAGATCATATTCTTGGATCTTGGAGACCTAATTACCTCTCTTAGATCCTAGTTCTTGTTGTGTCAACATTAATTTCACCATGGTGTCTGGAACTAAGACTTTGGTGTGAGAATTCAACATGTAATACCTGAAGTGTTTCAGGGCTCTTACCACTCACGTACACATGTCTCTCAAGAGGAGTGTAATTAAGTTCATGTTTCTTGAATCCTGAACTCATGAATGCAATAGGAGATTCGATCCCCTTTTGATTATGTTGCGTTAAAATGGTGGAGATTGTGTGTGGAGAAGCATAGCAATAAACTATAAAATCCTTTTTAAAATCAGGACACACCAATGTAGGAGATTTGGCAATAGCACTCTTGATTTGCTCAAATGCTTCTCTAACTTCCTTTGACCATTTGAAGGATTCTTTCCTTTCATCATATCAAGATTTCTTTAGTCACTTCGTAAAATCTGCACAAACCTTCTCAAAAAGTTCACCTTCCCGAAGAATGAGTGGACTCCAGGCTTACTTGTAGGCAAGGAAAGATTCTTGATAGCTTGAACGCGTTCAAGATCGATCTTAGTTCCTTCCTTAGAAACAATATGACCTAGGAGTTTCCCTTATGTAACTCTGAACACAGTTTTTGGATTCAAAGAAATCTTATGAAGTCTACACCTTTGCAATATTTTCTCCAAATCCCTTAGGTGATCTTCTCGTTTCTTGGAGAACACTGTCAAGTCATCTAGGTATATCACAATGATCTTGTCTTTATAATCTGCAAATGCCATATCCATGGCCCTTTGAAAAGTTACACCGACATTGATCAAACCGAAGGGCATTCTTCTATATGCGAATGTACCCCAGGGGGTAGTGAACGCGGTTTTATGTTGATCTTCTCTAGCCACTTCAATCTGATTATAGCCAGAGAAACCATCTAGCATAGATAACATTTCGATCCAGTTACTGCTTGTAGAATATGGTCCATAACTGGCAATGGGTAGTTATCCTTCAGGGAAGCCTTATTAATATTACAAAAATCCATGCAAATCCTAATTTCTCCGTTTTTCTTGTGAACCGGTACAATATTGGCTATCCAAGTCGAATGCCGAATAGGAAACACTATTTGTGCATCTAGCATTTTTTGAACTTCATGAAATATGGTCCCCGTAATCTTAGGATTATATTGTCTTTGCTTTTTCCTGAATGGAACTGCACTAGGCTTCAAGGGTATGGCATGCTCCATTTGCCTGGGTTGGAAAGAATTCAAGTCTTCATATGAATAAGCCAAAATGTCAGAATATTTGGTAAGGAGATTTATGAATTTCTTCGCTCCTCAAGTGAGCAACACTTACCAATATTGATCAAGCAAGGTTTATCCTTGGTACCAATATTAACTTGCTCATAGTCACTGTAATTTATGTAGGTCCCGCCTACTCTTTCTCTTTAATGAACCTTCCATGTTTTTCAAAAATTTCTTCAAGTGAAACCAATCCTTTGGGAATCTTATTTCCTTTGAGTTGAATGATGCCATCTCCAGGATCTTCGTTCTCAACTCCTTCCTGAATGGGTGAGGTAGTTGATTCGTGAAATGCTGAATCACTTCCTTCAAAGTACAACTGCTAAATTTTTCTCTCTTTTCCAAGAAGGCAATAATTTGTTGATCATCATTAAATACTTGCCAATTTTCTGCATTGTCAGGAACACTTGGCCTAAAAACCATTTCAATGGTGTATTTGACTTGATCAAATTCTGAATGAGGAATCATTAATGGTGGCCGAGATCACAGAGAATCTAATTTTTCATTCTTTTCATGAGGGAAAAATTTTATGGAAAAAGCGTCGAAGACTTCTATTGTATCCCATACTTTATTTTTGTAGTGTCTCAAATGATCATTCTTTACTTGGAACTGATTTCTTACCTATTTCATGATCAATTCCGCATCTCCAAAGACTTCCAAATTTTTGATCCCTTTCTCCTCTGCAACTTGGAGGCCAAGGATTAATGCCTCGTACTCTGCAGTGTTATTAGTATTTGAAAATTCAAGTTTGTAGGAAAAAGGAAATATTTTACCATTTGGAGATATGAGCACCACTCCTGCACTAGAGCCCATCGAGCAACAACTTCCATCGAACTCAAGAGTCCATATCTCATTGGAATCTTGGCAAGTGATCTCAAGGGTATGAATTTCTGTAGTCATCATATAATTACCCATACTTGAGCCTTGGAAAAGGATCTATGTGTGAGGATCTTCAGTTTTAGTTACCGTGAACTTTGCCTGAGCTTCTAGCATAAGATTTTTCATTTCTCCATTGATAGGAATCATAGCATGAGACCAGTCCATTTGAATCTCACCACCCAAATCCCTACAAAATTTCCTGCTCAACAACATTCCATATGAGGTGGGAATATCAGCAACTAAAATAGTTACCTTAACTCACTTTTGAGGGAATTGGGCTAAAACCATTTGGGCGTCTTTAATCTGCCCGATTAGAGGAACTTGCTTGGTTTCCATGGAGTAACATGATCTGAATGTTCTCGTATAAGTCAAACCAAGAGCATGTGCTACTTTTTTTGGCATCACATTATCCAAGGCTCTAGAGTCTATAATGCAATTACTTAATTTGCATCCGTTGATCAGAAAGGACACAAAGAAAGGTTTGATCTTTTCATTTGAAGGTGTAGTGGCTGCCACAATATTTTGAGTTTTCCCATCTTTGGGAGTTTTTAGAATTCCTTTGGAGGAATGAATAGTAGAGTCACCTTTGATAAATTGGACCAATTTCTTGAGCTGATCCTTGTTGGACTTCAAGTACTCTGCCTGTGACATGGAAATTTTTGTTTTATTGATATGATCAATGATATCAAATTTAGGCAAAGTAATCGTACTTGAAGTCTCAGATATAAGTTCTTTCGAACTTGATGATGGCACACTTTTGACCTTGGCCTCGGGCTTGGTTGACACTGATGTGGAAGAAGGAGCTTTCTTCGTAGTTGGTTTACCAACCGATTGATCTAACAAAGGCCCTCCTTTCTTTAAGATAGTCTTGACCTTTGAAACCTCAGTCACCTTGGACTCTTTAGGAGCCTCATTTGTCTTGGATTCTTTGGGAGTTTCCTTAGAAACCTCTTTATCTCCCACCTTAGTGGTATCCTGCTCCTTTTTCTGAGAGCGTGTGAAAATGACGAAAGATTGACTATTCATATCTTCTATAATTTCTTCGTATTCGTCTTCCTCATCGAACGGTACTTAAAGAAATGATTATTACTTTCCCCCTCAGGATCTTCAACTTCAGGTTCAGATGTCTCAAAATCTAGCTCTTCCTCATTAACCTCGACGACTTCAATCTCATCATTGCTTTCTTCAATGACATCACATTTTGAATTAGTTGCATGGAGTTGCTTATATATAGCAAGCCTTGTCTGAGAGCACGCGCAATCCTAGCTTTGTTGGGAACGTATCCTTTTCTTGGGATGTCTTTGTAAGGAGTAGGTTTACTACTTTGAGCAACTTGCTTTTTCAAAGCCAGCACATCATTAGCCAACTTAGTGAGTATAGTTTCTGAAGCGTTGGGGGTTTCTTGACTCTTTCCTTTGAGGGAATTTTTCTTGAATTTTCCTGCCATGATTAAGTCATCTTCAATTTCTATGGCCAAAGATTGAGCAAGTTCCAAAGTAGCCACCCTAGCCCTTCTCAGCTGATAGCACACTTCTAGTTGTTGTGCATTAATAAAGAAACATTTTTGTCCATCAAGGTTTGGACGAATCCTGACAGGAACTTTGTTCACCATTTTGTTGAATTTTGCCACGAAATTCCTCATGGGTTCTATGGGCTCTTTCTTTGCTTGAGATAGTTGGGCAAGAAGAGCATGTTCATCTTCTACCATCTTGAATTGATTTTCAAACTTAGTTTTCATATCATTCCAATTTGTGATACATCCATTGGGTAGATGATGAAACCAATCAGCAACATCATACAATGTTTTGACAAAGAGATGAATAACAACATCTTCATATTCTACTAAAAAAACAACACATGCAGATGAAAAAGGTAGAAATATGGTCATCTGGTGATGTCTTCCCATCTCCGTCAAACTTGGGAAGAATCTTTCTTGATCCTCGTGGGAGTTCATGTCGAGTAGGTAAGGCCAATGGGCCTATGGCATTTCCCCATGGTACATTGGCTACCATTTGAGGAAAGGTGGTATGCGAAGGTAAAACAACGTGAGCAAGGACAAGTGCTTGACTGGTAGTAATTCTTCCTTGCTTTCTCTTTCAGGACTTGATGCAAGGCTTGCAGATCTATGAGGTGTGTTCTTCTTTGGAGGAGATAACTTGAAACAAAATTTTCCTTGAAAGTCAAAAGTAGGGTTAGATCAACCTTTAGATTTTTCTCCTCGTGTAAACCTATTTCCTTCCAGTTAGGAAAATTTATGGTGAAGGGATCACTGACGTGTTCGACCGGCTCTAGCCTTTTCTCTTCACTCTCTTTCTTGAGCTATTTGTGCTTGAATAACTCTAGCAACTCTCGGATTTCTCTTCTTCATTATCTAGTACTGATGTGGTGAGATGAAAATGATGGTTACTTGTGCACTTTTCCCAAAAATCTTGCCTCAAATATGATGATATGTCTTGTTGAGTATCTGCAAAAACAAGATTTGGTTGCAAGATAGGTGGGTTACCTGTAATAGTCATACAACTTTTTACCTTGGTGGAAGAGGACCGCGTCGGTGAACAATGATCAGCACGTGTCCAAGAGGTCTTCTGGCCACAAGTGCGGGTGCTCTTCTCCTAAGGTCTTCGATGTAGATTTCTCTGTCAATGGCTCTATCAACAGCCACAAATTTCTGTAAGCTTTCATAGTTTTCCTAAGCTACTGTTTGAAGGTTGGCAGCAATGTCTCTTTGGAAATCTTCGTCGAGCATAAGGTTCGGTCGAAGAGCTAGAGGTTGTGTAGAGGGGATAGTCATAAATATTTAACCAAGCACTGGTTAACGATTCCTAAATCCCCAGTGAGTCGCCAAAAACTGTTAGCATATGCATTTGCATGCATGAAAATGACATGCAACAATGTGGGAACAAGTCCTCTTCAATGAAGGTGAGGCTGCCTTTATTGAAAACCAAAACTGTATTTACATCTGTACATTCAAAATTGTATGTGGGGGTGTTTTGGAACATCAATGGAAAGAAAAGTGAATGAGGGAGATGGAATGGAATGAAGGAAAAGAGTGGAATGGAATGAACTGAAAGAACATGCAAGAGTTAGGTAAAAATAGAGCCTAATATTACATGAAGAGGAAAGATGAATAACCAACACAAATAAAACGGAGTTTGAGTTAGCCAAACAAGAACGTGTAAAAGGGAACACACATGAGCAAGTAGATAATTAGAGCTTGATCACTGTGAACTAGAACAACTAATTAATAATGTTGACAATAAGATCAAAGATAATATTTGCATGCAAGATTCAAACACCTAACATCTAATGAACATAAGAACATCAAATGTTACAAGAGACAATGAATGAGACACAAAGTTTGTATTTCATTAACTCCAAAATGTTTTCACAAAAGAACACAAAGTTTCTTCTGAAACAAAGCTTGCACAAAAGTATTTCTTCTCCTCTCTCAAAGTCACCCTTTTACAAATGAGCCCCTCACTTCCTTTTATAACCCAAAAGTTGGTTACAAAGTAGTTAGGGTTTTACATGATCATTAAATAAGGCACTTAAGTGACCTTTGACTTTTTCAACAACTTTATTAAAGACAACCCAAAAATAGAAATTACTTAAAATATCCATTGTTTCCTGAAAACAAATAACAACACCTTTTAAAATATACAATAATAACTAGTGCCTTATCCATTGAAATGGGGTCCACCTATCTCAAGCGTATGAGAAATGGACTCTCCCACTTCATTAGATACCAAGAAAATCAACTCCCTGCACCGCCGGTGAAATTAGGATCTGCCACTTTTTCTAGTTGAAAGGATCTAAACCTTCCTAAAGTTTCAAACATCTTTTCTTCTTCTGGAGGTTCACTTGGTTAAATAATAACCTCACAAAATACCTGTAATTCAAGAATTCTACTTGGCATATCATTTAAATTAACAATTTTAGATTGAGCATTCTCAAATAAGTTCTTCAATTTAATGTACCACTCCATTGAAACTAATGAGAAATTGTTGGCAGGAGTGTACATGTCCTTAAACAATTGTGAAAATTGTTCTTTCACCTGCTCCGATGAACACATTTGATTATGCTCATTTACGAGGTTACAAGGAATCTCAGCCATGAATTCCTGAATCAAGGAGAGTGAAGTGAAGGCTTCATTGCACATGCTTTCATAATGGATCATAGAATCCTTGAGAAGCATTTTTCTTGATTTGAGATGCAGACACCAAAGAAAACGTGTCCCTTGATGTTCAAATTTGAGAATTCCTTCAATAGCTAAAATTGAAGATTCCATACTTGTCATCTCCTGTAAACTGGGCAATATTTCATCCAAATTTGATATAGTAGAAACAAAAGTTTCTTTGAAAGAAAGAATTGGAACAATATATGCATTGACATCTTCATGAAGCTTAATCGTGGTCTTGATCATCCCTTAGCCTAAAACGAGAATCTCTGAAAGCCAAGTTTTAGTGACATGGCCCAATGTGTTTATTTCCTTTGACAAATTGAGGGTATCTTCATCTCGGGACAGCCATCTATTAAGAATACCAGAAGGTGGATGATATGGGATTTATCAAATGTTGAACATATTCCACCAATTGATTATTTTCGCCTTGAGCTGAGAGTTTTGAGACTTGTATTTCTCAAGTCTCCTTAGCACGATATCAATTGAATCTCAAGCCATCACCATGTCACTTTCTAATGTAGATCTTCTAAGTCCAAGTCTAGAAACTTCATAGTCGGTAGGTTTCATAACATTGCACTCTTTATCAACTTGTGGAATGGCAAGGTCTGTAAATTTGTTTCCATCATTATCCACCATTATTGGAGAAAGCACCTTAGGCTTCTTAGGAATGAAATCATTCGAAAGTTTGAAAAGGGCATCAAAATCAATGTCAATTGGCTTGACAACTCTCTTCCTTTTCTTCACTTAAGAATCAACCCAAGAAAGAGTATCATTCACTATTTCGAGAATCACGTAATCCTAGAGTTTGAATCAATATTCTCATTATTTCGACATCATGAGATCCTTCTTGAATCCTATCTACAACCTCGATTTGAGGAGACACAACCTCAATATCCACTTCCTGATTATTTGGGAGATTTTGGGAAATCCCTTCATGAACTACATGTTTTGAAGTTTTTGATATTTGAATTACTGCACCTAGGTGGATGCTTGTTTGAAGCATGGTGAGGATCATTTTTACTAGCTTCGGCACACGTTAACAATGTGGGTAGAAGAATCTCTACTCAAGGTAGAAAATCTAGACACTTGCTCTCTTCCTTCTTGGAAGTTAGGCTCTTTAGATATTTCTCCTTGTGACACGTTACTTGGCGAAGTGGATTTTGGCAACCACTCTTTTCTTGCTTGTTGTGTATGATTGGAAGGTAATGAGGCTGATCGAGAAGAGACTTTGGTCAACCGAGACCCCCTCGTATTGGCAATTTTTGTGATCCCGAAACATGATCTGGAATGGATTACAATTTGGCAAGTTCTCTGTCATACCAAGATATGCTTCTTTCAATAATTGGTTGGTTTTTGCCATCAAGAGAAAATTCATCTCTTTTGGTCCAGTCGATTCGAGGCAATGGGGTAAAGGCAACAACATCATATGAGGGATCGACGACATCCTCATCATCATTTATGAATGAATCGGGAGGACTCTTGATGTGGAAAGCCTTGATCTGAGCAAGTGTTAGGCGAGAGTACTCCCACCTTCTTACCTCATGTTCATCCGAACAAGCAGCCCATAAATCTTCCATGGTAGGACTATGTTGGTACTTTGCCCCAGAATCTTTTGCATATATGCATTGATATCAAACTCTGCTCTCTTCACATATGGATGGATGGTTATGAGAGTGGTGAACTCTTTTTCTATGAGTTGTGCATTGAAAAGATTTGGACATTGGTATTCCCGATTTGGATTAGGAAATGAATTCTGGGACGGTGCTTGTCCTTAGAAGGTAGTGAAATTGGAATAATTGTCGTGCCAACTCCATTAACACCCATTTTTGGTATCCGACGTACTTAGGAATTTTCCACGGTGTCCCAAAGAAAGCCACTCACGCGAATGTAGGAAAAAGATAAAAATTGTATAAACCAGTTCTCGTCGACACTAAAATTTTCCTCTGTAATTTCTATTTCATTAATGTATGTATTAGGAATAGGATGTTGTTAAGTATAATTAGTAGTAGCGTCCCGATAGAAGATAACGGCGCCATCAAAGATGACGCCAATAATGTATAGTATGGTACGGTAAAGCAAAAGTACAATAGGAATGTTGTGGTAAAAAGTAAATATTTGTCATAAGTGGTCCGGTAATGTTAAAATGTCAAAGTTTGGGTAAGTAGAGAAGTAGGGTCTACATGATTAGGAATTAGAAATATTATATTGGTAATAAGGACAAGGAGTGAGGTCATAAATATTTTGTGTATTTTATTTGTAAAAAGTCTAAAAATGTGGAACCCATGTAAAATGATAAGGTTTATCTTATCTTAAAAGATAAGCTTACATGTACAGATAAGAGTTAAGGTATGGAATATGATTCGTCAGAGTGGATTTCTTATCCTATCTTAGAGATAAGATGGATAAGCATGGAAGTTCTATAAATAGAGAGGCCACCCCCCTCATTTAGCTTAGAAGGAAGTAGTGAGAAATATTGTAGGAAGTGTGCAAAGGAAGCCATCAGTTTAAAGGTGTGTTGAAGAAGCCATTAAGAGGTGTAATTGTAAAGTTTCTCCCATAGTCTTGGTGAAAGGAAAGTGAAGTCAATAACACTTGAAGTACCTCATGGGTGAGATTGTAACAATTTCATGTTAATATTATAATTTACTTTGATATTTCAGATTTGTCATCATTCCGTCTCATCATAGTCGATGGTATTCTTGTGTTACGTTTGTTGCTTTGTTTCTAGATTACATCCACCAAACTAAAGGTTGTGCATTAGTAAATAATCATAGCACGAGGAGTTCTCGGTGAAGAATTCTCATAGTGCCGGATTGGTGATGACATTTTTGTTCCGTTGCTGGGACCATTCCTCGTTGGTGGATTTTCTGGAGAGATATTCCCACTTAGTCAAAATCAATTAGAGGGTAACCTTATTTTTACTATGCATAGTAGTTACCATGGTAAAGTCATTTTTACCGTGAATAGTAGTTACCATGGTAAAATCATTTTTGTTGTGAATAGTATTTATCACAGTAAATTCACTTTTTACCGTGAATAGTATTTACCGCAGTAACTTCACTTTTTACTGTGAATAGTGTTTACCACAGTAAAGTCAGTTTTTACCGCAGTAAGTCAAGTTTTACCATAGTTACCGTGGTCATTTCTATTTTACTATAGAAAGGTGTAAAGTCACTTTCTATTACAGTGATTCCAATTATTTGTGCACATAAGTCTTGTTGATTGTACTTGTGGGTTGGTATTTCACGGTGGTTACTTTTGAAAATGGGAAAGATTCCTGTTTTTTCAGCTCAATCTAATGAAGATGCTTCTTCTTTCATTCAAGAGTTTAAACGATCTTGTATTTGTAATGGCCTCATAAGAAGGGAACAATGGACTGAATTTTTTCCTACCTTTTTGGATGGTTCAACACTTAGGTGGTTTGAAACACTAGGTGATAATGTGAAAAATTCATGGGATTTATTAACTAAAAGTTTTCTTGAAGAATTTGGTGAACAACAAAAATATGCAGATCTCATGATCGAGATCACAAAGCTATCCCAAGGAGAGAAGGAGAAGATAAGGGATTATCATGCTCGTGTTCTAGAGCTAAGGAGGAAGCTCGATGCCCAGATCCGGAAGGAAGGATTAACGGATGGGTTGATGAACAACGTAGATAATCTCCTATGTAAGCACTTCATTCTTGGGATGAAGCCAGAGATCAGACAACGAGTGAAGTATGACCACCCAGCTACCATTGAACAAGCAAAGGAGATTGCAAGAAGGCAAGAAGAAAGCATGGAAGAGGAGCCCAAAGAAATTGTTGTTAAAGTAGAGCCTACACCAACACCTTTGGTCTAGAATCCATAACCACTCTCGGTGAGCACAAATATTTCTCCTAGTACATCTACTGAGTATGAAGATCTGCTAAAAAAGATGGGTCAGTTAACTATTAATCTTCTTCAAGGAAAAGAATTTAGTTCTCAGGGAGGAGATAGAGGTCCAAAAAGAAATATTTCTAAAGTCAGTATGTTATGGTTGTTATAAAAGGGTCATTATAAGTATAATTTTCCAATAGAGCTTCTACATCCGTAAAGGAGATAATGATAAAGGAAAAGCACTGTGAATTCTTTTGATGTAGTAGATAAGAGCGGAAATAATGAAGTAGATGTGTTTGTAACAAAAAGAAAGAAAGAAAAAGATAATCAAGATGGAAATGATCCTAAGAAGATGAAAGGAGAAACTAGTAAGAAACATAGGAGAAGAAAGTTGGGTGTGCAGGATTTTTTGATTTCACAGGGGCAAGGACCATACTCCATCTTGGAAGATCTGTCCAAAAGGCCTACAAATATTACCTATGGTCAACTCTTGGCTATGTCTTCTGAGAAGAGGAGAGAGTTGCGAAGTGGACTCAATGCTTGATGAAGGAAGGAGGTTGAGGTCCCTGCTTTTTGGAGGCGAGAGGCGGATCCCTATGCTCCACAAGCTGAGGTATTATGTAATGGTATTTCAATTCATGATGTCTTAGTTGATGGAGGTGCTGTAGTTAATGTAATGACCGAGTCTTGTAATGAATATGTTGGGTTTAAAATTGATCGCCCTTCAACACTTATGTTAAGGTCATTAAATAAAGGAAAAACTAAACCGAAGGTGTAGTTTCAAATGTGCCAATATCTCACATGGGTGTTGTATGTGTGGTAGACTTTCAGGTGATGAAAAATGGTACTTTTGCGTACCCAATGCTGCTGGGAAGACCATGGCTAAGGAGAGTTCATGCAAGAAACTATTGGAATGAAGGTTTCATGACACTTGGATGTGGTAGAGAGAGGGTGAAGATAAACGTGATCCCTCGACATCATAAGGCAGAACCTATGGATTCAAGTGATGAAACTGATGATTGGACATCCTCTGATTACTCTAGTACTAGTGAAGTGGACACTGAAGATGAAGAAAGTGAGGTTGATGTTTCAGTCATGGATATCCTTCCAGTCACACCAACTCATGACCCCATAAAATTATCTGAAGAAGAAGTTGATGATCGTCTCCAACAAATAAAGATTGGTGATGCTGTGATGGAGAGTGAGAAGGAATCCTACCTCTAACTCTTTCGAAGGTACATACACCTATTCACTTTTGATTACAAGGAACTCCATCAAGTAAGTTGGGTAGAACATTCTATTGAGCTGGTAGATGGTGCTAAGCCCATAAAGCAAATGCCATATAGAATGAATCCTAATTTTTCCAAGACTGTAAAAGAAGAAATAGATAAGTTGCTTGATGCAGGATTCATATTTGTTGTGGAGAATTCAGAATGGGTTTCTCCCATTGTGATCTCAATAAAAAAGAATGGGAAGCTACGCATTTGTGTTGATTACAGGAAGCTCAATAAGGCAACAAAGAAGGATCATTACCCTCTTCCATTTTCAGATCAGATCTTGGACGAAGTAGTTGGCCAGGAGTGCTATAGTTTTGCTGATGGATATAGCGGCTACAACCAAGTTCGTATAGCGAGAAAGATCAGTGAAGACCACGCTCACCACTCCTTGGGAACGTTTTCTTATAGAGTTATGTCTTTTGGGTTGTGTAATGCTCGGAACATTCCAGCGTTTGATGAATAGGGTGTTCGAACCCTACATTGGGACCTTCATCAAAGTATTTTTGGATGATTTTTGCATCTATGGGAGCAAGTTGGACCACCTGCACCAAATGGAGACAACATTTCAAAGGTTAGATGAAGCACAAGCCTCACTAAACCCTACAAAGTGTGTCTTTGGATGTTCTAAAGGTGTTTTGTTAGGGCATGTTGTATCCAGAGATGGTATTGGTACTAATCTTGATAAAGTTTCAAAAATCAAAGATTTACCATTTCCTATGAATAGAAGTAAGTTGAGATCATTTTTAGGCCATGTGGGTTACTATAGAAGGTTCATCAAGAATTTCTCAAAGATTGCACAGCCACTAACCCAGTTCTTGAAGAAAGATGTTACTTATGAACCAGGAAATAAGGTGCATGAAGCTTTTGGACAACTGAAGGAAGCCCTAGTGTCTTCACCTATTTTAAAGAATCTGGATTGGAGCAAGCCATTCATTGTGTACACTGATGCCTCAGATGTAGCACTAGGAAGTACTTTGAGCCAAAAGGATGAAAATGGGAATGAACATCCAATTTACTTTGGGAGTAGACAAATGAGCAGTGCTGAGGTAAATTATACTGTAACTGAAAAAGAGGCTCTAGCTATCATTTTTGCTATAAAGAAGTTTAGGAATTACTTGCTAGGGCAAAAATTTCTAGTTGTAACAGATCATCAAGCTCTAAAATATATTGTAAATAAGCCTAACCCATCAGGGAGGATAGCAAGATGGATAATTTTTCTACAAGAATTTGAATTTGATATTATAGATAGGCCAGGAAAGAAGCATGTCAATGCAGATGCACTCTCTCGAGCCTATGATGGTTTAGGATCATCTTGTGATAATGATGATTTCCCGATGTAGCATTGTTATCCCTTGACACAAATCCCTAGTGAATACATAGATATTTGGAATTATCTAATGAATTCAAGTTTCCCGATGGTGCCAATGCAAAGACTAAGAGAAAGATTACTCAAGCCGCTCATCGTCCATATTCTATTCTGGAATGGAGTATTATTTCGAATAGGACCTGATGGATAGTACAAGAGGGCAATTGGACGTGATCAAGGGAAGGAACTGCTAGAAGAATTCCACAATGGTACATGTGGAGGGCACTTCTTTGGACAACTTATAGCAAGAAGGATCTTGGATGCAGGTTATCACTGGCCCACTCTTTTTAAAGATTGTTATAATTATTGTAAGACATGTGATATTTGTCAAACACATGGTAATTGTAAGACTTCATCAACTCCATTATGCCCTATTCTTCCACTTGGTCCCTTTGAAAAGTGGGGAATAGACATTGTAGGTCCACTTCCAACTACCTCATGCCAAAATAAGTATATTGTAGTTGCCACAGATTATTTAACCAAGTGGGTTGAAGCTAGGCCATTGAAAATAGCTTCCATGGATGAGGTGGCAAGGTTCATATATGAACGCATTGTCACCAAATTTGGTTGTCCATTAGAAATTGTAATAGATCAAGGAAGCCACTTCATTAATGAGGTGGTAGAAGCCCTAGTCAATAAGTTTTCTATTAAGCACAGGAAGGCAACAACATACAAGCCAAGCACAAATGGACAGGTGGAACGAACAAATTTTGTGTTGTGTCAAATTCTAGCAAAAGATGCAGCCTTGCAGGTACATAAATGGGATAAAAGGATTCATGCAGCATTGTGGGCATATAGGGCAACATCAAAGTCAGCAACAGGATACTCCCCATTTCAGTTGGCTTATGACATTGATCCAGTTCTTCCTATTGAGTTTGATATTCCCACAAATGTCGTAATGAAAAATGAAAGAATGGATGAAAGTAATTCAAGAAAATAAAGGTTGGTACATCTTCATTTGTTAGAGGAAATGAGGGAAATAGCTAAGGATACAAGCTATAAGAAGAAAATGAAGTAGAAGGAATAATTTGATCAAAAGATCCGGTGGTCTCCATTTCATGTGAATGACTTGGTTCTAGTATATGATTCCAGATACAAAAAAAGAAGACAGAGAAAATTTCTTCCAAAATGGATGGGGCCCTACAAAATAGCATCTGTGCATGAAAATGGTACGTATCGACTGGAGGAATTGGATGGCACTCCCATTACGAAATGGGTCAACCACAACAAGTTGAAGATTTTCCAAGCACTAGAATAGTCTACTCCGAGGACGGAGTAGAAGCTAGGAAGGGGGAAGATGTCGACACTAAAATTTTCCTCCGTAATTTCTATTTCATTAATGTATGTATTAGAATAGGATGTTGTTAAGTATAATTAGTAGTAGCGTCCTCGATAGAATATAACGGTGTTGCAGCATGATGACGCCGCCAATAATGTATAGTACGGTAATAGTCAAAGTACAATATGAATGTTGTGGTAAAAGTAAATATTTGTCGTAAGTGGTCATAGTAATGTTAAAATGTCAAAGTTTGGGTAAGTAGAGAAGTAGGGTCTACATGATTAGGAATTAGAAATATTATATTGGTAATAAGGACAAGGAGTGAGGTCATAAATATTTTGTGTATTTTATTTGTAAAAAGTCTAAAAATGTGGAACCCATGTAAAATGATAAGGTTTATCTTATCTTAAAAGATAAGCTTACATGTACAGATAAGAGTTAAGGTATGGAATATGATTCGTCAGAGTGGATTTCTTATCCTATCTTAGAGATAAGATGGATAAGCCTGGAAGTTCTATAAATAGAGAGGCCACCCCCCTCATTTAGCATAGAAGAAAGTAGTGAGAAATATTGTAGGAAGTGTGCAAAGGAAGCCATCAGTTTAAAGGTGTGTTGAAGACACCATTAAGAGGTGTAATTGTAAAGTTTCTCCCATAGTCTTGGTGAAAGGCAAGTGAAGTCAATAACACTTGAAGTACCTCATGGGTGAGATTGTAACAATTTCATGTTAATATTATAATTTACTTTGATATTTCAGATTTGTCATCATTCCGTCTTATCATAGTCGATGGTATTCTTGTGTTACGTTTGTTGCTTTGTTTCTAGATTACATCCACCAAACTAAAGGTTGTGCATTAGTAAATAATCATAGCACGAGGAGTTCCCAGTGAAGAATTCTCATAGTGCCAGATTGGTGATGACAGTTCCCCATTGTAACCTCCTTTTAATGTTGCAAATTCATTAAAATTGACTTCTTCCCCGAATTCTTCTCTCTCTTTGGCGTAAGAATTGCTATCTTGGTATTTTTAAAACTTTTCTTTAAAAAATGCTTCTCTTTCTGAAAAATGCGTGGAAGATTGTTAGATGTGACAAAATATTATGTCATTCGGAAGAAATAAGAAGCAAAGGTTCACACGACTTTTTCCAACGGGTTTAACGAGGAAGTTATGAGGATTAATCCAACTTCCTCTCTTCCCGGGTAGTGGACTTAAGTGCTAGGGGAAATGGGAAAGCAATGACCAATTGCCAATGGGAATGGCAAAGTGGGCTGACAGTCCCCGTTCAATTTCCCCATGTGGGAAATTGGGAGATTTCCTACCTATTAGCCAATCCATGATTTGGTAATTGGTGGAGAAAATCCCACGTGTGGGAAATTTGAAGAAGATTTCCAGAAAGGGGAAATCCAGGTTTGGGAAGCCAAATTGGCATTCTTGGTAGTTGGAAGCATAAGCTTACTTCCCCGGCAATAAAAAATTGTTGAATGAACTTTTAATTAATATTTATTTAATTAAATACTCTCAAGTTATTTAAAAGTTAATTTTATCAAACAAGGAGTGATTAATTAATTAAATATTAATTAATTAATTTTAATGTATTTTAACGTGATTTAAAGCCTGGCGGGAAGAGTTCTCACCTGAAAAGGATGAAACAAAGACCAAAATGATCACAAAAATGAGACGATCACGATGAGGGAAATGAACCATGCAAAGTAATACTTTTGGAAATTTTCAAATTTTTTATTTTATAATTTTACAAAGTCAAAATTAGCTGATAACAGAACCACAATAGAGGAAGAAGCTTGCCTCATGACATCAAGCTTGGGCCTACTAGTTTTTCCCCATGTCGAGGCTCAATTATTTTTACTTTATCTTCCTCATCTTCACTTTCTTCACCACTTTTTTCCTCTTCATAATTATTTTCTTTTTCTTCACCTCCTTGTTCGTTTCATTTTTTGTTCTTCAATTTCATTTATGTCCTCTAATGGTTGTGATACTTATTCAAGCATATGAGAAAATTATTCAAATGATTCTTGAGTTTTCGCTTGCTCCACCTCTTTTTAAGTTATTTCATCAATTTTCTCCACCTCCTTTGCTTTATATTTCTTCACATACACCTTAGTTAAGGAATCCAAGGGTGAAGAAGAAGAGGTCAATTACACTAAAACTTATTAAGGAGGAATGTAAGATTCTTTGTGTGAGGTGGAAGCTTCTTGGGAAGAAGATTACTTTACTATTTGCTTACATTCCTTCAATTTTCTATTGATCCATTGGATTGTTCTCACTATCACAAAGTTATTCATCTCAGAAGGATCATCCCTTTCTTTCTAGGACCAATCAATGGTTGGGAAAGGTATATGCTGAATGGTCTTGATATATTCTATAGAGTACAAATC
Source organism: Taxus wallichiana var. yunnanensis (assembly GCA_018340775.1). Lineage (NCBI taxonomy): Eukaryota > Viridiplantae > Streptophyta > Pinopsida > Cupressales > Taxaceae > Taxus > Taxus wallichiana. Next base: position 451,013,902 of record CM031239.1, read on the forward strand.
ATCATCATCATCCTCTAAGTCCTTAGGAACATGATACAAATTGAAATATTTGATTTGTTGCAGAGAAAGCCTCCCAAAGTATCTTTTCCTTACTTCATACTCATCTGCACAATCTTCCCAGTAGTCCTCAATTATGGGAACATGATAGTAAGACATTCTCAAATGATTAGAAATGAAGATTTTAATATGAAAGGGGGATCTTTTTTTATATGTGTGAAATTTGAATTCAGTGATTGTTCTCTCTACATTTTATGCATCCAAGGCAGATTTGTATGTATAGTTTCCTAAGGAGATAGGGAACTAGATACATATGATATTCTTATCCCTACATGTTTTGTGAAACATTTCCAACTACCTAAAAACTTCCAATAACACCAAGTTGTCATTATAATACATGGGAAATTTATTGGGTACACATTCAAAACCAACTAACATGACGTATGAGAACTTTCTGAATTGGATGAAGAGGCTACCATAGGTGGAAATTAATTGCCTTGCTTTTACATATACCCTTTGATATTTATTCCCTTCCAATAGTCTGAATATGAACATTTTTAATGCATCATTAAATCTCCTATGATGAGTCTTGTTTTTTCATAAGTCAATTGAGGGTAAAACTCATAAACTGGTGCATTTTTTTTATCATCTTGTGGTGACAACCCTACCCATAATATGAAGGATGAAATTGTGTACATGATGTAGGATGTATATATAAGTATTTGTTTGTTGTACATTTACTAACTTCTCATTCAAGTTCTCACAAATTATCCCCTAATTGAAAGTTTTTTTACCTTCACAGATCATATTGATATACATGCACATCCAAAATTGAAATTCATTGGTGGAGGGCATGCCCATCAATATTGTTAGTAGGGTGATCATATCTGATAGCTCTTCTTTGAAATATGATCTATATAGGACCTTGGGAAATTTGGAGCATGGGAAATTTGGAAGCTCCTCTCTTTTGAGCCTTGAGCCATGATTTGGCTATAATTTTCCTACAATTATCCTTATATTGATAAAAAAACATTTTGAGTTTGAGCTTTGGTCATATTGGAGTCTTCAAAGGTAGGGATTCTTATGGCAGAATTTATATAATTAGCATGAATTTTGGAAATTATTTGACCTTGGGGGTCTTTGATTTCTTTAGTCTCCAGGTCAAAACTTGAAGCAAAAACAAGGACAATATCAATGTATTGAACTCAGAGGAGAAATATAGTAGCATAAGCAATTCCACTATTTTTGATACATTGGGAATGATGGTGGGAGTGTCTTTAGAAATTTGGGCCCATAAATCCTCCAAATTCAGGTGCCTAATATCAATATCCCCAATATTGGGTACATAGGTCTCTAAATCAAGTATGTACATACCGATGTATCGGAACTTCATGGTGAAAACATGGGAGAAAACTCAAGGAAAAATTGAAGCTCAACAATGTTTTTAGAAACTATTTAGAGGTGAAGAAAAAAAAACCACTACCAAATTAAATAAAGAAGGCGTGAAATGCCTTACCTCTACCATGAAAAGAACGGTTCTAATTTAATTTGAAATTTGAAATTTGGACCAAAAATGAGCAAGATATGGACAAAAATGTATCTTACTTGAATGAGAGTGAAAAACATAATGCACAATGAAAACTTGAGTTGAAATGGTAAAAATGAATCAATTTTTACCATTTTATAACAAAATAGTTTGAAAAAATGGGTTAATTTGGGAAATTTAGTGATATGCGAGTAGGAAAAAGGTTTTGGGAACTCATTAATCAATTTCCTTTTGATACGGATATGACGGAGTTGTGGAGAACAAAGGTCCCAAGGGAAAAAGTTCCTTGTGTTCTAAAAGTTTCCACATTATGAGCAAAAAGAAATCAAATGGCTTGTCGAAGGTCCAAGGTTATGGCGAACTAAGTGCTTGAGGGAAAATTTCTTCTTAAGACAACAATCTCTTAACTAACTATGGGAAACAAGATTTGTTGGTGAAAAGTGAGTGCGGGAACACAAGTCAAAATATAATACTTCTATACATTCCAATAATTTTTGCATCACCTACAATGCAAAGGAGCTTTATGTTATGAGGGAAAAATGGGATTTCGGGAACACGGGTCAAGCGAGAACATGTTCTGTTAGTTCTAAATATTTCCACAATATCTGTAATAAAGGAAATAATAGAGTAATGAAGGAAGAAAAAGGGCATGGAGAACCAAGGGCAGATAGGAACAAGTTCTACAAAGACCTATGAAGGCTACAACATAAAGGAATTAGGTGAATTGCAGAAAACATAAGACTACGAGAGAACAAAGGGCTCTAAATAATATTTCCACAAGGAGTTCAAAATTCCACATAACACTAGAACCAAATGCTCTATGAGCAACATAGAGATGCGTGGAACTGGAGGCTCAAAGCAACTTGTTCCTCCAGCTTCCTCAAAACCTACATCTACCGTAAGACACTAAAATTACAAAAAAATGGCTAAAATAAACTAAATATTAGACCTTTTTCACTCTTTAGACTTCACAAAAGCAAACAAATTAAGTCAAAGGAGTCACTTAACAAAATTTAAAAAAATTACACATTTTTGGGTGGGTGACAACAACTGGATCTTTTGGGGGCCCGACTTGACTTGACATGGAGAAAAGATAGGACAAAGAAAAGAACCTCAAAATCTCATGGTTACAAGACCAATGCATACATCCATTGGGAAAATACATATAGAATAAGACCATAAAGAAGAAAACAAGGACACAAAGAAACAAGACACAGACTAAAATAATGACTATGTAAGACTATATATAAAGGACTGAGATCCACTTATGACTTAAAATCTTCGAGATACTAGCCACTATATGGAAATGGAAGGGAATTTCCATCCATATAGCTCAAATAATATGAATTCTCACCAGCAAAGTGCTGAATTTTAAAAGGACCAAGCCAAAGTGAGTCAAACTTACCATGACTTCCATGAGGTTCATGCCTTTTGTCCCAGAGTAGGACAATATATCCAACTTAGAAATCTTAGGAATTATTATTTTTAACAAAGATTTGCTTGAATTTTTGTTGGTGTTAAAATAATTAATCCAAAACTACAATATTTCATCCAAATTGTACGAGATACATCACCCTCTTCTCTAAGGCATTTGATAACTACTCATCTTAAATGGATTTAGGAAGGTGCAATGTAGGCAATTCCACTATGACTTGTAACTAAACTTCCATTACATAGAAAACCTAAATGGAGCCAACCCGATGGATCTTTTTAGTGCGATTTTGCATCCCAAAGAGCATCATATAAATTCTTATGCTAGTTCCTCTGTGACTCATCCACTAGTTTCATGACAATAGTTAATAGTTTCTTATTAGTTGATTCATCCTGTTTGTTCCTTGTGAATAGTAATCTGATGAATGTGCAATGGAAATCCCATACCCATAACAAAATCAATGATCTCATGAGAAGAAAAGTTAGGGGAATTATCTGTTACAATCTTATTTGGGACCCCAAATCTTACCAATATGTTTTCTGATGAAATCATAGACTACTTCAGAAGTGGTTCTTTTGACTAGAATTGCTTCAACCCACTTCATAAAGTAATCAGTGGTAGTTAGAACATGTGTGTGATTACATTTGAACTTGGATTGAGAGTTCCTATAAAATATAGCCCCCATTGCTGGAAAGGATCTTCAATAACCATTGGTTTTAGAGGTAAGGTGACCAACTTGGGTCTAGCAAACAAAATTTTGACATGCTTCACATTTTGAAACCCACTTTCTTGTATCCTTGAGTAGAGTTGGCGAGTAATACCCTGTACAGATATTCTTGTGAGTTATTCCCGAGGAAGAAAAATGGCCACCACAAGCATGATCATGGAAATATCTCAGTAATCTCTTTTTCTTCTCCCTGTCTACACATCTAAGGAAACATCCATCAATTCCTCTCTTGAACAAATAATTATCCCAAAGGACATATTGTGTAGCTCTAAGCTTGATGGCTCTCTTTTCTTTGGCACTGAGATGTGCCAGAATTCTCCGTAGGTGAGAAAGTGAGCAATATTAGAATACCACTCATTAGTTAAACTTAGGAAAATTATAGTAGGGATATCGAAGCCTCCTTTTCACTTGAATCACTCTTCGAGCCTTCAACAATCAATTCACACATGCCCTTACCTCAAAAAAGCTTGGTTGGATTGATATTGAGATCATACTCCTAAACTTTAGTGACTTAATTTCCTCATTTTGATCCAAAATCATGTTAGGTGATGATAGAATTTATTGTTGTATCAGGTATAAACACAATGGAGTATAAGTTAAGAATATAGAAATGAAATTGTTTCACATTCTTGACCACAAAAAAAACATGTTTCTCTAACTCGTGAATACTTAAACTCATGAGCCTTTATCACATAAATCATGAATGCAATGGGCACTTCACAACCCTAAAATTTATTTTATACTAGAATGAATGACAAAGTATGCTTAGAATAATAACAATAAATTATAAAATCCTTATCAAAATCTGGGCAAGTAAAGACATGTGTCCTGGAAATATCCTACTTTATATTTTTGAAAGCATTCTTCCCTTCAACACTCCAGTGGAAATATTTATTTTCCTTCATCATATGCGATATGATTCTTGTCAACTCTGCAAAATAAGGAATAAATATTCTAAGGAAATTTATCTTTTCAAAGAAGGAGTGAACACCTTTCTTTCTCATTGGAAGAGATATATTATGGATAACCCGAACATGCTTTGGATTGATCTTCATCCCATCCTTGGACAAAATATTCCCGAGAATATTTCCCTACGTTACACCAAATACTGATTTATTCAAATTAAATGAGGTTCCATGATCTCTGCATCTTTGAAGGATAAATTTTAGGTGCTAAAAATGATCTTCCCTCTTCTTGAGAAGACTGTAAGATCATTGATATAAACTACTATGCACTTGTTCTTTAGATCTCCAAAGGTCAAATCCATTTCCCTCTAGAATGTTGCATCTATGTTTATTAAGTCTGAAAGGAATCCTAGATAAGAAAACATGCACCAAGGAGTAGTGAAGGTAGTTTCGTGCTAATCTTGAACGTCCACCTCAATCTGGTTATACTAGGAAAACCCATCGAATATGGACAACATATCTAAACCGATCACTTGTTGCGAGAATTTGATCCATCATAAGAAGTGGGTACCTATCCTTGAGAGAAGCCTGATTCAAATTCCTAAAGTCAACACAATTATAACTTTCTCCACTTTTCTTCCTTACAGGCACAATATTGTGGCAACCCGGATGAATGATGGATAAGAGAGATCATCGTCACATTCAATAATTTCTGAATCTCTTGATAGATAGTGCCTGCAATATTCAGATTATACTATCTTTGTTTATGGTAGAATGGTTAAATGCCTAACTTTAGGGAATGTAATGTTGCATCTCTCTTGTATTGAAGGTATTTATCATAGGATTAGGCTATAACACACACACACACACACACACACACACACACACACACACACACACACACACACACACACACACACACACACACACACACACACACACACACACACACAACACACACACACACATATCTCTTTAACAATTCAACCATTTTTCTTATTTCTTCATTAGAACAACATTTTCCAATATTGACAAAATTAGGATCCTCATCACTTCCTAAATTAACCTTTTCAAAATCGATGACTGCTAACATCTTGTTGAACTTTTCCTTTTATATACCTATCATGGTTATTAAAAAAATCTTCTAAGATCACAAGACCTTTAGGTATCTTGTTACCTTTGAGTTTGATGCATCCATATTGATCAAACTCTTCCTCAACTCCTTCCTTTGCACAAATGAGAGATGATTAGAGACTCGGAGGATGCTAGAGCATCTTCTCTAGTGTTGTTATCTCTTGACACATTATCAATTGAAAAGGCATCTAGAAATTTAATATAATCCCATACCTTGTTGTGATAGTGCTTGAGCCTTTCATTCTTCACCTGAAATGCTCCTCATACCTACTTGAAAATGAGCTCAACATCACCTTGTGCACGAAGATTCTTTATCCCCATCTCCTTTGCTACTATTAAATCGAGAAGAAGGGCCTCATACTTAGTAGTATTGTTGGTATTGGAAAATTGGATTTTATAGGAGAATGGGTGAGGTTTTCATCCGATGACACAACTACAATATCTTCTCCAGAAACCATTGTAGAACAACTCCCATCAAAATTGAGAGTCCATATGTCATTAAGATCTTCTTGAACAACCTTGGGAGTTTTGATTTTAGACTCAAGACATCACCATGTAGTTTCCATGACCCATGTCCTCATACAAAATTTGTTCCTTGGTTCATCTGTCTTCTACACAATATACTTAGCTTATTTCTCTCACATCAACTTCTTAATTTCCCCTTTTAGTGGAATCAACACATGAGACTAGTTCATCTAAATTTCACCTCTGAATTTTTTGGACCCCTAAAAGTAACTAAGTACCTAAGGCATGAAGCCTTGTGGTGCACGTGAGGTGGCGAGAAGGAATGCAGAGTAATTCTTGGAGAGGCGCAAAGGCTCGCGAATGGACATGATGGAGTTATGAATTAGTGATTTTGGACAACAAGGAAAGACGCACATAGGGAGAAAATAGAAAAGTGACCAAATACAAATGTGGATAAGTTATGGAGACTTTTGGCTCAAGGAAAGGATATTCCAGGGTATCAATATGGTTATCATGAGAGGATAAGGAGTCGAGGTTGTTAAGGATTAGCTGACACATGCATGCTAAAGACACTCAATTGAGGGAAACACATGACGACATCTGGCATATTCCTAGGTAGTGGTAGAGAAATGATGAAAGGATTCCTTCAGGATTTTACAAGTGATGATGGATGGTTAAGAGAAGATTCCTTCGAATGCTTGATATAGAGGGTATTTCTAGAAAAGGATAGGGAGTGTGTGGGTGGAGATAGATAGAGATGAAAAATGTGGAGATAAGTGAAAATGAGACCGAGATGGATACAAATATGGTGTAATGTGTAATGGTGAGTAGTTTGATGTAAAGAAAGCTCTGCTACTATGAACATTTCCATGAATGGAACTCTTTTTGATGTAATCTTGGCCACCATAGTTTGGTTCATATATATATATATATAATGAAGTAATTTTGTAACACTTTTGTAATGGATTTTGATCCGTGTTTTCCCCTTATGTTCATTCATGTGTTACTAGTTTCCTTAATATTATTTCATGGTTGATTCTACTTCCATTTAGTTGATTATGTTCATCTATGCTTGGATTGCATTAGACTAGGAGTTGATGCTTACATCTTAAATCCCATGGATAAATGCATTTACCCTATGGTTGTAATACATCCCCATGTTAAGAAATAACATTCTCATGAAGCTCACATAAAGGAGGGCTCAACACTTGCACACACCTTGGGTGAGCTCCATCCTAATCTGGATGATATGACAACGCACTTAGGATTGGTTGTTGAAACAAGCAATGATAAGAGAGACTACATTTTGCTTCCATTTATGGGACCTCTTTCCAAAGTTGTTGTGAGAATGGTATGTGATGACAAAACTCTTGATGTTGGACAATGTTGAAGCATGGTTTAAGAGCAAAGAGGATGAATTTTATCGATATTCGATAATGGACCTGAATTTGATACACATAAATGGGTAGAAGAGAACTTGTATCATGAGTTGTATGAGACTTTATTTTGTTGTTTTGGAGTGGATTTGTATGAATGGATTTTAACATATGCGTCTAGGTTGAGTTGGTACTATAGACCTTGTATTTGGACCCAGTATGAGAATCAAAAGTTGCATGATGCCAATTTGACTGGACCCGTGCTATTGATCATCGACGGAGAAGAGTCTTTGGCCGAAAGTTATACCTTGAATATGTTATTTCTTCATATTATTGTCTGGATATTTCTGAGTTTAAGTTCTTGAGGAGCTTATAGGATTGTTTTTACGTGTTATCCCCTTAGCTATCAAGATCTTGGTCATTAATTTAAGTTTGGAAGATTTTCCTATGGCTAGCTAAAGTCCCGCTGGGCACAAGACACAAAAGCCGGTGTGGCAAAGGATGAAGGACCCTACGACGAAGAAGGAGAGAGAATAAAGGAAACTCAAGTATGATGAAGCTTGAGAGAGGGAGTTGGAAAGATGATGCGAGGTTGCTAGAGATATGTAGATATAAAGATAGACATTACAGGAAGGATTTGATGTCCGTGTAGAAGGGTGAGATCTAAGTAGTCCTGCTACCCCATCTTTGCAAGCACGAGAGAGTTACCCCCTCAGATTCTGATGAAATTTCATTACGTGAAGAAAAGAGAGCCGTAGGCACGCATCTCGACCCACCTTAGTGATCAGACCACCGGTGCTTATCCTTCCAATTTTTGAGGAAAATTTTTTTGATTCGATCATTAGAGGTATTGATATCAGTGGTCAACCAACACCTAGGAGGTATAACTTTTCATTTCCATCTATGGCCACATAGTCTTTTCCTATGTTTGAGGTATTTTTTTGGCACAACATTTGGGCAAGGACAAGGTTCACAAAGTTTGGGTATCACATTTAGAGTAGGCACAGAAGCACATCCAAGAGTGGTTCAAGATCATAGAATGTTGTTGGTGTGTAGTTTAGCATGACGGTGGGGACACATGAAACCAATGCTTCGTGCCCTTTACCTACTACAGGAGGAGGATCTGGTGGATCTGGAGGAATATGAGCTAGTGGATCAAGTGGATCAGGTGGTAGAGGCTATCAAGGCCCCGAGCTGGAGGGAAAGGACCTCAATCACCTCGGTAGGTGTTTACAAAATGTCCTTACACTTTCCGAACTACAAGGGTGTAAAATATGTTGTAGAACATGTGCATACGTATGAGCTATTATGGCGGGCTTTGGGAATCATTTCCTCAAAGAGGAAGGAAATTCAATTTTGACTACCTTACAAGGGCACGCATATAGCTGGTACCAAAAGTATGACCCACACCAGACAATGGTGGATTACACTGCGTTACATGATGCATTCTTGGCAGAGTTCCACATTCCTGAGTTCAAATAGAAGATCATCAACACATTGAAATAAATTCAATAAAGGATGTCGAGAGTGTGTGGGAGCATGATGCATGCTTTAAAACTCTCTTATCAAAATTATCTTATGACATTCACCCATCTCAACATGCTCAATGGTTCATTGGTGGGTTAATCACCCCTTTCAGGAGGGAACTTTCACATAAGACCTTTACAGACCAAAGGTGCGAGGCCTTGGAAGATTCCTTGCATGTTTAGGCCATAGGAAGCATAGACACCATAGTCATTCCATTTCTTGAAGCCCAGATCATTTCCATGGCAAGGAAGTGGAGAAACTATTTGTGAACTCGGGCACACGAGGCTTGTAGTGGACTGTGGTGCACAAAATGTGAAATAGAGGGGCATATGAAGGGTAATTATCCACAAATATTGCTTCGTTTCATGTTGATAGACCGTGAAATTTTCCACAGAGACCATGATGCAAGTAGGTTCCCACTAATACAATGCGTGATCCTTAATAATGTGTCTTGATATTGCAAAATTTGCACCTCTACTACTCATGGCACCAAAGATTGTATATTGATTAACTAGATACATGACACCATTGATATAAGTGTGTGCTAGACTGGTGTTATAAACAATTCCAAGGATGGTGGTCACCATTATAAAGGGCACATGGATGGAGGAGCTCATGGAAGAGGATTTCACAGAGGATTTTGAGGTTGAGGCAACCGTGGAGGTGGAAGAAGTGAGTTCCCATATGGAAATTGTTACAACTATGGGTCTACGAAGCACTATAAGCAAAAATTCCTAAACTATTACAATGCACTTGGTGTGGAAAGAAGCACAAGAATGAGGAGTGCCCAGAGTTACTTGAACACATGAGCTAGCAAAAATAGAATGGTAAGGGTACTGGGATGGTAAGCATAAAGAAAACATACTCATAGTGGATGCCAAGGGTGGTGCATGAGTTGAAGTTAGAACTGTGCTAGTAATATACGAGTTGAGGTTGCACGTGCAAGAGAGACACAAAAGCAAAGGCCACTAGTTCCTAGAGAAGAGGTGGTACATGGGAAGTATCCAGACCCTATGCATCAGAAAGAGGTTTATCAAGAGACCATGGATGTGATTCAAATCATACAAGGAGAGATCAAGTGCCTAAAGGAGAAGTCAAGGTAGTGAGAGAAAATAAAGAGTGATGAGGTACCATAAAAGGATTTGCATGAAGTTAGGGAAGTATGCAAAATGATGCGGCAAGAGAATGTCATCCCTCTACTAGGATAATGTTTACAAGAGAAGATACCACATGCCGAAGGAGAGAACAAGTGAAAGGTCTTACATGCTAAGTGTCCCCTCACACCATTGATTATGATAAGGAGATTACCTTGAATGTAGTAATCAATAGATGGCTCCCGAGAAATATCCCGATAGACATAGGTGTAGAGGTTAATGTTCTCACTTTATACACATGGATTAAAATCAAAAGGCCCCCACCGTATCCATCCTCAAATGTGTTTTATATGGCTAAAAAAAAAAGGCAAATCCCATTGGTGTCTTGAAGGACACTGCTATCACTATCCAAGGGGAAAAATTCACTAGAGACTTCAAAGTCTTGGCGCTAGTGGAGGAAGACAACTTTTTAGTGTTACTTGAATGCCCCTGGTGTTATAAGAACAATGCTAACCTACGGTTCAATAAGGGGTATATAAATTTTGAGAACAAGGAATAACGAGTTATCATCCCCTTGACCGATAAAAAGTCAATGCCCTATACTAAGCCCTTAGGAGAAGAAGTCCTCAATAGAGTCTATGTGCACACTATCAGGTACCCTAGGTGATTCATCATATGATATTTATTCAGTTTGAATAAAATCAATCTATGAGTGATACCACTAGTGTAGCACGTGAAAATTGTGTGGCAATTGAGAGGCTCTGCATTACTAGAGTAGAAAAGGTGCACCCACTTAAGAACTTAGGAGGGAAATAGTTACCAAGATACACTGTGCAAGGTAACCCCGATGTTTTCCTCGTAAGCCATGGAAGCTCAATGGAGATGCGAGATCAAAAGAAGGAGCATGCTTGTCTACACTTTGCACGGAACCACAACACGTTAGTGGGTGGTGCATCAGGACAATCTTCTAGGGTAGCGTGAGGTGAGGATTACACTCTCTGTTAGATTCTTCTGGAGCAAGGTGCCCACTAACCTTTGTGCCTATAATGGGAAAGGACCCACCTCAGATCATGTCTAAGAATGTGAGAGGATTTTGATGGCAGGCACAAAGGCTTTACCTCCTTCCCTCTAGGTGCACAAGTTCTATTCCACACTATAAGGTTGTGCACGTGCATGGTACATTCATTCATAATTATGCCATTAGATAGGGAACTGGTGGGAGTTAATAGATGACTTGATTCAAACCTTTGAATATCAAAGTGTTAAGCCATTGGTGAACGAGGCATTGTAGGTTGTTAAGTGCCTAACTATGGGAGATAGTGTCATGGATGAGGATAGAATTCTAGAGTTATTTGGAGAACTTGAGTTGGAGGTACATTTTGATATGGAGGAACTAGAGGAGCTACATCTTGAGTGTAACTTCATGGAGAAATAAAAGGTAAAGTTAGTCTATGTGATAGATGGTGAGGAAGTGGAGAATTTGGATGGTAACCATACTATGGGAACACACAAGGTAATGGGTAGTCCCGATAAAAAGCGCGCACATACCATGTACCACTGAAAATGAAGAAGATTAAAATTAGCTTAGATATAGAACCTAAGGAGGCTAATATTGGGGATTATTAGTCATAAAAGGGGATTTCAAGGATCATTGATCTATTATATAAGTTTCAGGATTTATTTCCACATGGGTACCATGAGCTTAAGGGAGTTAACCACTCTTTAGGGGAGATGCAGATCAAACTTAAGGATGGAACCATGTTGGGGCACATTATATGTAAGCAAGGATTGCTGGTGGATCCCGCCAAAGCTGTCATCATTTTAGGATTGGTAGAACCCATTAGCAAGAGTGCGGTGCGTGGATTCCTTGGGTATATGCGGTCTTGCTGAATTTTGTTGGGGTTATGCCAAGATCACCGCACTATTAGAGGGACTCGCTGAAGTCTTGATGTACATATAATTAGGAGAGGCACAACGAGACAATATTTGATACGTTGAATAATATGGTTATCACTACGCCCATATTATGCTTTCCTTCCTAGGATAAACCTTTCCATGTGTATATTGATGCCTCGGGATGGGAATTAGAGCAAGTGTTACCACAACCTCGGTGAGGGGACTATTGATCACCCTCTCTATTTTATAAGAAGGAAGTTGACACCAGCAAAGTAGAACTGTACTACTACACGAGCATGAGGTGTTATTAATGATCTACGTGTTGCATAAATTAAGGAAATATCTACTAGAAACTCCCTTTATATTCTACATAGATCACATGGCATTGAAGTACTTAGTAAACAAGCCCATTTTACAAGGGAACATATGCAGATGGGTCTTATTATTTCAATCATTTGAGTTTATAATTATTGTCAAACTAGGTAAGAGTAATTTGGGACTGGCCATTTTTCAAGAATTGATTCAGGGGAGGATGTGCAAAGCATTAAGGATACGATGCCGATGCATAAATTTTTAAGTTGCAATGCACACCCTCACGAATTATAAGATATTATTGTATTTCTCAAAATAGGTACGATGCCGATGAAATGAAGAATTTGGAGAAAAAACAATTGGTGGTATGTGTCGCGCCTACATGTTAATTGGTGGAGATTTATACAAATTAGGCCAAGATGAGATTCGTGTCGATGTGTGTCGAACATGAGTGCGTTGCGATCATGGAGGAAGAACATAGTGGGATTTCTAGAGGACACTATGTAGGTAATGCCACCGCATGGAAGATTATACTCATAGGACTTTGGTGGTAAAGCATCTACTAGGATTGTATTGAGTTTTGCAAGGTTTATGACCATTTCCAGCACCTTGGAAAACTAGGAAAAAGGGATGAAATTACCTTGAGACACATAACTAGCCCAAAACTATTTGAGAAGTGAGCGATTGATTTTGTAGGACCGATTTCACCTACCGTATGAATGACTGGTTTTCACTATATCATTACTTGCATTGATTACTTAACAAGGTGGGTGGAGGTAGTGCCTATGAAGGATTTCACAACAACCACAACAACAAGATTTCTACGGGAGAACATAATCAACAGGTATGGGTGTCCTTTAAACTTGACTAGTGATAGAGGCACACATATTTTGAATGAAATGGTCAGGATTTTGGTGGAAGAGTTTATGGTGGCCCATCACAAGACCACCCCTTATCACCCTCAAGCTAATGGGACCACTGAGGCATTTAAATAGATACTAAATCACACACTGACCAAAATTTGTGATGTGGGAAGAAAAATTATCAAATGTAATATGGGCATAAAGGATAACCTATAAGAGGTTGAACAAGGCCACATCGTTTCAATTAGTGTTTAGCATGGAAGTTGTTTTACCAATGGATTTTATGCTGCCCTCTCTACGTATTGTGTGCGCAAGAGAGATTAGCTAACAAGTAAGCACTAATAAATTGCATGGAAAAGTTAATGCGATTGGAAAAAGGTGATCACTTCCTAGGTGGAGTTAGAAGATTGAGAAGGAATGATAAAAAGAATGGAATGATCATCATATCAAAAGTAAACAATTCGAGGTTGGGCATATGGTCTTTCTTTATGAATCTAAATTTTTGTGCCATCCTAGAAAACTGAAAGTCCATTAGTTAAGACCATACATCATCTCATACATCCTTGATTCAAGAGCATGCTAGTTATAAGAATTAGAAGGAAAAGGTTACTGTGTTACTTCAATGGGAGTAAGTGAAGCTCTACTATAAATAAGGCTTATGTGTAGTCAAAAATAAGGTAACATTGCCACTTAGTTTAGATTTTTTTAGTCCTTTTGGTTTTTTTCTTTGTTGTCATTTTTGGTTTTGTATTGCGTGTTGGTGCACTTTGATGATGCTAATTGCATTGTAAGATGTTTTATGCATAGGGTACCACACATAAATTTTTGTGTGGGGTGAAGTAGCTGCTATATTGAACATGGAGGCCAAAATTCTTCTATAGTGGAATGTTGGGAAAAATTAATGCAAAGGTAGAAGAATGAGTGAAGTGATGGAAATGGTACATAAATTCGTGTGGTTATGAAGGTGAGTTGAAAGGATTTTGAAAACCACAAGGAAGGGAAGGATTGTGTGGTATAACATAAGGTAGGAAGTACCATGTGGAAATACTTAGTAGATGGCACAGAGGTTGTGTACTTTGATATGGTGATGCATACGAAGGAGGTTTATGGAAGTATGGTAGTATTGGAACGCAAGAAGGTTATAGCTACGATCTACGAGGGAAGTCACACAAGTTTCTTTAAGTGAAATAAAGCTTTTTATTGAAAATCAATATTAGGACACATGGTTGGAAGAAATTTAAGGCATCGATAAAGTATAAATAAGAGGTAAGACTAGTCATTTCTACTAACTTTCTTTAGAAAATTATTTTTGTGCTCTCGAGCTCAAAGTGTGAAGAAGGTGGTGTGAAGAAGGATGATACAAAGTACTATCACAAACTAGTGGATTTGTGTAAGTTGTAGTGGTGTTGTAAGGAGGAAGAAGATAGTGGAGTAGAAAGGAGGTTATGTGAAAGAGATGCGGGAAGTTGTCGAGTTAGGGTAGTCAAAAGAAAGAACATAACACCTAGGGCATGAACGCAAAAGGAGAATAAGATGGCATTGAAGAAGGCTTACATAAAGAAACCAATGGTGGAAAAGGAGGACCTCATCAAAATCTACTAGAGATGCAGTACCCTCCTGGAGTTATCAAGCTAAAAATTGGAACTAAAGCTATAAAAGTACAAGATCAATGAATACAACCACATAACGACCGATAATGAAAAGCTGATGTGGGAAGATCTAGTGTCACACACCTCAATGGTGGATGATCTCAAAAACCCTAAGGTTGATGACTTGATGCAACAAGCACTGTAAAAGAATAGAGTTTTACAGCCTATGGGAGCTTCCCTTCTTTACCAAACCCACCCCACTTTTCAGGTGGTTAATGGCACGGGTGCACTAAGACTTCTTCTACTTCATGGGAAGAAGAATGAGGATCACATGCCATTTGATTTAGATGGTGATGGGCCTGTGGAACACTGGAGAGGATATACCACTCGATTTATGTGGCATTGCCAAGATTGAGGAGCTGGAAAAGAAGTTAAACTATGAGAAGGTGGGTAGGGCATAGGTAATTGCGCACCTCCCGCACTCCAATGTTGAGAGTTGCTTCCCCTGGATCATTGGCTACAAATTGGGTACGTCGAAAAGGAGGATAGACATTAACCATATGTTCTTATATGTAGCTTATAGGATGTCCAAGAGGGAAGACTACAATTTTTCCCAATTCATTACGAATGACATTATTGAAAAGGTGCGGACACGTAATGAGGAAGAAGCGAAGATCACATGGGGCTCCATCTTACTATTGATCATGTTCGGGAGATTTCTATCCCAGACAGTACTGATGGGAACATTTAGGTCCACCCACCCGTGCACGTGTCCTCTACAATCCAATTCACATAGTTCACTTGTGATGGGACCATCTCGAGCTCTTATAAGGCTCAGATGAACATGTGGTTTGGTCGATTGCATGGAGCTTTTGAGAACGAGTGGCACATTCCCTATGAGTTGCCAAGAGTTGTTGGAGACAAGGTAAAATTTTCCGTTACCCAACACTTTTGTGTAGCGAAGGTTTATGATATCCAAGGAGAGATGGGGCCATGGTAAAAGCTGCCCTTCACATTCACAACCAAATATATGAAGTGTGCCATCAACTAGATCAAGGACGCACAAAAATAGATTTTTGATGTAGACAAGGTGGATACTGATGTCCACACATTACACGCTACATACAAGTATGGCACTCAAAGATGCCTACATCAAATTTTTTGAGCCATATTTCTTGGAATTACACCCTAAAGTTAGCATTACTATCAATGGATATGTCCATCGACTTGTTTGTACAATTTTGTCCCAAAACACAAGGAGGAATTGAGGTGGAAGTTATAGACTCTCCCTTTCCAAAGCTATGGGGAACACTAATCCCACCCATGAAAGTAGTACAAGAGGAAGGAAAAGAAAAATAAGGGAAGCTAGATACTTCGGGAAGAGGAAGTACTATACATGTTGGAATAGTAGCAAGGGTGCCAACACTTTAGAACAGGGTGGCACCAAAACCTCATTCTTGGAGCATGAGGAAGAGGGGGAAGAGAAGGAAGAGCCTAAAGAAAAGAGACAAAAGACACATGATGCATCAAATACCAAAAAAGGCTTAGGGGAAGGAGAGGAAGAAGACCCAACCACTTTCAAGGTGAAATTGGAAGCAGAATCGAAGGGGTAGGAGTCTGAGGCCACGGATGTAGGAAATGCATGGGAAGAAGGAGAGGAGAACTCGTAGGGCTTGAAAAGAGTCTAGTTCATGAGGTCGCCACACCACCGACTACAAGCCCAAAGGGAGATAAAGGGGAATCCTTTACTATAAAGGAGGATAAGGGATTCACCCTTGGGGTGAAGAAGCAAAGAACCAACCACAAAGATACAAGGAAGAAGTGGGCACCTGTGTCCCCACATATGGAATTTTTGGATGACCCCAAGAAGGTTTTACATGATATTCTAGGCCACCCTCCCACCATAAAATTTTCATGGTTAGGATTTGATGGATCAAGACAATAGGAATATGCTCAAGTAGAACATGCACTGCCATAGTGAGGAACCTGAGTTCGAGGTAAATGATTATGCGATTGAGACCATTCACCTGAAGAAGAAAGGGGAGATACATATAAGGTGGTGGATCCTAACCACCTTATAGATGAGTAGACATGCAATGCCTTGTAAAATATGTCTTCAGAGGTGATTCGGCAGAGTCTAGATGCAGGGGCCACTATTCGTACCTTGATCACAAAGAAGAAGATCAAGGAGAAGGAAATAGATAGGTTGTGCTAGAGGTTAAGGGGAGAACATGTGTGGATGAATGAGGTGTATGATTGAGCCGACGACCTTGTAAAAAATATTTTGGGACAATGTCCAACATTGGTAAGGTAGGTGAGGACTAATTACGGGGATGAGATGGAGTACCCTGAGGACCTCGTGGGGATGTTACTAATTAACATCAAGGATGGTGTGGGCCCCACATCTACAAATATCACAAAGGAAAAGGAATAGAAAAGGTCATTGTTGGCTCGAATCACGGGTTGGAATAATTACTCTCCCAAATCAAGGAGATGGATATACTAACAATAGGGATTTAACAACCTGTAGAAAATGAAATCCAATAATCAACACATGGGTGATAGAGGAGGAGGCAGCCCTTACATTTTTGTAGGAGACCATCCCCACCAATAATTCTAAGCATTCATAATTTTTCATTAACACCACGACCCAGAAGGTGAAAATCAAGAAAAAGCGTGAAAAGCTAGATTTTAGAATCAGAGAGCTCTAGTTCCATCATTGAATGGATGGAAGAGTTCAAGGGTGTTTATGTGGAGTTAGAGGTGGCCATTAACAAGTTAAAAGGGAAGGTGGAGAAATCATCCAAGACCAGGTGCCCAATGTTGTAGGAGATGCACATGGAAATGCCTTATCAAAATTAAAGGCCTGGGAAAAATTGAAGGACTAGATAAACGCGGAATTCCCTGAACTTCAATTAATCATGTAGAATTCCCCCATTCTTTAATTATTTACTCAGATTATTTCTCTACCACTATTATTTATTCTTTGGAGCAACATTCCTACCTTAGTAGGTTTTGGTTGACAATATTTGTGTTCGAGAAGCACGAAGGTTTTTCGGGGCAGCAACCAGTTTAGTGTGGGGTAATGTTGGACCCCTAAAAGTAACTAAGTACTTTAGGCACAAATCTTTGTGGTGCATGGAATTATGATGAAAATGCATGCACAAAAGTAGTTCTTGGAGAGGCGTAAAGGCTCGCACATGGACATGATGGAGTTATGAATTAGTGATTTTGGACAACAAGGAAAGACACACATAGGGAGAAAATAGAAAAGTGACCAGATACAAATTTGGATAAGTTATGGAGACTTTCGGCTCAAGGAAAGGATATTCTAGGGTATCTAAATGGTTATCATGAGAGGATAAGGAGTCGAAGGTTGTTAAGGATTAACTAACACATGCATTCTAAAGACACTCGATTGAGGGAAACACATGTCGACATCCGGTATATTCATAGGTAGTGGTAGAGCAATGGTGAAAGGATTCTTGCAAGATATCACAAGTAATTATGGGTGGTTAAGTGATGATTCCTTCGAATGCTTGATATAGAGGGTATTTATAGAAAAGGATAGGGAGTGTGTGGGTGGAGATAGATAGAGATGAAAAATGTGGAGATAAGTGAAAATGAGACTCGAGAGGGATACATATATGGTGTAATGTGTAATGGCGAGTAGTTTGATGTAAAGAAAGCTCTCTACTATGAACATTTCTAGGAATGGAACCTGTTTTAATGTAATCTTGGCCACCATAGTTTGGTTCATATATATATATATATATATATATATATATATATATAATGAAGTAATTTTGTAACACTCTTGTAATGGATCTTGATCTGTGTTTTCCCCTTATGTTCATTCATGTGTTACTAGTTTCCTTAATATTATTTCATGGTTGATTCTACTTTCATTTAGTTGATCATGTTAATCTATGCTTGGAATGCATTAGACTAGGAGTTGATGCTTACATCTTAAATCCCATGGATAAATGCATTTACCCTCTCCTGGTTGTAATACATCCCCATGTTAAGAAATAACATTCTCACGAAGCTCACATAAAGGAGGGGATCGATGCTTGTGCACACCTTGGTTGAGATCTAGGATAATCTGGATGATATGTTGGTGTGCTTGGGATTGGTTGCTGAAACAAGTAGTGATAAGAGAGACTACAAACTTCTTTGCAAAAATTTTCTTCTCAACAACATACCATATGATGGAGGTATATCAACAAAAATAATCTTGGCTTTGAGTTGATTCTTTAGAAATGCAAAAAAAGATAATTAGGAATCCTTTATCTTTCCAATTAGGGGTACCTCGGTTTCTATAGAGTAGCACGACCCAAAATTTTGAGTCATGATAAGACAAATTACATGAGAAACCTTTTCTAGAATCACATTGTGTAATGTTCTAGATTCAATAATACACTTGTTGAGTTTATGCTTGATATTAATAAAGTTACATAGAAAGGATCAATCTTTCCAGAGGTAAAAGGTAAAAAGACCATTAAATTTTGTGGGGATGAAGAGTTGAGGGTAGGAAAGAAAGCTTTAGTAGACACATAAGATTGATTAGGTTTGGAATTGACAAATTTTACTACCTAGGTAAAGGATTCAGGATAAGTTTGATAAAATTCAGCTTCATAGATCTTAAATTTAGTATTTTTAATATGATCAATGATATCAAAAGACCCCAAAGTTGATGGAGTTTCTTGGTTGGAAACAACAACGGATTTAGGATTATTAATTTTAGATACTTGGAGGTATTTTTGACACAAGTGTGCGGTTAATTACCTTAGATACAGAAGGAGTATTAGAATGGGTATCAATAATTAATTTTTTAGATGTGGTAGGGATGTGTGCTACTCTTCTTGCAGCCATGGGGATAACATCTGAAACTCATTTAGCTTTCTCTTTCTTCTCTAGTTACATGATGTCTTTCTTTTTATTTAGATGTTTTCTAGTCATGATAACATATGATTCACCATTCATGTGTGCAACTACATAATCAAAGTCATCATGATCCACTTCTTCACAAAATTCATACATAATATAGTTAACCTGAGATTCATTGACATCTTCAAGGACTTATTCATGATCTTCAATCTCTTCCGCTTCTACCTCATCATCAGGCTTCTTAAAATTTACAGGTTTTATTAACTGGGACCTTCATAGAAGGGACCTTAATTGCTAGATTTGGTTGGAAATGAGGGAGATGGTTCCTTAGCTTAAATTTATGTCTCAAGATGTCCTTGTATAGAAAATTCTAATAAATTTGTTTCTTAATAGAAATCATATCATTGGTTAGCCTTTGAACCAATCGATCGTAATGAATTTGAAGAACTAGAAGCGAGGGCTTTAGCCTTGGGTGGTTCTTTTCTCAACTTACGTGACATAATAGAGTAATCTTCTACACTAATTTCCAAATTATGATAAAGATTCACACTACAAATATTTTCTCTTCTTAATGTGTAACTTACCTCTAAGAATCGAGCATTGATGAAAACAAATTCAAGTTTTGTACAAGAGGGCGCAGCAATCACTGGAATCTTGCTAACGATTTTGTTGAAATTAGTAATGAATTCCCTCATGGGATCATAAGTTTATTTCTTTAATTGAGGTAGTTTAGAGAGAAGTGCATGATAATATTCCATAAGTTTGAAATTATTTTCAATCTGATTTTGCATGGTATTACAATTGGTGATGGTACCAAGTGGAAGATGGTAAAACCGATCTCTGAACAAAGTGTCTCACTAAGTCTCACCAAATAGTATAATAGACACATCCTCATGCTCAACTCCAAGAATCCCACACGTAATAGTGAAAGCCATAATATGTTCATCTAGATACTCTTTTCCATTTCCTCTAAAATTTAGGAAATTCTTCCGATTCCCATTACGAAATCATATAGAGGTTCTCATAGGTCGGGGAAAAATATGTGGGCCCCAAGGTAATGGTGTAACCATTATTGGAAATAAAACTTGTACAAAGATAAAAATACCAGATAAAACTAAAGCCTCAGTAGTAGCACTTACCCGAGATGATGAATGAAATTTTCCTTTAGTAGGAGGTGTGATTATTGATCTCTTTTTATACCTCACTTCTTCAAAGATAACTGGAAGCCTTGCATATCTGCTATTTGTAACTAGAAAAAAGTCTTCTACACCTTGAGCTCTCTGTCCTCATGTATATATTCTTTCAACCAATTCATTAACAATTATGGTTTTCTTTGAATATTACTTGGTGGGAAAAACAATACGTGCCTCACGGTGGGCACCAAAAATTTGTTGGTTGGAAAAAATTTCATTGGATCAATCAATAGTTTAGAAGACATCAATCCCTCCTCTTTATGGGGAGATTATCTTATTCTACCAAAAAATTTAGAATATTTAAATATATACAAATTTAAAATCTAATTAAACCTTAATGAGTATTGGTATAGTGAATGGCTCCATATTCTCAATATAGAAGACAAAAAGGAGAAGGGTTTTGGATGAAGAAACAACAACTTATATAGGTAATAAGTATGAATCAGGGAAGAAAAGTTTAGACTAACTCATTTATCAAGGATACAAGTATCCTCCTTGGTTATGCAATATTACCCACTAATGTAAGGGAGAAGTGAAGGAGACATCACATTCAGATAGTGAGACTACAGAGTTATATCTTACTAATGCATGTGAAAAATCTCAAGAACATAAGAGTCAATATATATGAAAACCCATAAAATATAAATGCAGATAGACACAAAGTTCCTTAAATCGCATTATATGGATCAAACCTAAAGTTTTAGGATTCAAATATACTAATATTCACATTCAAAACTTGCGAAAGAGAAAAGGAAAGAACACAAATGAGAGAAATGGAAATTTCTTCTTTTGTATTGATTAAAACATTTATATCTACATTTAGGAACATCAATATGTAATGCCTTTACAAATGAGAAGGAAACCTTATATAGGTCATGTGGGGTGGATGCAACCAACTTTCTAACTAATTTTCTTTTAATTAAATACTAAACACTTAATTAGTTCATTACATAAGTTGGATTTATTTTACAATTCCATTTTTCAAAATAATAAAGAAAACTTTAAAATATAACAATTAGACATAAAATGCTATGAACTGGAAGAAGGAAAATTAGAAAGTGGCACATCTATAATATTCACCTTAAAAACATGAACTCTAAAATTATCTATAGTTTCGTAGATATCTATAACTTTGGGGATAATTGTATCTTTTGGACGTGGCACCAACCAACTTCCAAGTGAGCATTTCATTTCCTTTGTTATTCCATCGTTCTACAATAGACCTTTAGTGGCTTCCACAACTACATTGTTCAACTCAAAAAGTTCTTCCATTTTACCCTTATTGAGTGAGTCTTCCTTGAACAAGTCTTCCTTTATAAATGAATTAAATTTGGATTTGACTTCATCAATCCCGAATTTATCTCTACATAGCAACTTTTGTAAAATTGCCAACATAGAGCTTGTAGGTTAGCAAGGATTTTTGATTTTAGATATTCATCCTTCTATACTGAATTCTTCATTTCACTTGCAACTTCCTCAAAAAATATGATTCTCCATTCAACATTGTAGACCCATTTATTGAATAGGTTAATTTTGGAATCATCAAAAATCTTATGAAACAATAAAACCTTCTCATTTGTGGTGCTTATGATTATGAGATCTTGAATTCTATCCAGCTAAATATTGTGCTCTTTCTCAATGGCATTGATTTTGGTATTAAATTGATCTTGTGATGAAATTATGTTATCCTACATTCTATATTATTTGTGAAATTAAATCTATATATCAAACTTCCTTGCACCCAAACATCAACATGTTTTCCAAAAGCTGCATGTTTATGAATCTTTGTTATAGCTTTGATATCAACATAAAAATAACATTTGTAGAAGGTAGTAAGGAGAGAGGAATAGGATCTAGAGGGTTTTATCAGTTGAGAGAAAGTATTTAATTAAATTTTAGAGAACCTACACTTGTTTCTCTAATTTTTCTTATGTTTTCTTCCCCTTTCTCTACCCTCTCAATTAATTTTGAGATTGTCTCCTTGAGATTTAGTAGTTCTCCTTCAGAATGGATTCTTTAAGTAAAATCCTTATCAACTCTTGATATGAAATAGTTATTTATTTTTCATCCTTATCTCCCTTTTGTTTAAAAATTTTTGTCCCTTGGAATCATATACCAAACGATAGGTTTCATTAGCTTTCTTTGGAGGAGGAGTTATACCAAAGAAGGAAGACACTACATCAAAACTAGGAGCAACAATCTAAGAAGAATCATTCCTTTTCCTACTTTCAATCATGGGCTAAACCCATATGAATGAGTCACCAGAAGTTGGAGCTTGATGAGGTGCCAATGCAAGGAAATTAGGAGGACCAAGAGGTGAGTAGTGGAAACCTCAAGAGTAGGAACCTCAATAGAGGAATAAGTTGGTCTCCTAACATCAAGCTTGGGCCTACTAGTTTTTCCTATGTCAGGTTCAATGATTTTTACTTCATCTTCCTCATCTTCACTTTCTTCACCACTTTCTTCCTCTTCACCATTATTTTCTTGTTATTTACCTCCTTATTCTGATTCATTTTTTTCCCCTCATTTGCCTTTACTTCTTTTGAAGGTTGTGATAGTTATTCAAGCATAGTAGTAACTTCTTCAATTGATTCTTGAGTTTTCTCTTTCTCCACCTCTTTTTCAGCATTTCATCAATTTTATTTACCTCCTTTGATTTATATTTCTTCACATACATCTTGTTTGAGGAATATAAGATTAATGACAAAGCGATAAATTTTACTAGAACTTCTTAAAGAGGAATGAAAGCTATTTTGTGTGAGGTGGAGGCTTATTTGGAAGAAGATTGATTTACTATTTTCTTACATTCTTTAATTTTTCAGTTGAACCATTGCCTTGTTCTCACTATCACAGGGTTATTCATCTCAAAAGTATTATCCCTTTATTTCTAGGACCAATCAATGGTTGGGGTAGGCATATGTTGAATGGTATTGATATATTATACAATGTAAAAATAATCATCATAATCCTCTAAGTCCTCAGGAACATGATATAAATTGAAATATTTGATTTGATACAAAGTAATCCTTGTTATGATCCTCATGTGTGGATTTCACTAACAACTCAAGTTTTTGGTGTAACGGTTCGTTACATTTGGTATCAGAGTGACCACCCAGGTTCGAGTCTTGGCATGGGTAGCTACGCCTGACATTGAAGTGTTTTCCCGAGGCTTGTATAGGGTAGGGTGTGGTCCCGCTATACGGGCACAAATCTAGCTCAAGATCTAGGCTATGGAAGTGTGGTGGGATGTTATGATCCTCATGTGCGAGATTTCACTAACGCCTCAAGGTTTTGGTGTAACGGTTTTTACAATTTTCCCAAAGTATATTTTCCTTACTTCATACTCATCTACACAATCTTCCCAGTAGTCCTTGATTGTGGGAACATGATAGTAAGACATTCTCAAATGATTGGAAATGAAACCTTTAATGTCAAAGGAGGATCTTATTTGATATGTGTGAAATTTGAACTTAGTGATTATTCTCTCCACATTTTGTGCATCCAAGGCAGATCTACATGTATAGTTTCCTAATGAGATAGGGAACTAGATACCTGTGATCTTCTTATCCCTACATGTTACAGTGCAACATGTCCAACTACCTAGAAACTTCTACTAGCACCAACTTATCATTACAATACATGGGCAATTTATTGGGTACACCTTCAAAACCAACCAACCTGATGTATGATAAATTTCTGAACTGGATGAAAAGGCTACTATAGGTGGAAACCTTACTTTTGTATATACCCTTTAAGTTGTATTCCCTTCCAATAGTACATGATTATGAACATTATGAAAGAATCATTGACTCTCATGTGATGAGTCTTGTTGTTTTCATAAGTTAGTTAAGGGTAAAACTCATAAACTAGTGCATTATTTTTATCATCTTGTGGTGTCATCCCTACCCATACTATGAAGGCGAAATTGTGTGCATGAGGTGGTATATCATATATAAGGTTTTACTTTATTTCAAATGTACCAAATGCTCACTCAAGTTTTCACAAATGATATTCCCCCAATTCAAATTTTGTTTACCTTCACAAATGATATAGATATACACACACATCAAGAATAGAAATTCATTGGTGGAGTGCATTCCCATCAATCTTACTAGTAAGGTGATCATATCTAATAGATCTTATTTGAAATATGGCCTATATAGGAGGACCTTGGGAAATTTGGAAGCTCCTCTCTTTTGAGCCTTGAGCCATGATTTAGCTATCATTTTCCTATAGTTATCTTTATCTCGATCAAAAATATTTTGATCTTGGAGCTTTAATCAAGGTATTGGAGTATTCAAAGGTAGGGATTCCCAGGGCAACATTTATAGAACTAACATCAATTTTGGAAATTATTTGACCTTGGGGTCCTTGATTTCTTTAGTCTCGTGGTCAAAACATGAAGCACAATAAAGGATAGTATCAATGAATTGAATTGATAGGGGAAATCCAATTGCATAAGCAATTCCATTGTTTTTGATACATTGGGGAATGATGGTGGGAGTGTCTTCAGAAACTAAGGTCTAGAAATCCTCCAAATTCAGGTGCCTAACATCACTATCCCTAATATTGGGTATAATGGTCTTCAAAGAATAAATATTTTCATACCCCTCATATTGGAACTTCATGGTGAATATGTGGGAGAAAACTCAAAGGAAAATGGAAGATCAACAATGTTTTTTCAGGAAGTATTTGGGGGAAGGTGAAAAACACAAACCACTACCAAATTAAATCAAGAAGGCATGAAATGACTGATCTATGTCATTAAACAAACAAAGTGCCTTGAAACTAAACTTGATGCACTTTGAATTTTTAAATTTGGACCCAAAATGAGAAATATATGGAAACAAATGTATCTTAGGGCATGTGAGCAAAAAATATAGTGCACAATAAAAAATTGAGTTGTAAAGGTGAAAAATGAATCAATTTTTACCATTTTATAACAAAATAGTTTGAAAAAATGTGTTAATTTGGGAAATCATTAATCATTTTCCTTTCAATGCGGATATGATAGAGTTATAGAGAAGAAAGGTCTCAAAGGAACAAGTTCCTTTTGTTCTAAAAGTTTCCACATTGTCCACAATACAAAGAAATAAAATTGATTGCGAAAGGTCCAAGGTTGCGGTGAACTAAGTGCTTGAGGGAACGTTTTTTCCGGATGTAAAAATCTCTCCACTAGCTATGGGAATAAATATTTGCTAAGTGAAAAGCACGTGTGGAGAACACTAGTCAAAATAGAACACTTCCATATTGTCCAATAATTTCCAACTTATCCACAATGCAAAGGAGATTTATGTAATGCAGAAAACCAGGATTGTAGGGAACAAGGGGTTGACAAACAAGTTCCGTGAGTTCCAAATATTTCCGCAACATCTATAATAAATGAACTAATAGAGTAATCCGGGAAGTAAGGGGTGTAGAGAACCGAGGCGGAGATAGGAACAAGTTCTAAAAAGACTTGCAAAGGCCGCAACACAAAGAAATTTGGTGACTTATGAAAAACATAAGTCTACAAAGAACAAAGGGCTCTAGAGAACAATTCCATGGGGAGTTCAAAAGTATGCACAACACTAGAACCAAATTCCCTTTGTGAAACAAAAATATGGGTGGAAGTGGATTCTTAGAGGAACTTGTTCCTCCAGTTCCTCAAAAAAACTTGCATTTTCTGCAAAGACACTCAAATGACCCAAAATGATTAAAATAAATTAACTGTTAGACCTTTTTCACTCCTTATACTTCCTGGAAGCAAACACATTTAGGAAAAAGAGTCACTTAACCAAAAATTATTTTTTTCAAAAATTACACATTTTTGGGTGGGCGACAACATTGATTGTTATCTTGGAAAATGGAACATTACATCCAAGGAATGGACATATGAATGAAAGGAGGATTGTATCTATTGATTGAGATTTTTATTTTTTTATTTTGATTTTTTATAGCATCAAGTTTTCTTAGTGTGTGGTATGTAATTTTATAGATAAGGAAAAGACATGAAAGGAATTTCAGAAATAAAAAGGTGAGAATTAAAATCATGCATTTTCCACACCTATTCCACAACTCAGATTGTCTCCACACAAGAGCACATTTGTTATATTTTCTCCACTTTGTAAGTTCTCGATCTCATTCGCATTATTTACATGAGTGTAATTTATGCTTAAAGTGGCCAAAATAAAAAATACCAAAAATCCAATATGATAGAGGGTGGAAGCCTACACTTTTTAATATCAAATTTAGTTTAGATAATTTTAATTTTAATTAAAAAATAATTGAGAGGTGACAAATTTGGGAAGATACTTTGACACACACTTAGGTCTTATTAATTATTACTATTTTGATAATTGCGAAACATACATGATAAATAAACTCTTCCTAAATAACCCATTTATTACAAAATTTCCACCATATCATGATATATAAGTTTAAATAAATTAACCACATAAATTTTGATTAAATAAATTGTGTTTAGTAATTTTTATAAATTTTCTTTTCTCGAGGAGAAAATTATGAGAGAATATTTTGAGGGTGAATATGATTAAATAAATATTGAGTAGCATGTTTGCTTAATCAAAATAAAAAATAGTACATTACAAGAGGAATAAACTACTATAGGGCATCCGTAAAGGTAATGATGGGGACACTCGGTCGGTGGTGACATGGATGCAAAACATGACACACATGGATAAGAAAGATCAATTCGAGGTCATTGATAGTACTAGATTATGGATAGACAAGATAAAATGGGCTAGCGACATGTTCTCGAGAATGTACTCCAGTGTTTCCACCGTAAATGCCTTTAATGTAATTATTATTATTTTTGTATATTTATAATTAATTTCAAATATATATGAGTGTTTGGGGATGTGCATCATAATGTTTTGGAATTTTTATACTCAGGATAAATCAATCAAATTAACAACATGATAATAAAAAATTGCATGATGAGGATGTTATTTTTTTGTTGACTTTGTTTTGAGGTTGGAAAAATAGTTCTCTCTCTCCTGTAATTAATTATATGTTTTTAAATTTTTTGAAGTTCACCGGATGAAATTTATAAATTTTTAAGGAAACTAATTCCAAAAAAGTTTAGATAGGTGATTGTAATCTACCACATGTATATTCTTGGGATTGGGTGAATTATAGTCAAGATTGATTTCCAAGGATTATTTTAGTTTATGTTTTCTCCCATTTTTTTTGATGTTTTTTGATTGGTAAACAAGGGTTGAAGGGTCCTTATTCCTTTGTTTCACTTTTTTATCAACATAACAACAATTGGTCTGCAGTACACAATTGGGGCCCTATATCCCCAAAACCACACAACCTTGACAAAACGGTGTAGCCCATACACTACAAGATGTGACAAATTTTGAGCATTACCCACAATTGAAATTGCCTCCTCCATCACGGGACCCACCTACATAATTCCATAGGATCCATCGATGAATAATCACGGTCACAAATGACCTCAAATACATCAATGGGAATCAAACCTTGGTGGGTTTAGAAACATACAAATGACCCAACCAACTCAGTCTCACTTCATTGGATTTTTTTATTGGAAACACTTTTATTATACTAGAGCTATGAATTGAAATACTTTGGAGGAACACTTTCTCAAAGTGGGATATGGGGGTGGGCTTAGGTCCTTAATATCCACCGAGTGATCTGCATTTTGAGTGTGTCGTTGTGTTCCACTTGGTCCACATGGAAAAGTTCAATCCATACCTCAAGATTTTCCCATATCCACTTATTGAAAGTTTCAAACGGACTTAATGGGAATGAAACTTGGGTTGATGTTTACAAACTACTTATAAATCACAAATATTCTAAGACCTTGAGTCCAAAATTTTTGATGGTAAGAACTTTTATTAAACCAAAGCTATTAAATGGAGTGGTGGAGGAGAAATTTCTCAAAGTGGGATATGGGTGTGGGATTGGGTCCTTAATGTCAACCGAGTGATCCACATTTGGAGTGGCCCGCTATGTTTTGATTGATCCATATGGAAAATTTTGAACCCTACCTTAAGGTGTCCCCATGTCCACTTATTGAAAGTATCCAATGAAATCAATGGGAATGGAGCTTGGGTTGATGATTACAAACTACTTGTAACTCACCAATAGACCAAGACCTCGAGTCCTTGATTTTTTATTTTATTATTGTCAATGTTTGTAAAAATTATCCAACTAAACATGTAGACATATAACATACACACATATTTTCTTAAAGGGAGTGAATGACTTGATAGCTCTTTTCTCTCACTATTTTTTGTGAAATGAATCCTATATTAAAATTTTTAGCTACTTTTAATTTCTTAAATAGTTGTGTGTTTTTCTTTTTTTATAGTGATTCAACAAGAAATGTTCTCCTTGGACCAATACAATATGTTCTCATTAGTATGTACAAAATTAAAGAACTTGTTAATGTAAACACATGCCTAGATCCATATTTCTATTATTATTATGAAATATTAAATTTCATTTGAAATTAGGTATATTTATAAATTCAAGTGTAGATATATTTCTTAAGATAAGTGTGGAAGTTTTTAACAAAACCTATTTTAAATTCATGAATTTGACAAAAAAACACCTCAACATATCGTTGCTTATTATTTTGGCCGAGAGATATTTTTGAGGTGGTGATTCTTAAGATACTAAATAGATATCAATCTCATTGTGCTTAACATTGATATGCTCATTCAATAAAAATTTCACCAATAAGGTACTTACAAAAATACCCACTAAAGACACAAGTACCAAAACACTATTGATTTTCCTATCGCAAATGTAAGAAAGAAACACATTTAATCGTAATTATGTGTTGTTATAAATCATATGAAAAACCATTTTTATAAGTTAAGAGGGGATTTTAAATCCAAGTATTTCCTAGGGAATTTATAACCCTTAATCCGGATTTGATCAACCTCAAACCTCCTTATTTGGAAGCTCGATACGGTTCCTCAAAAGCATGTATATAAAATATTAACATTATTTCAATTCTCTAAAAATATTAACTAGGGATCCATGCAATATGAGGACAATGAAGAAATGAATGTTACTAAATTTACAAGTCTCAAGAGGTGACTAGGCCAATGAAGTTTGGATATCAATAAAAAGTAAAATGGAATCCATCTAATGTGTCTTGTCATATCAAATTTGATCAAGATAAGGTCATCAAGTAATCTCAATAAGAGAAGGGACAAACATAAAATTTTCGTAAGTGGGAAAATTTGAATAATAGGAAGGATTTATTTCTACAACATGGACTGTAAAGATTACCTTACTATGCTTTAGTTTATGTAGCCAAGGCTATATAGAAAATAACCATGTATCCTCTTCTCGATAAAATAGATTACCAAAATTATAGAATGTCTTGATACAAGACATAAGTTAAAAATCTAAGATATAATAATGTTATGTAATGGATCATTTATCACATACATCTAAGTTTATTGCTTGTACATATGAGTAATTACATAATTCTTACTCATAAATCAAGTACAAAGTATCATTTTTCATAAGCCTTTATTAGGGATAATCCATGTGAGTATTTGTAATTCAATATAAATATACAAACCAATCTTATTAAAGGAGAA
This sequence comes from Taxus wallichiana var. yunnanensis, assembly GCA_018340775.1. Lineage (NCBI taxonomy): Eukaryota > Viridiplantae > Streptophyta > Pinopsida > Cupressales > Taxaceae > Taxus > Taxus wallichiana. Next base: position 451,044,438 of record CM031239.1, read on the forward strand.
AAAACAAATTATAAATGTCTCAACAAGACTATTACCATAAGTCAAACCATAATATGAATCTCAAGTGGGGAAAATCCTTACATTTTCATCACCTCAAAATTTTGGAATAGACCTTAATAATACTCATGAAAACAATATATAAACACACAGCTTTTAACAAATAAGCTTCAAATTAATAACATTGTATTTCAATATCACCAATTTTTTATTAGATTTTACAACTACTTAACCCTTATTGTAATAGTTCATATTGAAGCTTGAGTTAAGACAATATTGTTCATACTTCAACTAACATTTGATAAGATTAAGTCATAGCCACTTGCCATTGTTTAAAATGCCAAGGTCTAGTAGGTAATTTGAATTTGTTTGGATTCTTTCAAATGTTCACTCCTTCAAGTGTAACATTGAAAAGCATTTTCTCACCATTGAATAATATGATATAAGTTTCAAATAATAAACATACCCAAATTAGAAACTAGTTGAGTATTCATTGATGTCACTAACCACTATTTGGTATAATTATCCAAAATTACCCCAACCAAAAGACTCATATCTTCAAGAAAACATGAACTCTTAAGGAATATCAACTAAGATACCATCCTACATAATTTTTAATCAAGGTGTTTTGTTAATTTTTCAAAACTTCATGATACAAGTTCAAACCAAGTCAAATAGTAATGAAAAACAATAGTTATAGTGTGGCTAAGAGAACATGGTCAACTATATAGGTTTACATTAAAATAGAACATATATACATGATAATAAAAATAACTGGATTCAATTCAACAGAGAAAGAGCAAAATTAAAAATCAACTACATAAATTCATATTTAAATAACATAGAAAATATCATCTCTAATTTTTTTTTGGATCAAATATATCCTCATTATGTTTAATCAAGATGCGGAGCGATTTAAAAATTACCATTCATTCACTATTAAAGAGGGTTTCAATCAACTACTTCACCAACTCTCTACATTTGAGGATCACACATAAGCTTAAAATGTCTTAAAAACTTGAGCAAATAGAGTTATTCCACACTAAAGGTCCTTACCAACCTCAATGCTCTGTTTCAACATCTTATTCGAGTCATATACACATATGCCAATGATTTATACTCCAAAATCATCCTTTTACTTTGTTCTTCCAAAGTTTCCCTTCTCTCCACTTCTCTAGCTCTTAGCTCAACTAACAACCCTTTGTCTTTTAGTCTTTTGTAACCTCTACAATTCCTTGTAAAATTTTATTGACTCAAAACACTATTATATCCTTCACTTAAAAATTATTCAAGAACTTCAAAAGATTAATTCTTACTAAATTTTCTAAAACTACTTTTTTTTGTTCTAAAATCTAATGGTCTCGCAACAACATTATGACATTCATATCTCATTTTAAGCTATTAAAGCAACTAAACCCCTAAAAAAACCACTTGCAAAATATTATAAAAATTGCACCTTTCAAATTTCAGGTCTTAACTCTTCAAAAATAGGAGATACACGCATTTTACCAAACAAACATTCTCACAAACAATTGGTATGCAACCTCAGTCAGTTGGGAGAACATGTCATAACTCAAACATTACTGATTATCAAGAAAAACGGTTGAAAAAAATATGAACAAGGTTCTCATACTCTCATGGTCCTAATTTCAAGGCATTTAGAGTTGAAACAAGAAAGTTATGATGTTTTTCCTAAACATGTCATCAAGCTTGCATACAATCGTTGCCAACATGCAAATAAAAATAATCAGTTCAAGCAAAAACCTATGAGTTAGTATAATTAACATCCTTTAATCAACTAAAATCCATTTTAATAACTTATTTACGTGATTAAAATTAAAATTCACTATGAAATATTCAATCACTAAGTCATTAACATGCACACCTCATATTCCAAGATAGATTCCTAAGTTGAAGTTAAGTAGATATACCACACATGCATTAGAAGAACCATTAATGTAGTACATGCCATTAAAAATCAGAAAAATACAAGATACAATCCAAACCATGCTTCCTTAAGACATGCAAAACCAAGTTTCATACCCAAAATCCATATTTTATCTTTCATTTTCAATTATCCCCATCCTTCCTCCTTGAGGAGTGACTTTAAAAACTCCTTCCTACCCCCTCTATTATAATTTTTCATCCTCTTTTCAATTTTAAAATCCTTCTCCTTACATATTCAAATTATATCTATGCATGTAACTCCTTCCAACTCTTAGATAAATTCTTACATCTCATAATGACTTATCAATGTAACTATTCTTTCTTAGTGTAATCTGTCATACTTGGCTAAACATAGCTGCATAACATCATTTTTAGGAACTTTAAGACTCATACTCTACCTTAAGAATTTGACACATTCCTAGAATCCCTTACTCATACTAACATTTCATTCTCTCTCTCTAACAATCCTTAATAAGTCACTCTTCAACCTTTATAAACATTGCTAATTCAAATCCCATTTTGGACGAAAAACATAATGTGAGGAAAGTTTAAATTTCCTAGGCTTCTCATGAAATCTAAATGACTCTTATGCCTCATTAAGACCTCTTAGACACACCAATATCTTAGAATCTGAAAAATAAGGGAGAATTTGCTACTTTTATGCTTCGTTTAGTGATGCCCCGCATCATACTCCCAAGTTGGAGAAACAAAAGTGTTCCTACACCTTGTTTGCTTGCACATGTCTTCATCTTCAAGCTTGTCCTTTGTCTTCTTCCTTTTCTCCCATGGTCCTTAGATTCTTCATAACCACTAGGGTCCCATTTAGTTTTCTTTGGTCCTGCATTTTATTTTACATTGTTCTTATTTTCCTTGATTTCCATGTCTATCATCTTCATCTTCATGCTTCCATCAGCTACACCTGCACAAGTAAACATAATAACAAAAAAACATATCCTTCATCATGATGAGTTAATATTTTCATCTCTTCAAAGTCTTTTATCATCATGCTTCCATCACTAATTTTTCTTGTAAGGATTGAAACTTGTCCATATTCTACATTTTCTTTCTTGAATGCTTCACCTTTGACTTCTTCATGTAACTTATCCACTATATTTTCTTCTTTCTCATTTTCCTCATCATCCTCACCAACCATATCATTTGATTCATCACCCATGAGACCTTCCTCTTGGTCCACAAGCACTTCATTATGTTCTTATTCACTCTTTTCCTCATCTATTTCCTCTTTCACTTTGTCAATTTCATCCTTCCCTTGCTTTGGGGTCAAGTCTTCTCTTCACAAATCTGATGCTCTTCCTCTACTACTGCTTTGATGTTTTCTACATGGTTTTTATCTTCATGAGGTTTGCTTATTACTTCCTTACATTCATTGGATTAGGCTCAACTTCCTTTTCTCTCACTACTACTTTCTTCAGCCATGTAATCATCCTATACCCATGATATAATTCCTGAATTTTTCTCTTAACAATGTCCTTTCTTGTACCCACCTGTACTATCATCTTCCCACTTAATTTCTTGATTAGAATCAAAATCAAAAGTTTATTTTTTCTTTTAAATTCTTTGATCCTTTTCTCATTACCCTGAATGCTTCATTTTCTCATGTTCTTCTTGATTATCCACTCTTTCTTATCATCCTCTGCTAGTACACTATCCAAAACACCTTGAAACACCACATTTTCTTCTTTATCTTCCTCATCAAGCTAGTCAAGTTCTTCGTAACTGAAATTCTTTCTTCTTTACTCTCATCTTCTTTCATGGATGATTTTCTAGATCCATTAGTTTCCATTTTCCTTTCCTTTCTCTGATTTTCTCTCTCATGTTATTCATACATGTGTTCAAAAACTGAAACATAGCATTAAATAGCAAAATAACAAACCAAAACATCTTCAAGAGTGTCTCATTTATAGACGTTTTCTCCTTCGTCTTCATCTCACTTTTTTCTCCAAATATTTCATTCTCTGTTTTCTTATCATTAGCATCTCAATAGGCCATTTTACTTTTCTTCTCATCACATAACCCATCACATTAGTTTCTTCTTCCGCCATACTTAACAATTCTTCTAACTTGGTTACATCCTTTCTTAATTCTTTTAGTTCTTGCTCGAACCATATCTCTTGTTTTCTTAAAAAAATCTCGTTGATTCTCTTTCCTTCTTCTCTCTCTCACTCTACCTCTACCCTTTGCTTAGCAACATCACTAAATATCTTGCCAACTCTTCCCTATCCATTTTTCTCTTCTTCTTCCTTCATAATCACCTGACAACTCACAACCACTTTCACATTTTCAATGTTAGCAATAAATTTTATTCAATCCCCACTATATGATACCAAAGGATATATAGATATTCAAAAACAACCATTCTTTCACTATTTAAGAGGGTTTCAATCAACTACTTCACTAACTCTCTAGATTTGAGGATCATACACAATCCTAAAATGGCTTAAAAACTTACACAAAAAGATTTATTCTACACTAAAGGTCCTTACCAACCCCAATGATATATGTAAAATTCTTATTCAGATTCATATACACATATTCAAATGATTCATACTCCATAAACCATCCTTTTACTCCATTCTTCCAAACTTTCCCTTCTCTTCACTTCTCTAGCTCTTAACTCAACTAACACATCTTTGTCTTTTAGCCTTCTCGTAACCTCTCCACTTCCTTGTAACCTATTATTCACTCAAAAAAATATTAGATAATTTAATTAAAATTATTCAAGAACTTGAAAAGATCAACTTTTACTAAAATTTTCAAAACTACCTTTTTCATTCTAAAAAGCAACGGTTTGCAACAAAATTTTGACACTCATATCTCATTGTAAGGTGTTCAAAAACTAAACCCTTGAAAACCCACTTGAAAAATATTATAAAAATTATACCTTACAAATTTAAAGTCTTAAATTTTTAAAATACATGAGATACACTCATTTTACCAGATATACATTCCATCAAACAATTGGTATGCAACATCAATTCGGATGGGAGAAAACATAATAAATAAAAAATTACTGATCGTAAAGTGAAACGGTTGAAAAACCATATGAAAAAGGTTCTCATAATATTGTGGTCCAAATTTTAAGGAATATGGATTAAAAATAAGAATGTTATGATGAATTTCCCGAATAGGTCATCAAACTTGTATACAAGGATTGCCAACATACAAATAGAAATAATCGGTTCAAGCACAACCTCCGAGTTAGTATTATTAACATCCTCCAATAAAATAAAATACATTGTAAGAACTTATCCACATAATAAAAAATTAAATGCACTATGAAATCTTCAACCACTAAGTCATTAACATGCACAATCTCATATTTTCACCCTCATACCAGAACAAAGCTATCATGATCTCCAACAAAGATAGATTTCTATGTTGAAGTTAATTAGATCTACCAAAAATGAATTAGAAGAACCATTAATGTAGTCTGTGCCATTAAAACTTAGAAAAATGTAAGATACAATCCAAATCAAGCTTCCTTAATACATGCACAATTGGGTTTCATACAAAGAAATCCATAGTTTATCTTTCATTTTCATTTCTCTCCATCCTTCCTCCTTGAGGAGTGACTCCCAAAAAATCATTCCTACTCCCTCTATTCAAAATTTTTATCGTATTTTTAGTTGGTAACTCCTTACATATTTTAATTACATCTATGCATGTAACTCCTCCTTCTAACTCCTAGATAACTTCTTACATCCCATAATGACTTATCATCAGTAACTATCCTTTCATAGTGTAATCTGTAATACTTGGCTAAACATAGCTTCATAACATATTTTTAGCAAATTTATGACTCACACTCCACCTTAAGGTTTTGACACATGCCTAGACCCACTTAGTCATTCTAGCATTCCATCCTTTCTCTCCAACAAGCCTTAATAAGTCACTTCTCAACCTTTACAAACATTACTAATTCAAATCCCTTTTTGGAGGGAAAACATAATGTGAGGAAAATTCAAATTTCCTAGGCTTCTCATGAACTCTAAATGATTCATATGCCTCATTAATACTTGTTATACACCTCAATATCTTAAAATCAAGAGAAGAAGGGATATTTACTACTTTGATGCTTCATTGAGTGATGCCCCCGCATCAAATCAATTAACAACCATGATATGATGTATTATGTAGTAATTTATTAATGTGTGCAATGAAAAGTTTGCAAAAGCTTATAAAATGGGGTAAGAACACATAAGAAACCCCAAAATCTTTAAACAAACAACTCAATGACCATCAGATTAGAGATAAGAAAGAGCTACCTATTTGCATGCATATATAAAGCTTGAAACAAACAATCAACCTCTAAACATGACTATATTAGTTCTCTACTCCATGAAAGCTATAAATAAATGAACCTATTAAAGCTCTAACAATCAGTTTTGTGATTGTTGATCTTCAAAAGCTTGAGAGTGGAAGCTCACCATTAATGGATTCTCCCATTTACCCAAATATTTGAAATGGATTAGCAAATAACAAGCAAATAACTCAAATAAACTATGAAAATAACTCTAAAAGACCTAAAATGGCTTAAATCAGAAATGAGAGAGAGAGAGAGAGAGAGAGAGAGAGAGAGAGAGTTGTTAGGAAAATATGGGAGGGGTATGCCTCTATTTATAGTTTTGGATTTGAGAAAATGATGTTTTGGATGCATGTGGGACTAAAAAGGTTCCAAAAGGTGATTTTCAATAAAAACACATTTGGGGGTGTGAACATGACTTTGGAAAGCTAAGTGGTTTTTTGGAAAGGTAAGATATTTGTTTAGAAATTCAATAGGAGGGTTAATTAACCTAAACAAGGTTAAAATAAAGGAAACAAGCTTATAGAAGCTGGTTAGAGAGGGATTAGGATGGTTTATGGGTGTAGGAGAGGTTAGAAAGGGTAATTTACTAGTGTAGTGTAGTAAACTACCATGAGACTAGGATAATTAGTACGATATTAGTAATAAGATCATGTAGACAAAATTATAGGTGTCTACATTTGCCCCTCTTTGAGGTGACGTATGTGTCGCCACTTCAAAGAAAGTATATAAATACAAATAGCTAATTTTTTTGAAGGGGTAGAAGAAAATGAGTCGGATGAAGGATTACCCTCAAGTGTCGATGGGGTGATAGAAGAAGTCGGTCGATGATTGAAAAGAGAACAAAATAAAGAATAGTGTGAAGTGAAGGAAAGGGGAGATAAAAAGGGATTTTTAGCTATCACAAATCGAAGTGATCTAGAAACAATTTTATTCATCATATTACTAGTAAGCTTCATCATCAATTTTATTAAAATATGAGCATATGACAGCAGCGTAAAATGACATGAAACTCCAAGATACAAAGAACTATCCATTGCTAAAAATGGAAAAACCCATGCAACATACACGAATGCAATGCAATACGAGAAGTAAACAAACTTATCTAACATGGAAATAAGTACAAACACACACACTCAAACCAACAACATTCAAGATAGTTGCACAAATATTTGTTATCAAGATGAAGTCCCAAATGTCAATGATAAATGACAAGGGTAGAAATGATGCCCCAAGAAAATTATGCATGCAAGGGAAAGATAGAGGACACTAGGTTCAAATGAAAAAGTAGTGTGCATGACAAAATAAGACCGATAACTTGGTGTGCCCCAGAGTACGACAAAATAAGTAGCATAGCTTTTGTAAATGGTTATAGAATTGGGTGATTAGCAAGTCATTGTTTCAAAATAGGTGAAAACGTCAACAAGATACGAGATGAATGTCATGTGAGAGACACAGATTCAGTTTGTAAAACAAGCTTGTTACTAATTTTAGTCCATGTTTGGAATTTGTACGCCTTGTTTGGATTTTTGAATGATTTTATAATTTTATAATTTTTTTGATTGGTTAGAAAAATCTTGAATAATGTAAAACCTCCACGAAGCACGTGAAAAGGCTCCAAAGTGAAGAAAATGGCACCGGAAGCAGTAAAATGCCCCAACGAGAAGAAGAACAAGCCAAAAATAATTATTTAATAAAAATTATCATCGCGATGGGAAAAATTGAAGAAAAATAGAAGAAGATAATGAAAAATAGTGCCTAGAAAATTTGAAAAATACCCTAGGGTGAAGAAATGATTGCTAGGTAGCACTTAGTGCTCCAGCGTAGCAAAAATTAGTAAAAATAATCATTAAAAAATAAAAATAATTACTTTGGTGAGTAGAAGAAGCATTAGAGTGATCAAAATGGCCAAAACATGCCCTAGGGGCATCGTGGAAGCTTAATATATCCACCTGGGAGGGGGTAGACCATCACAAATAGTTCATTTTGTCACGGAGCTCTTGATGTTTATTACTGCGAGTGATTTTGTGAGCCGAGAGAGAAATCGTGAGGCTTCAGAGGAGGAGGAAATGACAAGATCACATCCAGGAGTACCTTCAGGATGACGCGGATGGACCCTATGTGAGTGCTCTATCCCTGCCTCCTAATTTTTTCATTTAATTAAATTTTTAGCACTTTTTAGGCTATTTTCAAGGGGAAAAAATGCATACGTGAGCGCGTATGTGTCGAAAATATGGGTACACATATGCGTACCTATCGAAAGTGGGTACGCATATGCGTAGCCATTGAAGGAGATGAATATGCGTTCGAAGGGTGAAAATGCACACGCGCACACCTGTGCATTGATTGGGAGGCGTAAGCATCAGACTGGGCACATATGTGTCCTACATAGTTATGGAGTTTGGGGGGAAAAGGTTGGGAGTGCATGCATCGAGATGGATGTATGTGTGTTGAGAAGTAGGTGTATACATGATGAGTGTGTATGCATTGAGATAGATGCGTAGGTATTAAAGGAGGCGCGCATGTGCCATAAGAAAACACTTAATAATTTTTAAATAAAAATAAGCTAAGTGTAGATGAATATAGACTAGAATGTTGTAGAAGAAAGTGAAAATTAGTATTTTTAGAAGAATAAAATAAGAATAGATATAGAAATGTAGATAGAAGTAGATAGAAATGTAGCCCTAACAAGTGTATTGTTTGTTGTGCGTAGAGACTACTACCCGTCCTTCATACCAGAGAGAGATATGGTTGCCTGGTTGTGATAGAGGCATAATTTGATGAGGATGATTAGAGGATATTGGATATCCTACTATACATTATTGGGTTAGCCTACGTGGCTGATATGCCATAGATCACACTAGACCATGGCCTTCCTGACAACCCTAGCTGAGTGTTGGCACAACGAGAGTTAGTGCTTCCGACTCCCCACTGGCGAGATTACTATTACCTTGGAGGACATATGGCATATTATGCGAGTCCCCATCCAGGGTGAGTTGATTCAATACATGAGTCACCAACTTGATATTGATCAATGTATTCTAGAGTTATTTGGTGCTTTAGATATACCGCACCAGGGATGATAATGAGGTTATCACAGTGTATAGTGGACCCCGAGTTAGATCGAGTTATAGTATACTTGATGGCCTTTGTCAGTGGGGTTTTAATCCTTGACAAGACCAAAGCTTCATTTCCACTTAGTCTCATTAGGGTGATACGTGGTTTGATCGATGATGAGGTATATTTCTAGGTCCAAATCCATACTAGCTCATTTATATTGGGATCTTCACTTGATCAAATACTACCGTCAGAAGACGGTAGGTCCAACATGATTGTTATAGATTTGGGCGTGGGACCACATTGCGATTTTTTGACCCACAGGTGTACTTTGAGAGCTTGAGCTCTAGGTGACCCTTCTAATAATGGCTAGGTTATGATCAAAGATGATGTGCAGCTAAACATGGGGTATACATATCATTATCGCTAAGAGTTTGATGATCTTCGAGGGTCTTGATACAATGGAGGCCATACCGACACTTCCAATGGCTTGAGGATGGTTTAGAGTTGATCATAGCGATATTGAGAGAATTTATTTTGGAAGCCGAGTGATATTAAGGAGTTTTAAAAATTTTATCGTTGTTAGAGACATTTTGGCACTACACAGATGTACCAAGGTCGAATATGTCATATGCTTACAGGCCCGAGAGTATTTTGACATGGGGCCACAAATCACCATGATAAAGCTATAGCTAGTTATTTATAAATAGTGTTATTCCAATGGGAAACTTTGAGACAAGTTAGGGATCCGAGTTATATAGTAGAGTATGGGCCATGGTACCACACATTTTTTCCTCATTGATTGAGGATTCCTAGAGAAACATTGGATGCAGGAGTGAGAGCACCTCCAGTGGGACCTCCTAGTAGTGGTGATGAGGGTGGAAAGGATGATGGAGATGATGATGATGATGATGATCCATTTGAGGACCAATGTCATGATGGGGGTGGGGGATAGGTCCTCTACCACAACATCCACATGGACTAGGTCTTAGGCCTAGGAAGGGATAGGTTCCCTAGGCTTCTCATATGCGATTGCTTCTAGTAGGCATTCCAGTTGGGATTCACATTACACTATAATAGGTACACATAGTGGCTCAACAGGGGTTCTCCACCCCGTCCCTCGGGTAGAGATGATGGAAAGTTAGTTGCACTCTAGTAGAAGTTACAATAGGAAGTAGCCAAGTAGTTACAGAGCATCGACCGAGTGAGACCACGCCAAGGCACATGTACATGTTGTAACAATAGAGAAAGATCAAATGAGAGCCCATCTTGCTCGGGGTGTAGATAGGGGTGCATGAAAACAATAAATACGGCAGATAGCACTACAAGGTGCTTAGATGTTGAGCCTCCTACATCAAGCGCAAACATATGCCCAGGATGTCACTATATAGAGGGACCATGCCTAAGCTTAGGTATAGGGTATCACTATTTAGAGAGATCAGAACGGGTCCGATCTAGACCATTAAAAAGACATATATCGGTGAGGCAACTTGCTTTGAGATAGGCCCATACTAACATTGGTAGATTGATAGGGAGTGAGATGTTGTTGTACAGACAGAAGACAAAACTTTTGGTGACATCAAGATGATACAAGATATCATGAGAGCTAGTGGTGAGGCCTCGTATTATAAGGCCACCTACTACCAAGTAGTTCTAGTAGGATAGAGAGTTACACCCTTTGATCAATTAGATGTGAGCAGAACAGGCTCCATGTCACAGAGGTCAAGATGGTCAGTTAGATCTACCAACAATGCCACTTGGAAAGTAAGGTGGTGCACCCAGAACCGGCCCATCACACCATCTTCCATTTCATCCCCTGGACCATAGACTAGGCAGCCCAGAAGAGGTGAGAATCATGGTTGACTCTCTTTCTATATTGTACTAATAGATGTATGTATAAATGCCTCTTATGAAGGTTGATTTTGTTTGATGTATGTAGTGATTTGCATTATGCCTCCCAATGAAGGTGCGGTTTTGATTCATGCCCTTTTGATGGAAGATTTGTATCGATGATGTATATATACCTGGAGATAGATATTTACACATGTATATATGGACATTTGATGTTATATATTGTCATGCTTTTATATGCTTTATGATGATGATTCATGTTTATAGATGTTTGTTGAGTATATCATGATGTTGTATGATTTCATTTCACATGTATGTATCATGATAGATATTAATGATGTACCACATGTTTTAGATTGATGATATATCCTTAGATAATATCATATGTTTTGTTCATGAGATACTTTGGTAGATGTTAGCATACGAGATGATATAGATGATATTGATGTTGGGCCGGGGATAGATTTTTTGATAAATGTGTAACCCCTCTTGCCCCCATTGATGATGTGATATGTGATGACTAGCTTAGTATACATGTATGATGTAAAACTTAGCATTTTCTATATATATGATGTATTTTTATGGTGTTAGACGTGATGAGAAATGATAGATGATAGATGTGATATATGTAATGATGACAACAATTTGTACAATCAATTTACAAGCACAACCTAATACAAACTAACATACTACAAATAATCACAAGCATGCAAAGTGAATCTAATGCAATTAACTAAGTAAACACTCAACTAAAGTAAGCAATTGAACTCAATCTTGTAAACATATCATATAATGCAATGGAGATAAAAAAATGAATATACGGCAATTACAAACAAGTATGTAAGCTAAAATGAACTAAAATAAAATAGCTAAGTAAAACTTAACCTAAGCAAATGAATTAGATTTCATACATACAACATGGAATTAAAATACAATTAACAGTCTACAAACCGACAAATTAAAAGTAAGAAAAACTATCACTTTGTTTTTGCAGGACAATATTGATATATTTTCTATTATTTTTGGTGGCGTCATAAAAGATAACTTTCAAGGCTATTGTTCACATTGTTTTTAGGGTTTCCTAAAGACAATGTTATTTTGATTAGTGTAGCATCCTCCCTAGAAGGGGGAGGTATTTCAAATGTTTAGATTTTTGTATATCTTTTCTGAATGTTTTTGTGTTTTCTAAGGTCTATTTTGAAAGTGATGTACAATGACAAAGAAGTGTGGATGCCCCCAATGTGATGTGGGAATATACAAAAGGAATAATGCCATGTGTGTATGTTCAAGAAGGTGAAATGTGAAGGTATACCTAGAGTTAGATAAGAATATAAAAAGGAAACTCCTTTACGTAGATATGGGAACAAACAAGCCAGATCATGACTTGACAAAGTAGATTCAGGGGAAAGGTTCCTAGACCTGACAAAGGAATCTCATCCTATATGGAAGTGATAGTTATTAGTCCAAATGTAAGAGTAAATTGTGAATAGTGAACCCTCCTTAAGCATTAGAAATTGGTTTTCACCCAAGGACCAATCCAATGTGCCACAATTGTGTGGTTTTCACACTTGGATGACCTATTTTTTCTTTACTGTTTTCTTGATTGTTGATTTTTTTCTTATTTTTCTTAATTTTCCAAGGAACTTCTTATTTATGCATAGAATTATTTGAGATGCATCTCATTCATTAGTTATTATAATTCCTCACCATCTGAGTGAGCTAGATTGTATACCCATGAACCATACTTAGCCACCATAACATATGGCCCTAACCAGTTAGCCTCAAATTTGCCTTTCTTTTCTCTATCCTTGACAGTGTTCTTTTGGTTTTATTTTAGAAAAAGATCACCTATATCAAATTCAAGATGAATGATACACTTGTTATATCTCTTGACACTTGGTTATGGTAAACCTTCAGGTGATTAAGCACTCTCATACACTTCTCATCCAACAACTCTAACTTTACTAGCCAAGCAACTCTATAGTCTTCATCCTTATCAAGATAGTCTTGGAGTGATATTCTCAGGGAGGGAAGCTCCACTTTCAAGGGTATGATGGCTTTAATTTCATAGACTAAGGAATATGGGGTCACACCAGTAGGAGTGCGGATGGAAGTTTGATAGGCCTAGAGGGTAGGATGTATTTATAAGTGCCAATTATGGCTAGTCTTACTTACCATTTTCTCCATGATCCATACAAGAGTTTTATTGGTGGCCTCGGCTTTTCCATTACCTTGAGGGTAATAGGGGGTGGACCACTTGAGTTGAATCTAAAAGTGTTGACATAACACTTTGACCATTTTATTCTTAAAGGACTTACCATTATCGATGACAATGGCGGAAGGGATGTCGTAACGACAAATGAGGTGATTCATAATGAACTTGGAAATTTGCACACCAATGACATAAGTAAGAGGTACAGCCTCTACCCATTTATTAAAATATTTAGTGGTGGTAATAATGTGGGTATGACCATCTGATGAGGTAGGATGGAGCTTCCCTATGAGATCTAGTCCCCACCTAGAAAATGGCCAAGGTGTTGCAATAGGTTACAAATCCTATGTTGGCACATGTATTAAGTTGCCATACTTTTGACACAACTCACATTTATTTACAAAATTACAACAATCTACTTCCATGGTAGGCCAATAATAGCCTACTCTTAAGATTTTCTTAGCCAAGACCATGTCACTAGTGTGCGCTCCACAAATACCTCTGTGCACTTCTTTAATAGCATGGACCGATTCAATAACATCCAAAAAATGAAGTATATTACCATTGTAGCATGACGATAGAGGGTGCCTCCTAGGAGGGTGTAATAGGATATACTATGGATAAGGTATTTCTTCTCGAAGGGGGTAATGTTTGGGGGAACGTGTCATCTTTTAGGTTCCTAAATATAGGGTCATACCAAGGGGATAAGGGACCAATAATTTCACATGTGAAACATGACTCTTTCATGTCATATGCAAAGGCACCCATAAATTCTCTAAAAAGAACGACATTTTACTTGCACGAGGTAGGATGCGTAACAATGATCCAATGGTAGCCATGGCATCTATTGATCTATTGTGTGACCTTGGTTTTTATTCAAAGATAACCTATAAAAATATTCTTTCAAGGTTTCAACCAATTTCTTACATGGAATGAGATTTTCATCTTTAACCTTATACCCATCATTAACTTGTTTGATGATCAGTTGAGAGTCTCTAATGACACATAGTTTTCAGATATTCCAAGTGATAGCTAACTTAAGGCTAGTAATGAGTGCCTCATATTCTACAATGTTATTAGTGCAAGGGAATCCCAAATGAAATGCCCTTGGAATGACCTCCCCTATGGGAGTGATGAGCACGAATCTTGCTCTTGATCTGTGGAAGGTGAATGATCCATAAAAATGGACTTATCATTTGACATACTCTGCAACATACATCATGGATGCATCTGGAAGATCCAAACACAAAGGTTCCATTCATGGTAGGGGAGCTTCTACTAACTAATCATCCAATACCTATCCTTTCAATGAATTTTGGTTAACAAAATCAATATCAAATTCACTTAGGAGAATGATCCAATTATCCATTCATCCTATAAGGGTAGGTTTGGATAAAAGGTACTTGAGAGGGTCAACTTTGGATATTAGCTTGGTCTTATTGTTAAGGAGGTAATGACATAATTTCTGAAAGGTAAAGATGACTGCTAGATAGGCCTTTTCAATATGTGGGTAATTCAATTCATAGGCAATCAAGGTGCGACTAAGGTAATAAACTACTCTTTTTTATGGTCTAGGTCATATTGGGCAAGTAATGCACTAATAGCAAATTGGGTATCTGAAATATACAATATGAGAGGTTTTCCTGGGGTAGGTGGCATGAGTATAGGCTGGTTGACAAAGTATTATTTAAGCAGTTCAAATTCCTTTTGACAATCTGGTCCCTAATCGAATACAACATCCTTCTTCAGAGATGAGTAAATATATTACACTTATCCGCAAGATGTGAAATAAAATGACGGATTGCCTAAATGTTTCCTTGTAAACCTCTTAATTGTTTGAGATTTGTAGGTGGAGGCATTTTTGTGATAGCTGCAACCTTTGCAGGATCCACCTCTATCCCTCTCTATGAAACGATGAAACCTAGGAGCTTTCCTGATAAAACACCAAAGACACACTTCCTAGGATTCAAATGCACTTTGTAATCTCGGAGACACTTTGGAAAATACATCTCAAAGCACTTCGGGGTGATCTCCTTTGGTTTTAGATTTTTCTAAGGTATCATGGACGTAATATTTTATGATGTCATTCATTATGTCATGAAAGATCACTTGTCATCACTCGTTGATAGGTGGCCCACAAATTCTTGAGTTTGAAAGGCATGACCTTGTAACAAAATGTCCCCCAAGAGCTAATGAAATATGTCTTGTGTTGATCCTCCTTTACAATTATGATCTGGTTATAACCTGAAAACCAATCCATTAAGGACAACATTTCATAACCAATAGTAGAATCGATGATCATATCAATATTTGGCAATGGGAAGTCATCTTTGGGACATGATTTATTGATGTTGCGGAAGTCGGTACAAATTATTATACCTCATGATTTCTTTTAAACTAGGACTAAGTTGGATATCCAATCTGAATAGTCAATGGGTTTAATAAAATAAATAGCTAATAAATTTTTGAGTTCCTCTTTAACAAGTAGTGCAACATTGGGGTGCATCTTTCTCAAATTTTTCTTAATAATCATAACAAGGTTATGCACGGCTAAGTCTAGGTCCAAACAAGGCATGTTTGTGTATGACCACATAAATATATCTGCATATTCTTGTAATAGTTCTATGAAGACTTTTTGTTCTTGTGCTAAGAGTGAAGCTTCAAGCTTTATCATTCGAGGCTCCTCTTCTGAACCAATATTGACACTGATTGTTTCTTCTACAAGAATTTTGGAATCATCTTCCATCCATGTAGGATCAAGGGGAAGTAAAATCAACCTTGATAGGAGGTGTGAGATCATCTTTATAAGGATATTTCACCTTTTCTATGATTTCTTCATTTTTTTATCTACTAGGGCCTCAAAAAGTTTGTCACTATGAGACTTGTGCTTGTTCTTTCCATAAGGCTTCTCTGATGTATTATTATTCTTTCTTACAACCTTCTTATTCAAGCATCCACACATCTCTTCTTCTTCTCCAAAGTATGCACATGCATCTAGTTTGATGGAAAAACCTTTCTTGTGATCCCTAGTTGGAATAGAATCCTGAGTCCCATGAAATCTACAAATTCCTCATCATTCTCAAATAAATCGAGTGACACGTGAAATTGTTAATCCCAATATTCAAGTTTGGGATATATAAGGGTTACTTGATAATTGGTTTGGGAAATTGATTTGGATCAGGTAAAAATATCTTAATCAAGGAATAGGTTTGTGAAGGCAAGATCCTCGTAGAGGCCGCATTGGGAATCTCTATCACTATCTCGAATGAGATGAGCCATCTTCATGTTCGAAGAGGTGGGATCGATCTCAAAGGGTAGATCGTCATGAGGTTTAATTCCAAGGCCATGTTTTTAGATTTGAAATGATGAATAGGAATGGGTTCTAACCATCCTTGTGCATGTATACCACATTTGAACCCATTATATCCCATGACATACATCATGCGGTGGCATTTGATATACTTGTGGAGCTTGATGACATGATGCCATGGTACCTTCAGGTACCCTCGATGGGATCTTCTAACATATTTTCCTCGGATAGGAGACCACTAGGAATGAAATTATCTAATGGTTTAGGTCAATTTATCCCGAGTTCTCTTGAATTGAAAGTAGGGTTTACCACGTGTCCTGGGTGACAATGGTAGATCTGATATTAATAAGGTCTGTTAGAGAGTGAATTTCTCACATGGGCCATACTTTGCAGATGTTGCCTCCCATGAGGTGAAAGGGTTGACCAATGAAGAAAAATTTTGATTACAAGGAGTGAGTGAATCTAGATCCACATGTTCTTTGATAGCTTCATTTGTAAGGAGACAACAATATCTGTAGAAGGACATTCATAAGTTGCACGAGAAAAATTGTGCAATGCCCTACAATGTGTGAATGGTTCTAGATCACCTTGAATGGTGACGATTTGTCCTCAGTGACACATCTTGATACACTGATGGAAGGTGGAAGGAATGTCCTGCATGACATGGATCCATGGGTGCCCTAAGAATATGTTATAAGGAACATCCAAGTCAAGGACATGAAATGCTATATCATGACAATTCAGCCCTACTTCCATTCTAATTATTGTAGTACATGCTGACTCTCACTCCTCATTATCATATGTTGTGATTGTAATAGTTTTAGCCCCTAAATCTATTTCTGAATGGCCTAAATGCTTCACCAGCTTCAAAGTGCAAATATTTAGACTGGATCCAGAATCCATAAGAACTCTCTTGATCTTATGATGAGTAACAACTACTTCTATGTACAATGGTAGGTAGTGATTTGGGTCATTCTATGGGATTGTAGTGTGATCACAAGTGATATCATCGTTAGAATCAAGGTGTGCAATATTCACTTGAAGGTGTGTGGGATCTACATCTGTAGATATTCTGAACTCTATAGCATTTTATATAATATGTTATTATGAGCAGTAGATATTTTAAAGAGATCTAAAATTGATATTCTAGTTGCTTCTTCTCTAATTTTTCTATTAAATTGTATTAATCTTCTTGAGGAACAGTGGGGATTTGGTATGATCAAATGAGCACATCGTGTACCTATAACACAATTTTTTTCTACAATCCTAATAGTATTGACCTACTCATCGGATGAAAAAATACAACCTATAAGGCAATCAAAGGGGATATCATTAGTTGGATAAATATAAGCAGCAGTCCTGTAATCATTAGAATCTTGTTTGTGATCTAGTTTCTAGTTCGTTTTATCTATATGGTTAGAAAAGTGTTCTTTGAAGATACCCATTCTCTCGTTAGGACCCTATCCTAAGTCGGGGGTGAATCTATTGTGATCTTTTCTTCTTCAATGAGGTATTGTATATAATGTCAAATTCTTGAGCACATATTAGTTTTGTGTCCTTTGACACAATGGAAATCACAATACTCGTGCTATTTTAACCAACCTAGTTTGGGATCATCTTTTAGATATGGTACTATCGCGGTTGGGTACTACACCATGTTTACTATATCTAATTGTTTAAGTATGGCAGATAATGATTTAGTTAGTGGTGTAAATGTGCATTTTGTAGGTGCCTTTGGGTGAGGTCCTTGTGAAAGTTTTAGAAGTGGACCAATCTGTATAGTTTGGACTCTTTTGGAGTCTGTAATTTCGTTGCCAATGACATGTTTGTTCTTGTTGAAGAAATTTGGTTTATTTGAGGGTTTTGTTTCATGTTTGTAATTTATGGCTGGTTTAAGTGTACCCTTTGCAATGAGAGATTTTTTGATTTGACTACCTTTCTCTATAACTTCTTCAAAGTTAGAGTTGTAATGCATTGTAAATGAAAGGCTATTTTTGGGTTTAAGTTAGGGATGAATATGCTTACTAGTTGTTTTTCCGGTAGGGCACAAGGGAAATGGCTTGCCAATCCATGCCATCACTACAAGAATCTTGCGAAGGTCTCATTAGGTTTTTGTTTTGCATTGTAAAGGTCGTTCATGGTGATATCATTCTCCATATTGAAGGAGTAATGTCACACAAATTTTTTGGCTAGTGTAGGCCATGTCGTAATGGATCCCTTGGGTATACTAAAAACCATTCTAATGCCAGTGCTCCTAGGCTATGAGGAAATAATTGTATTAGAAAATTATCACTGTATGTGACCTCTTGACAAGCCATGTAGAAGTCTTTGATGTGATCATGAGGATCACCTTTGCTTTTATACTTTTCGAACTTAGGGATGGTAAAATGTTTTGGAAACGGTTGTCGCAACATATCCTTATCAAAGGGGTAAGGACATAGCTCTTCATATAGGTATTTCCTACTGTGTCCTATGTTGCTTTCTTGTAGTATAGTAAGCATATTTTTCATTGATTATAACTCATGTTGAATGATTTGTTCCTTTGTAGGTGATATCGGTCTATTCATTTTAGCAACTTTGAAAGTTGTGTCATCATATGGATCCATGTGAAATTCACCTAATTTTGTCTTGAGTTTATCTTTATGCACATTTTTACTTGAAGAGCCTAAGTTTTCTAAATTTTGACTAGAGTTTCAGTATCTATCTTTGGATGATCTCTTCTTGATTAAGGGATCGTCTTCTCTGTCAAACCTAAGAGGCAGTGAGCCTTTGCGCTCGTGTTCAATTTTTACTTTGTGTGAAGCCTTAGAGTAAGGTCTTTACAAATCACTTATTGGTTTTATCATCTTCAATGTTTTTTCTATGTTTTCCTAAAGTGGAAGAATACCCGACGTCAAAGGGGTTATCCATGTCCAAGAGGGATGATCACTCTTCTAATTTATGATTTATGGTTTTAATCTCCACTTTGCGCTCTTATGGAAACCTAACTCAAGAAATATTGCGATTACTTGATCCTTGTTATAATAAAGGAGATCGTCAATGCAAACTAGGTCTAACTTTATGTTATTCCTCGTAATAATTGAAATCCCTTCTTCTATGATCGAGCAAAGGTTTTGTATCTTTGACTTGTGAAAAGATAGGTGCTAAGTTATTACCACTGAATGGGAATGATGAAAAAGGATTTTCTTCTAAGTCATGCTCGTTTGGTTTAGATGCCATTTTTTTGATTCTTCGCATTACTAGACTAGGTTGTACTAGGTTTTGTCTAAGTGTATCAAGTTATACAAAACCTAGGTGTATGTGATATGATTTGTTTTGAAATCTCAATGTCCTAGTGTGTCCTAAATGTAATTCTATGCAAATGTATATTTGTACTAGGAACAATAATGTAAACTCTCTTGTATTCAAACACTCTATACCTTAAGCTATGGTTTCAATGATAGGCACACAAATTAGATAGTGAAAATACCCTATCAATACCTAGGTCGAGTTGAAATATCAACAAGATCTAAACATCAAAGTGATATTGACACAATCTCTCCACAAGATATACTATGACTAGTTTAAATGCCAAAAAAGCTAAGTTTTTTATAATGGAAGTTGTGAATGTGAATAGCGTAACAACACTACCTCAACACATTAACCAAGCTTGGAACAAACAAGGTGTTAGTATCAAGATGATGTTATTGTGATATAAAAAAAATAGTATCAACACTCTCAAAAGGCCTTAGATGTTGTTGGGACTAAAACTAAGTACAAGTATAGCAAGAAGTTGTCAATCATGCGGGCAACGTAATGATACAATGAGGAAACTTATATCAAGTTCTCAAGAAATGAAAACAAGATGTAAGTGTCGTAATTGTATGGCTAGAATGTGGGAAAAGTAACAACTCAAAGGGGAAATGATGATGAAATAAAATCCTAGCTATGAAGACGATCTTGAAATCAAGATCACGTGGCCATCAAAGATGTAAGAATGTATCCACACACTTTAGATGTTTAACAACTCAGCCGTAAACATGGATGAGTGTAAATGGAATTTTTTTTTGGGAACACTATATATGACAACACTCCCAAATGATGCTTTCTTTTTTCCCAAATGAGCAATAAGAACACAAAGGTATATATCAAAAGATGAAAATAAATTAAGCATCACTTGGGTAGAGTTTTTTCTCATCCGAAGGTGAGAAAGAAACTAAGATAAGTGATACATCATTCAATTTTGTGATGAGGGTCACTTAGTTTCAACTTAATTGGACTCCTAACCTTGTTCGAAAAATAAGGTTTGGATTCCAAGTAAGTCATAACTTTGTGAGAGTTTTACAAGATGCGACATGGACTAGCAAAGTGGGATCCATGATAAAATGGCTATCTTAAGTAGTTCACTCAACTAGGTGTCAATAGTTTGTCTAATGCAAGCTTGATTATCCAAGAAAAGTTACAATGAATAGTCCTTGGTTTATCTCAGCTTTACTTTACCCCTTCGATACAATGAACAACTAGTGCATTCGGTTGTATCATTACTAGGGTCACGATATAAATGACTTTGACTCTAAACTATTGACAATGTAAAATCTAGTCAAATGAGTAAGCGGAGCACTTCATGTTTCATCCACAAGGTTACTCAGTGGTGGATTATTTTAGGGTTCCTAAAACCACCCCCATTTTTTTAGTTTAAGGTTTTATGCCAAAGGGTTTACGTTCTAGTTAAGAAGATAAGGGCGTACCCTTTTCGAAACCCGCAATACAATGTGATGTATGTGGTGTGTTTTTTTATCTTGTTTAGCTTAGTGTGGTTTTGGTGTAGCACACTATTTGGCAACCTACAATAAAACACATATTAGTGGGTTTTGTTTCAAAGCTCCTTTCTTTGACAAACAAATTTGGTCCTACGTGTAAGAGGTCAATAATTTTCAAAAGATCACAATATCATAAAAGAGAGCTTATGTGTTGTTTTTTATTCCCAAGATCACCAAAAATGTGCGAGGGAAGAGCATACACAACGCAAAAACTCAACTATAAATAAAAATTGGAAAAAACTTGAAGTACTTTGCAAAAAAGGAATTCATTTTAATCAACTTTGAAGATTAATTAATTATACAACTTAAATCAAGTGTTTTGAAAGCAAGAAGAAAGTTTTGGAAGTGTTTTTGGTTCCTAAGATCACCTATAAGGCATGAGGGAAGAGCATACGTGCTTTGAAAACCTATATCAACTAATAAATGAAACACTTATCTAAGTTAGTAAAAAAAATCAAAGAACCCTATAAACAATTGATTAGAACCTGCAAAACAACCAAGAAAAACCAGAATTTTTGATCTTACATCTCGGGAGGAACTTTTTAATTTTTAACATAGATGCCTACGCACCTGCACTCGACGCATGTGCATCCTAACCGAAGGATACGTTACCTATCCAGAGGGTATGCATGGTGACATAATATGATAGTATGCTTGACAACACCGCACAGCAGAAAGATGGATATGCTCCTTTCGACCGGCAGACGCATGCGAACTAAAAAGTAGGATCAACACAACTTAAAAATACACTTGTGCATCTAGAGACGTGGATACGCATGCCAATCAATGAATGTGGTCATGGTTCAATGGGTACGCACACCTTTATAAATGGCTTAAAAATTCAAAATATGACCAGACGGATGCGTGACTATTTCAATGGGTGTACACTTATTTCGATGGAGACGCTCCGATCCAATACACCTACACGTACCCCTACAAAAAATTGAAATCGACGGAAATGAAAATTTTTAAGAAGCAAATAGGTTAGTTATTGATCATGGAAACCTATTTCTAGCTTGGACCCATTAAATGCTTAAGAAAAAGGGAGATTTAGCTTGTTTAAAACATGAAATCTATTAAAAGACAAGCCTTTTAACCCTAGAAAGCTTTAAAATGATTAAAAATGGACATGTAAAGCTTAGAAAATATTTCAAAAGGACTATGGTTCAAGTCCCACAGGTGTGCCAAATGTGTGTAATGAAAAGTTGCAAAAGCTTAGGAAATGGTGTAAGAACACATAAGAAACCCCAAAAGCTTTAAACAAACAACTCAATGACCATCAGATTAGAGATAAATAAGAGCTACCTATTTGCATGCATATATAAAGCTTGAAACAAACAATCAACCTCTAAACATGACTATATTAGTTCTCTACTCCATGAAAGCTATCAATAAATGAACCTATTAAAGCTCTAGCAATCAATTTTGTGATTGTTGATCTTCAAAAGATTGAGAGTAGAAGCTCACCATTAATGGCTTCTCCCATTTACCCAAAGCTTTGAAAGCAGTTTAGCAAATAACAAGCAAATAGCTCAAATAAACTATGAAAGAAACTCTAAAAGACCTAAAATGGCTTAAATCAGAAATAAGAGAGAGAGAGTGTTCTTAGGAAAAGGTGGGAGGGGTATGCCTCTATTTATAGTTTTTGAATTTGAGAAAATGATTTTTGGATGCATGTGGGACTAAAAAGGTTCCAAAAAGGTGATTTTCAATAAAAACACATTTGGGGGTGTGAACATGACTTTGGAAAGCTAAGTGGCTTTTTGGAAAGGTAAGATATTTGTTTAGAAAGTTAAATATTTCTTAAAAAGTCAATAGGAGGGTTAATTAACCTAAACAAGGTTAATTAAAGGAAACAAGCTTATAGAATCTGTTTAGAGAGGTATTCGCATGGTTTAGGGGTGTAGGAGAGGTTAAAAAGGGTAATTTACTAGTGTAGTGTAGTAAATTAGCATGAGACTAGGATAGTTAGTATGATCTTAAGGTGTCTACAATTAATATTAGACAAATACAAGTACAATTTTGACATGAAATTAGAGTCATTACTACAAAATAAGGGTACTCTATTAATTTATAATTATTCAACAATTTTTATTTCTTAGGGAATAACTTCAAATCTCAGCGTTCTTGTTTTCTTAATTAACGGCATGAAAAAGATGGTGCAAGTTTTGTACATATAACAAAAGTTTCAACTACCAATAAAATAATTATGATACATAGACAAAAAAATACACCCAAGTGTATCATGTAATTAAATAATAATTAGCCTTTTTCAATCCCTATCACATAAAATAAATGAGTTAATTTAAATTCCATGTACCAAATTCCAAATTAGAACTTGTATATATTCAAATTCAAGGTGTTATAGTACAAAAAATCATAATTATAAACTTACAAAATATATTCGGATGAACCACTACCCATTTAAATCCAAGAAAAACATAAGATTATAAGTGCATACTCATGAGTTATTAGTAAGTTCTCAGTAAATCATCCTCACTTAGAATAATTCAACCATTTACCCTTTCCTTACAATAGTAATATCAATATTGATATGGTTTTAAGGCCAATTCAACTCATACAATCCTTATCTAAGTTAGAGAATAAATACCACATTATGGTTGAGATTTTGTATCTTATTGATCATAGATACTATATCTTTTAAAAATATAAAGCAATGATCTAAAACAAGTCTTACATTCCCCTTTATAACAAGAGTATTAAAAATACCAATAAAGACCAATAAATGTTAAAAAGGGAAGAATCTTTATAATGTTAAAGAGGTATGAAGTCTTGTTTAGTACTTTCAAACAAAAATATTATAATATGGCTATGTGGATAATGTATTGAATATTGAGGACATATTAGGCCAATGCCTTAACTATCTCTACAAATCAAGTTCCAATGAATGAGAATCCTTTATCTCGAAGATGGGTTTTGGTCATGATATAATATGAGATGTAGTTATATATTGATTGAGGAAGAGTTTTGTGAGTGTTTGGATTAAGTATGATAGGAGTTATAGTGAGAAAGAGAGCTATTGGTAAAGAATGAAACTTCCTTAGAGTGGGTGTTGCAGGGTTGAGGAGTAGGAAGCCGTGGAGGGATAATCATAGCTTAAAGTTTATAAATTGGTAATAATGATAAATTAAATACAACATATAGTTAATAAATGTATTGTTATGATATAGGAGGATGTTGTTTTCTAACTCTATATTTTAAGTTTGTGCTTCTTATTTAAAAGTTCATTTATTGTCATTATATGAATTTCAATAATTATAATAGTGTAAAGGATCCAAAAATAAATTAGGGTTTGAAGAAACCATAAATTTTTGAAATCAATCAGTTTTGAAGAAATTTGAGACCCTTGACTAAGGTACAAGTATCTATGATTGTGTGCGACTAAAGTATATGGGTTCACAAAAATATAAATGTAAATATTATGTTTAGACTAATAAAATCATTAAATAATTATGTAAAGATAAAATAAGATTAGAGTAGAGTAAATTACAACAAACATGAATATTAAATACAAATAAAGATGAAATTTCTAAATCATGTCATGATTATCACATAAAATTGTAATAACATAGATGACAAATTGCAATAGAAAAGATGAGATAACTAAGGAAAGTACAAGTTAGGGGTTAGAAATGATTGCCGAATTTGGATTGAGATGTGATGAAAATTATGTAAGTGTGTATGAAGGATTTGTATGTTGTTGTCAAGTCGTGTTCAAAATATGGAAGTGTGGTTCTGAATACATGATGAAGTTGCTTGTCTTAGAAAAAGTCACTTGAGTGACTTTGGCCTATATGGACAATTGTTTCTCTATGGCTTTAATATTGATCTTGCTTCTAGCATTGTGTTCATGTGTCTCTAGATTTTATTTATGTGGTTGAATTTTTTGTGATCATAGTTGTGTCACTAATTAGATATTCTTATTTACCTATGGATTTAAAAGGTGTTAGCACTTTTGGGTTGAGTGACATGCACCTTGCGCATACATAAGAATACTTCAAAGAGGCATTAAAAATAATATTTCTCCAAATTGATGTATGTGTGCAAGATGTATATTATAACGTGTTTTGCAATAAAAACCTTAATTAGGACCTTCAACACTCGACGATGATCTTTTGCGTATAAGATGTAGCTTTGTAAATTAGTCTAATTCAATCATGTGTGTTATATACAGACTTAGAGATGAATAAATATGATTGAGAGACTAATAAACCAATTTGATGCTTTATTGTGATATCCTTTGTAACCCAAATATGTGAGAGGCGAGGCCCTTAAAATAAGTTGTTTGAATGCACTTTTATAGGTGACTTTCACGATAAGATTTATTTCTCAAATGACACTATGCCAACTAGCATCACTTTTTAAATTGAAAATGTGATTGTCGATATTTGGAGGAAGAATTGTTAGCTTAGTAAAAAGTCAAGTATATGACTTTATCTTTCATGGCCAAATTTTTATCGGTGCAAATACACATTATAAATTGTTAGTTGGAGATGGTGGTCAAATGTCAAAATATGTGTTGAATATTTTGAGAATGAGACTTGACTTGTTAATGACGACGGGCAACAAGAGTGACCTAGTGGTTGGTACTTGCTAGTTGAGTAAGGGAAGTGTACAAATTAGTCAATTTAGTGCACAATGATTTATGAGTTGATATAAGTTCCAGGATTAATTATCAAATGTCATAGGTATAGATTTAGGTATCTACACAATGATCACATTGATGAATGTAAAAATAAAGTAGGGGATGATTTTTATTCTTTTTAAAGAGTAGTGATTAGGTATATTCCCAATTAGAATGATTTAACTCATCTAGATTAACTAGATTTTCCCCAAAAATAATAATACATTTCCTATGCTAGAATCATATATTTTTAGAAAGAATATATTCCAAAGAAAAGACTTTATAAATTATGTGTGATTCCCTTAAAATGTTTAGGGATACAACCTACACAAAAATCAAATACAAAATTAGCCATGAATGGAAGAATCTTCTTACAAATAATTATGTTATAGTAGGATGGAGAAATACGATTGAAAAATGGAAAAAGACAAAAATAATATGAAAGGGAAAGAAAGGGAATATGGTCATTTAAAGACTACAACAAAAAGGATTAAAACAATCCAATTACACATTACATTAGGTGGGCCTAAAAGGAATCTTAGCTAAATTTGTAATTTTTGCTATGCTATATCTGTATCATTTTGTTTTTATTTTAGTTTCATAATCTAAATTTTTATTTAATGGTTATTTAGTGCAAAATATTTGAGCCCATGTTTACGAAGAATGAATATAATTTCCTAAAAAGAATGGATTGCATCAAATTATTATAAATATATACATAAATTTTATATAATGTAAGTATATATTATTAGTTTCTTATTTCTTATTTTGTTCGTTGTGGGTTTTCATTTTTTCTTACTTACAACAAAAAAGTAAGTGAATCATGCTACCAAAAGACCACATTGATGTGACAATAAAATAAGGTGAGGAATCCCTTATGCGATTAATCGATGAAACAAAATGACTCAAGGTAATTAATAATTATGTAATTTATTCTTTTATATATTCATATTTCAAAAAAATAAAATATTAAGTTTACATATAATTTGTGAGAAAATGTTATTTCATATTTTTAAGAAATTCATACGTTGTAGGGAATGAATTTGGTGGAAAAGAAGATGAATCGACATAAGATGAACTTTTAGATTATAGAGAATCTAACAATGGGATGGTGATGATGTTTATAATGTCAATGACTATGGTCATGACAATATGGAAAAGTTTGATAATTCAAACTAGACAAATCACAAGATTTTAATGGGTTTTTAATAATTCAACTTTATATAATGTGGATGTTTCATAAGTGTTGGTTGATTTAGAGAACTTAAAATATTGTAATAATAACATTGTATTTTGTTTTTTTAATATGTTGTTTAATTATTATATACTTTATTTGTATCTATAATTTGTTCAATGCGAATAATTTAATTAAAATTTTGAAATTATTTCTAATTGTTAATGCCATATAAATAAATATACTCTTAGTGAGTTACTAAAAATGTTTTCATTGTCAAAACTTTGATTTTCATCGTTCGTAAATAACAAAAACCACTCCTTCCATATTTATTATATAATTAATCAACACAATTTATTTTATATTTTAAACCTCGTAAAATGTTTTTGATGCAAAATACATCACTTTTTAGTTTATTTTTAAAAATAAATTCTTGATGCTGATACCATCAAACTGTGTGAAATGAAATTATGACACAAAATATCCAATGTTAATCTTGATGCTTTAATAATTAGTGCTAAAAAATTCAAATTTAATCACAAAAAAACATTTTAATGCTTATGTATCAAAATTGGCACTATTTCTGATGCAAAAAATGGCACAATTTTACCATCATATAATTACACTAAAATATAAATTTTTAAGGTCAATAAAAAATATCAATTAACGTCAGAGCTACATATGTTATTTCTATCATAGAAAGTTCTACACTAAGACCCTAAGAAAATTCTAGGCTAAAAACATGTAATTTTTTTATGAATAAGATGTTATATTATATTAACAAGTAAAATGATGCAAAATAATTCACAAAAAATGGGTGGTATGGAAACACGCCCTAAAACCACATGATTAAAAAGGCCTAGCCTAGGAAATTCAACTATAACAAAATAACAAAAACATTGAAGTAATGATATTATGTCGTTCTTTGCAAAAATTTGAATAGAAGAGGAAAATTCATGATCATCAGAACAAATGGGTCTAGGGAGGTCCTTTCCATTGTTTGGAACATCCCAACTAGAGCCAGGTTGGCTACCTTCTTAGGTATCATCAACAGT
The DNA here is from genome assembly GCA_018340775.1 of Taxus wallichiana var. yunnanensis. Classification (NCBI taxonomy): domain Eukaryota; kingdom Viridiplantae; phylum Streptophyta; class Pinopsida; order Cupressales; family Taxaceae; genus Taxus; species Taxus wallichiana. The sequence goes on from CM031239.1 coordinate 451,072,809, forward strand.
ACCTAAAGCAGGTAAAATGGCAAGATACATCCTTGGGTACTTATTTGGTGGAGGTGGGAGACTCTAACCGCAGTGAGTACGTCCTTGGGGAAGTTGGAAAGCCCCATCCAAGCAGGTGAGAAAAAGAGGAACCCCAATCCTCTTGGTGAGTTGGAGGTAGAAGAGAAAATATCCTATGTGGAGGTTGATCGCGTGGGGACCGGAAAACATGTCTCGAATGAGAAACGTTGTGAGTGGCTCCAACGATCACCTCGGGGATGGCCATCGTGGGGCGAGAGTGCTAGGAGGAAGATGATGGATCACAAGAAATATTACAAGGGGCATCACCCCAATGCTGAAGAAGAGTTTGGAGGTGTTCCACCTCAAGGGCTACCTTGTTCTCTTGCACTTGAATATGCAGTAGTATATTGGAGATAACCACCGACTTATTATAAATAGAGAAATGTTGATCAACTTCAACATTAACAAATAAAAAATAATTTCTTTCTTTAAAAATCCGAAGATAATTTCCCCTCTGAAAGCATGCCAAATTTGGGAAAACATGTGAGGCATTCTAGGGTTATCTCTTAAAAGAATATGATGTCAGGTAAAACATTCTAGTTTGAAGGGAAGAAATAATGAATGAATCCAATTCCAAGACTTCTAGGATTTACTAAAATACTAGAATAGGTGAGACAAGGTTTCCAAGTGTCCACAGAATGGGAATTTGGGGTGAGGCATCAAGATGAACCAAACGAGAACCAATCGAAGGCCTTGGTAAAGAACACACCACAAAAATGAGCAATTTTGGGTTCCACACATGTAGACCAAACAATATCAAATCTCCTTATCCAATTGGATGGAGAAGAATGCAACCCCACTAAGTGTTGATCTTTCCAACCATGGGAAGACGAGGTGATAACCAAGCATAACCTTTACCAATATAATAATTCTAGAAAGGGGTGTCCACATACCACTTCCTATCCACCAAGTTTGAGAAAGAATCACCTAGATTTTTTAGATCATATGATCAAGAACAAAAGAGATAAATCAATTATACTAACATGATCATGCAAAGCTAAATTTAATTGAGCCTTAATCTCATTCCAAGGTCACCAAGATTGAATACGTTTGCGAGAAAGGTCTTGGATAATGTTGAAGCTAACAATCACTAAGAGGGAGGGTAAATCAATGCCAATCACAAATGCGGTTCTTTTTAAAATTTCTATCTTGTTCAATTTGAAGTAAAAACAAACTATGAGTGCAAGAAGAAATTTAAAGCAAACAAATCAAATAATAAGACATAGGTTTATAGTGGAAAACCTAGGAAGGGAAAAACCCACTTTGAAATCAACCTTTTTATTTGAACACCAATTCAATACTTGATTTACAATGATCAAGCACCCACTTGATCTAAGAAGCACCAACTTCCTAATGCACCTAGCACCCACTAGATGATCCACTAAGCACCTACTCAGCTGAAAAAATGAGAAGCACCTACTTCTATTGGTCTAAGCACCAACTTAGACATTTGGATGTTAGAATGATGATTTAGAGACTTGTTTCTTGATCAAAAATTACGGACACATTTATTGATCAATCTCCAATTCACCTTTTTCCTAGGTTTGTACCTTGTAGCTTGATGTTCATATCATCTGTTTTATCATACCCTTCATGACTAATGGTTTTATATTGTTTTCCTTGAGCACTTTCGAAGTCTTTGTTTCAATTTACAATCTTTTTGTGTTCATGCATTCACTTCTACACAATCATTGTTATCAACTTTCTTACATCTTAAACCTGCTCTTGATTGCATTTTCCTGATAACTCCCCTTTCATGATCTCAACACAAGATGTATTCACCTCTCTACATATATTAATTTCCCTATTTTTCAACACAATCTATCTATCACCAAGAAAACTATCTCATCTTTTTAAATTTCCCTCTTCAACTTCAAGCTTACACACACAAGAAAATTGATTCACAACACTTGACCTTATTTTCCAAATCTCATCATGATTTTGATATCTTCTTATCTATGAAAATCTTCACCTTTTGTCTCATTCATAAGTCACACTTTGAAACAAATGTCTTTTTACATTTCCCTCACCTATTTCGAGCTAAAGTGTAATAAATTCAACTATTGAATCAACCAAGTCATACAAATAATCCTGTTGACCTTCTCTTTGGATTTGAAGAGACATGGACATATAACAATCCACAAGAAATGTTTTTAAATATGTCATTCGAGGTGTAAGATGATAGTATTTGAGAGTTGAAACTTTGTTCAAGTTCCCTTCAAAGCATGCACTAAATTTCAGTATATTGCAATCAAAACATTCAAGTAGTCCTTTTCTCCATATGAAAAACACGCCCTCTGAAAAATTTCCAAAGTTACCTAATTTCTGAGTGAGAAGAATTTCACATTGTATTAGAATGCTCTACTTGAAGTCTCATGTTATTAATCTGGGAAGGAAATTTGATTTCCAACACAAAAATTTTAGCATAAGTTCATCAAAACCACACTGCACATTTTGTTAAGAGAACATTGGGTGATTGAGATCAAGCATTCATAAATTTTCATGAAATTTAATCCTTATGCTGGCATGAAGAAGAGATTCAACATGTTTCTATACCACTCCTCAATCATTCATCCTTGATTTGAACTAATATTGGCTTCAATTTGCATTGAAAGGATCAAACATTTATTAGACTGTCCATAAACGTAACTTAGTCGAACTTAGAAAAATCTTCTAAGGAATTATCCTCGTACACTCCAAAAATTCAAAAAAATATTTTTGCAGCATGATTTTTTTGAATCCATAGATATTCTTTCAAAATCTTGTGTAATTTGGTTGGTTGATGTTGAAGAATGAGGCAAAACTCTATTGAGCAAACCTTAGGTCTGCAAAGGAGCCCGAGAGTGAAGATATTTTGATTTCATCCAAACTTGGAAATGAAACACAAAATTTCAAGTACTGTAGCAGCATGATATATATAAAAACCATATCCAAACACCAATTTGATGTAGATTCCTCCATATGCATTCAGTTGATGAAGAACTTTAATGTCTTTGACTGGTAAAAGGAACATAGATCATTATTTTGAGAGATTTTAAAAACAAATCTTCACTTATTGGGTCTTCAAGTGAATTTGAAACAAATGGACGTCATTCATGATAGTTTGTTTTACCTTGGAGCTAATTCTACCTCACATGATCAGAATTTTAGTGACCTTTCCATTTTTGCCTTGAAAACTAGTATGCAAAACTTATTGTCTTAGCTAATGTTGATGGTCTAACATTGTTATTTCCCTAATAAGTCTACACCAATGAATGAGGGAGCTTATCTTATCCCTATACACCATGAAAAATATGTTTTGAAGCATTTTAATTGAGAAAATAAATAAAGGATAGTGACTCAAATGAATTTGAGCATGACTCCTTGATTGCTTTCCAGGACAACATGAAGGATTTGAAAATTTTGGCTAGAACTTCAAATGACCACTATGAAAATTTATAAAGAGCCTTGAAATGCCATTAATGCACTCCTAAAATATTGAAAAAAATTCAATGAAGTCATTGGATGCCAAATAGACCTTTTCACTCCTCTTAGCTCGAAACACGGTCAAGAGAGCACATAATTTCTTCACAAAATTACTCATATATTTTTACTGATACCTCTAATTGAATTGAAAATTTTTGCACCTGATTTCTATACAAGTTTAATCCAATAATTCCTTCTATGATTTATCCAAAGGAGTATACATATTTTTCATGACTGCTAAGAATCTAGGCAACTTAAAATGAGCTTTTCAATAGACTTGTTTTGCAAAAACTCCCATAACTTTCTCAAATGACCTCACAATGACCTAAAATTTTACATGAAGCACCAAGAAACCTTAATCCATCATCTCCCATGATTTTCTCCTAAAGGAATAGTTATAAAATTTTCTGACTGTCTCATTTACATGTCGAACAATTGAGTTCCCAAAAAGTAGTTTTGGCTAGATGTAGCATTTTGCTCTAAGACCTATTTCTTGACTTCTTGAGTCTCAAGATGAGTTCATTTACCTGGTATACACATGATACAAGAATTTCACTACCTCACTTTACACCATAGATGCCCACTTGACTCCCATGCACTTAAAGTACATCAATTTGGCTTAGCATGGACTAGTAAGTACACCAACACATCATGAATTCCCGTAACACACCATTAACATGAAAAAGAGATACTGGGACAACATAAAAACATCAATGAAAACCAAACACAAATGTGGGAAACAAATAGTGTGAATTTTGAGCTTAAAAATCTGAAGTGCATGAATCCTAGTAACCTATAAAAACACCGATCCCAGAATTGAATGATAGGAGACCATCACGGGAGTGATGATAAACTCGAGAGGACATTAAGAAAAACATTTCCATTCCATTGAAGTCATGGCTTGATTTTCTCCCAAGTTTTCTAGATAGTTTTGGGAATGAAAGTTCCGACCACTTCGATAGGGACATGAGCGATGAGAATATTGGTAAATATAGTTTCCTTCTAGGTCGGGTGGCCATAAAGGGAACCCCCATGATGCCATGACACATAAACACCTTCCAAGATTATTTTCCTTCTATACTATGAATTATCCATTTGGCGTAGAGTGCATATCCTTGTCGTAAAATGTCAATAATGCCTAATGCTCTAGATTCTATAGGAAGACAATATGTCTCCCATGCAACCCTGTGAAATCCTTTTCTAGAGAATGCATTAGCCTAAAGATAATATTTGAGCATTTTTTCCAACTTTTGCACAATTTTTTTGATGGGACCCAACAAGAAGAATAATAAATGTGTGTGGCTTCAACCACTTTGGATAAAAATGGAACTTTCCCGCCAAGGAAAATGACTTGGTTATCCAGTATTCTAATTTTCAAGCCACCCATTGAATGACATACTACCAAATATATATAGGTGAAGCTTGAAAAGAAAAAGGAATGCCAAGAAATTTAAACATTTCACCATAGTCGATCATCTTCCAATCATATGAATCCATCCGGAAGGGCACAAGGAGGAAGGATTTCCTATAACACTACGTTTTTCTCCATTGAATGGAAGGGCCAAAGGCTAAACAAAAAGTTTGAAGGAACCACATAGAATTGATAATGTTACATTCATCTTCAATAAGTGTAAGAGAATATTCGTAAGAAAATTGACCATTGAGTAGTTGGGAACTATCGAAATATGGTAAGGAAATCCCCTAACAAGCCCTTGAGAATTCACTTTGGCGGTATATATCCAAACCCTTTATCCATAAAGACATAAAGGGTAGGCTCAAAATAGAATCCTTACCGTATGGATCTAAAAATACCAAAAGGATCCGAGATGTACCCATTAATGGTGATTTGGTGGAGGCATTTGTAAAGAGCATCTTGACAGATTGAATGAAGTTGAGGCCAAAACCAAGGGCTTGAAGCATAGTAAGAATGAAATGCCACTCTATCTTATCGTAGGATTTCTCAAAGTCAATTTTAATAAAAGGGATGATTGGTTAGATTTGTGAGCCCATTCCATGCCTTCCCATACGACTATGATGTTATCCAAGATGTAATATCCTCGGATGAAACCAATTTGTTCTAGTTGGATAATGGTAGGAAGAATATGACGCAACCAAATGGCAAGAGCTTTGGCAATAACCTTGTAGGAAACATTGAGAAATATAATAAGCCATAAATTACTAATAAACTCGGGGGTCATCAAGATTAGGGATGAACTTAATATTCCCTTTGTTAATATGAACGTAAAGCATTTGGTTCTAAAATCTTTCTAGGTAGACCTGAAATAGGTCCGAGCAACAAAGATCCCAAATCTATTTATAGAATTTGCGGGGGAACCATCATAGCCGAGAGCCTTGTCATTGGATATTTTCATGACCCCTTCTTGAAGGTGATCAAGGGATAATATGAGATTGAAATTAATTTTATGTGCCCGAGATAGCTTGCATGACACTGTGGCTAAACATTGATCTAAAATAGCTCATTTCTCCTCCATTTGAGCTTGATCTTGGAAAATCATCTTCTAATGGTTGATAAAGGCTATAACATGAGTCAGGGAATCAGTGAACCGAGTTCTACCATCATGAATGGTATATATTTATCAAAAGGAATGTTTGGATTTGAGGGAAAGAAATAATTCCTTTGAAACAGAATCCCCAACCTTGAGCCAATGAAGGCGGGCGCAAATTTGAGTGCCCCGAGAATTATAGTTATCTGCAATTTTAATTTTTTGTCAAATCTCTACCACATGGAATTGTAAAGTTTCAAAGGAAGGATTCCCCTGGAGCACCACCACATCCCAGATAAGGGCGGAGGAGGTAATGGGTTATGACCTTCACCGAATGTTGGCCAACTATTGACTATAGATTCTAAGAAATTTGGTTTTCCTAGTCATTGCATCCTCCCACCATTAATTCCAACTAGAAAAAGAGGTGGATGATAATTTTACAAATGACATGGTCAGGGTGTTAAATTCCACACTTACTTGATGTGATTGAGTGTGGGTTCATGATCCATGAAATCCATATTAAAAAAAAAATTCCCTTTATGACAAAAAGGCCTCCTATCTTTCCAAGTGATACGAAATCGAATAGGGAAGTGGTCAGAAAGGATGAAATTTGGCATCACTTCCATATGCAAGGAATAAGTGTTTTCAAACTCAAAAAAATATTAAGTGGAAAACATGGCTCTATCGAGTAATTTAGGAACTCGATTTGATCCACCTTAGAGATTGGACTAGGTGAACCATGCTTTAGAGGTGGATTTGCAAGAAGTGTTTGTGTCATAAAACCCAAATTTATTGTGCATATAGAACCACGCCTCCCTTTCACCAGTTGTCCATCACATAAGTAGGTGCCCATAATTATTTGAAGGCATATCAACCATATTAAAGTCACAAAAATTACCCAATAGGCATCGTGAATTTCATTCGCTATCCATCACCAAAGATCAACCCTTTCACATATCATTAGATACATAAATGTTGATAAAGCCAAAAGGGAGACTTTTAATATTAAATAAGGCCCAGATGGCATGATTGGTGGGGTTGACATTGTGGTCCATAAAGAAAGGGATTCCATTTGGGATCAAAAGGAAATTAATCCCCCATTTCCCCATCATGATTACCGGTAAATGTCAAAGTGCGGTTAGGCCATATGGATTTGTAAACCATCGATAACTAAAAACCTGTAACTTTCACTTCTTGCAGACACAAAACATCTAAGTTGGAAATTTTTTACAAACATCATGAATGATATACTTGTGATTGGATTTTGTGAGACCCCACACGTTCCATGACATATAATTCATGAGAAACATTGATCAAGGGCCATACTATGTGTATCTAAGCCATCTAAGGTATCAAACTAATTTTATAGGAATTGAGCATTATTGTGCTTAAAAAATCATGCAACTCAACTTTCCCTCACATTAAATACTCTATATCATAATCCTCCTTTGTAGACTCCACATTACATGCCATGATATGATTGGGATTGGTTATGGAGTGGCAAGAAGGACTTTGGGCCTTGTGAGATGGTTGTTAATAACACCTGCGAAGTCAAAAGTGTTGAGTAATTTATGATGGATTTTGGCGTTTCCACGAGAACCGAGACCACCTTAGGCATACTTGGAGAACTTAGGAAAGGGGTCTGTAGAGTCTTCATAGACCGGCTTTGTGGAATGACCACGCCGGGGGCTTTTTAAGTTAACACTAGATATTTCAAGCCATTGTTTCCATACACCTTGGATTGAGTCATATTATTGTTATTCTTCCCTCCAATAGTTTTCCACCCTTCATCCTATGGGGTATTGACAGATTAAGAGGTCACCTTAGGCACCGGGTGTTCTGTGGAACATAGAGAGGGAATCCATTGATCTTGTGATCAAAGGCCTAGAAACTAAAATATGTGTTAGGAAGGTTAATGTAAAGAACACACTTTGAGAGTAATGAGTATCTCCTATTGGAGAGAAAACATTTTAGGGAAAAATTGGTGGTTATCTTGCCAATGCTTTGGGAGTCTAATTCCCTCTGCTTAAATGATGCAACTTCAGATATACATGCATGAGTGAAAGTGAGCTTTCTCCGGGTGGCCTTATGGTCGGGGATCCAACAGGGGCGTTCTACTAACCCCGTGACAAAGCTAGCAATTTCTTGTTATAGAGGAATTTTTCTGGAAGTGGGAAAGGGAGTGAGAATATGAGGTAGGGGAACTAATGCTACAGGTAGAAAATCATATTCCTGCACACACTAGTTAGAAACTTCATCACATGCACTAAATTAAGAGGAAATAACTCTGCAAGTAACAATAAGACCAAATAGAATTTGATGAGCACAAAGTATCATGAAATCCCTTAGTCAAAGAAAGCTAGAAATCTTCTTGTATTGATTGCTCAAACCAAAGTTTTACATAGTGGGGAAATGGAGGAAATTTGATAATGAGGGGAATGGAAGAATTTGGCTATCTCCTTTGTTCTCTCAATGCACTCTTGAGTTTACAAAATAAATCACCAACCCTTTGAAATGGGAATGGATTTACAATTTATAGAATGAGAGGTGACTTATCATCTACCCCCAATGCATTTTCATATGCCTCACATAACTTAAAACTTTTCAACTCCCAGAAACTTTTAAGTCCTTTCTTATAACAAAAAGGTGACTTATTGCATTGAAATATTAAGACATATGAAAAAGTGCAACCCCAATGCAAAATTAGAACATTGATAAGAGAGAGAAAGTTGGAGGTATGAAGAGAAGAAGGAGAGAAGAAGAAGAGAATTTGTTGCCCTTAATGAATTCTAGTGATACTCATTCATGGAAATATTCAATGCAATGAAACTCTAATTCTTCAAACTCATGGGAAAATCCTTCAAATTGGCTCACAGATGCTTTGGAATGAGTGTTTAAAAACACTTCTGAATGGTTCATTGATGACCGCAACTTCCACCCCACACAAGATACTCTTGCAACTCGAGCCATGAAGTGAGTTTTGGTAGACATTGTTCAATTATATGAGATGGATCTCAATTTCCCTACGAGCAATGCCTATGATGATCCCGAATGATGGTGTGGACCTAAATGATCATCCCTCTATGTCCCCTTTAATATGAATTACCATTAATAGCTAGTACCCACATGGGAGACTTACTATTTATAGTAAGAGGTGATTCTTTCTTCTTCTTTACCATCTTGATGTGGTGAAATTATTTGTTCAATCATGTGCACACTACCTTTGCCTCGACCGCTTCTTAGGGTTACTTACTATTTTTAGTAAGCACCCATATAGGGAAATTACTATTTTTAGTAAGTGGTCATTTTCACTATTTTCTGCTTTGAACAATCATTTTGACTTCCTAGTGACCTTTGGTGCACACTACTTTCGCCACAACTGCTTTTGATGATGACTTTCCAAACATAGCAAGTCTGTATAGGAAAACATACTATTTTTAGAAAGTGGATTTCCAGTGCTCAGTTTGTAATGGAACATATTTTTTAGACTCGTCTCATCGTCGCGATCACATCCTCCAAATTTCACATAATTTTTCCCACTAGAATGCCTAGAAATAAAATTTAAATTTTTCACCTAGCAGTGGCTTCGAGCACAGAGCTGCCATGGTGGCCATTAATGGATCTAAAAATTTATAGGTCTGGTTTTTGTCTCTGATCACAATGAAAACAACTCCATTGTGATAGGTTTTTCATTTGGAGTCTGTGTGCAAGTTTTTAGCTTGTTTCCATTGCCGGATTGATGGGAAATCTGACAAATGTGAGCCGGTGCATGAAATGGGGATTTTGTTGGAACAAATGTTTTAGGGAACCATTCAATATTTTGTTTTTGCATCTTGATTTTCTTGAAAAATTTGGAAGTCTACAAAAGATGACACCTCAATCTGACTTGTATTTTGCAAGATATGAATATTTTTTGATTGGGTGACTTCATGGTTATCTGGCGAAAAATCTTCATTTTCTCCTCATTCTTCATTTCTTCAACACTTTTGATCAATCCTTCCCCTAAGACCTGTGTATTTTCATGGATTTTAGTGTTCATTTTTTTTGGTAGAGCTGGTTTGAGCTTTGGTAATGGTGGAATGGTGGTGAGAAGCAATGGTGGACAAGTTACTGAGAGAAATGGTAAGGTGAACTATGAATAAAAATGGGGAAATAACGGCTAAGTGCTTGATTTAAATTGTTAAAAAATGCACAGAAGGGGATGGGCACATTTTTATGTTCCTGATTTTTGTCACCTAAAAGGGATGTGAGTGACATCAATTTCCACAACACTCCAGGTGATGACATGTGGCAGAGATCTGACGATGAAGGTTTTAAGCTCCCGCAAGCACACGAGGGCTGAACTAACGATCCTGGAGGTCATATGTGGGTTTAGAGGGCTTTAAGGGTGTTAGGTGAATTTTACAAACATTTATTTCTCTAACCTTGAGGTACATAAGGGACATAAATTTCCACCAAGCTCCTGGAGCTGAAAATTTGACTAACTCCTGTACCTTGAGGACAACTTAAGACAGAAATATCTTGAGCTACCGATGGACTTTTTGATGAAATTTTATATGATTTTGATTGGAAATGTCCTTCTAAATCCAATAGTGGGGGAACATGTCTTGATTCATCCATTTTTATCCCTTATAAAGTAGAGTTTTGATCTGGTACTCCACTTGTGCATGAAAAACTACTTACAAAACCATTACGCCAAAGTTTTGTGAAAAAAAAAATTTCACCATCTTGTAGATCTTGGAATTACCTTTCCGAAGATGTTTTTTTCTCCTAACTCTATCCAAAGCTCCCAAAATCACCTTCCAAAGCTCAACAACATTTTTGGCCTATGCACTGCCTAAGCTCAGTAAACCCTGATTTTTATCAAACTACTCCAAACTCCCAAATCTTCCCTAAATCTTCCAAAATAAATTCCATGATGTTTCTAGGCCTTAAATTCACCTCCATGTTGGATTTGTCTCCTTTTTTCTACTCTAAGGGGTTGCTCCAGTCTTGGGAAGGCCAATGATAGCCCTTCCCAACACTGCCCAAAGATAACATTTTTCAAGAACTCCTAAAATCACATAAGAGTATTGAATTTAATTTCCTAATTCACCTAGGGGATGAATTAACACCAATTGGGGGTTACTGGAATGACAGAGCAGACTCGGGGTGCCTTGGAATGATAAAACATGAAAAATTTTCTACTGGGGTAACATTGTCATGCTTGGTAATTATCAATTTCCCTATTGCACATTTACACAACAATAGATGGCTCTAGCCTAAGGACATGACATGGACTAAACGTAGTGAAGACATTTCATGGAGAATCTAGAAACTCAACTTTAGACCATATGATCTATTGACTAGTGCCTTATCCATTGGGCCCTACAGAGTCATGTACAACTTCCAACAAGAGAGACAAAGAATGAAGAAGGAAACACACAAACACCAATAACAATGAAAGGAAACACACGACACACATGGAGAGGAAATTATAAATAAAAAAGGAAACACACCTAGAAATCACCTATGATACAAGGTGGGGGACAACTCACTTTCACTAAAGAAATTTTCATTCCTCAAAATTTACTCCTAAGTGGGAAAAACTAAGTGATGTGGTTATGTGATGCCATTCATGGTTCTAGAGAGTAGCCTCCACTACTTAACTGTTTATGAAATTTGGGTGCTTTCATGACTGTCATTGTTTTTTGAAGGAGTGAGTCCACGTGAGCTTCTTGATGCTTAAGTCTTTGCTTGGAAATTCCACTGCCTTCATGTTCTTTAAAATCAGTTTCATAATGCCAGGTTGCCTTTCTTATTTATCAACATAATTGATTCTTAATTGAGTATCTCATCATTTCCCTAAAGCTAATTTTCATTGAAATTTCTTGAATATTCCGAGTTACTTTCTTTCCTAGGTATGTGCTCATTGATATCTTCTCCATGAGAAACCTTAGATTTATCCTTTATCTCTATTCCATTGTGAGGTATTTGAGTACTAATGAGAGGATCGAAAGCAACCTCATACTTGTCTTGTATGGCCATGACATGAGTTAAGATATCCAATAATTTTTACACAGAGATCTCCTTTGTTACTTCATGGAGCTCATCTTTGTATGCCTCCGAAGAATCTTTATTTTATAGCTCAAGGAAACTATCCGAGGGATTACTTCATTATCTTGGGAATTTATGCATTCTATCAATCCTTCATTAAGAGGAGCTTTAGCTTCAAATTCCTCAAAACTCCTTGCTTCAATTTCTTCATCATGGAAAGAGTCTTCTTCTTTAAATGGGAAAGAAAATATCTCCATTTCATCATTGCATCCATCAATCATTGGCTCAGTCATATTTCTCATATTTCTTTGTTTCAACATGGAAAACCTTCACATTGATTGAAGATTTCAAATCAGATTCACACTTGTCTTGTAGGTTCATGGCTCAAGATCTTTTGTTTCTTTAGCGGCTTAGCGGTTCTTGTGAGACAATTCTTTCAAACCTTTCGCGGGTTCATCACAAGCTGGTATTGTCCCTCCATGAATGGCATGGATGAGATCATCTTCATCTCTAAATGGAATGGAAATACCTCAATTTAGTCATGGATAAGCACACAAGATGATTTTTCCTTTTGAGATTCGCGAAGAACCTTTTTCTTTCTTCTTAGTTTGTGTTGTCTAGTAATTTGGGGCTGCCCTCTGTTGAATCTCCTCAATACTTCTTCAAGGTCCATACCTCTCAGGATCATGTATATCCCTATCAAGGTGGGAATATCATCTTCCTCCTTGGTTGTCACAAAGTGATTCATATGCACAGTATCTTCTATAAGATATCAGCCTTTCCGAATTTTGCACTCACCTCATCTTCTTCTCTCAAGCAATTTTTCAATGTCTCCATTAACTAGAATGGCTGTAGAAGATCATTTCATTTGGATCTTACACCCTAACTACTAATAGAACCCTACTTAGTAACATTCCAAATGAAGCTAGAATGTGTTTAGAAATCAGGTGAGAGCCACTGTGTATCTTTGACCTTCCCTATAATCTATTATTTTGAATTGAGGGAGTAATAAGAGCCAAAGTCATGGTGAGTTTGAGAGCCTTGCTCACATCGTTAGTGCAAATCAGCATCATCGATTTCTAGTTTGATCATTCTAAGCATCCAAAGTGTGATTGCACAACATCGAAACCTCTCTCCAAGTGTGGGACTTGTAAAAATGAGAAAGGAATCTCCAGAGAAGGTTGGTTCCTCTTCCTAAACTACCTACCACAAGTTGTTCCAGTGCAGGCAAGCTAATCTAATCCTAATCTAACCTCCAAGGAGACAGGGAGAGAGAGAAAAGAGAAAAAAACAAAAGCCTACACTAAAACGGTGATACACCAGAGAAGGAAAATGTTGAACATCTATCAAAACTACTATGAACACAACTCCAACCTTGCAATGAACATTTAAACATGCACAAATACCTGCAATGAAGAGAGGCAAGAAGAAAACAAGCAAAAAACGAGCAAGGATGGACAGATGCATCACAAAACACGTTTTTTGTTGCTCCAGAAGTTTGCACAGAACATCATTTTAATGGTAAAAGGCAAAAAAACCATTACAGAGTAGGGGAGGAGGTTCAAACTCCATTTTCAACCCTGGGAAGAAAAGAAAGGAGAGCAGAGCAGAAAAGATGAACCACCCTTTGAAAAATGAGCCAAATCTGGCTTTTTACAATGCATGGGTCGAGCCCAGGAGAGAGAAAATGTGTAAAAACATGGGAGCCATTCCTCATTGAATGAAGATGCATTAAAATAGCATGGGTGTCCTTACAGACCCATGCCCTGACATTTTTGACCATGCTGGAGAAGAATGCGACCCATTTTGCATTAAAACTGGTTGTTGAAACGTCACTTCTGGCCATTACCACATGCCAGAGACGTTTCTTGATTTTATCTCTCCAAAATGAACCAAAATGCAAGATTGACCCCAAAATCATGTAGGTAATTTCACCAGCTTTCCATTGATATAAAGAACATGAAAAAATGAGCTTTGATCGAAAGTTATGGCCATTTGAAGATTTAGGGCAAAAACATGCCCAAAACGGATTGGCGGGAAAAAAATTTGAATTTTACCTCTTTTTTGCATTTTGGAAAACTTTCCAAAAAATCCCCGCACATCCACCACTTAGATGACATGTGTCAAGATCGATCTATAATTCATCCAGGGCCTCCTTGTCTCTTTTTGCCATTTCGCTTTTCACGCCTCTCCACGCATCCCGCGCGTACCTTTGTCCCAACTCGTCCTGCATCGCTCGGGGACAAATATCTCCGAACCGCCTGAAATGGACTGTCTTTCGGAAAACCGGCCGATTCACGTCCCACGCGTACTTTTTTCTCGACTGTCCCAAACCATGTGAAACAAAAGACTTAGATGATTTTTCTTGCTTTCAGCTGATTCAGCTTTTCGCCCCGCGTCCCGACGTCCCAACTGTCCCACGACCGCCTGGGACAAATATCTCCGACTTAGCTAAGATTTTCTTGCTTTTTCTGGCCCCAAGCTTGGTACGACGAACCTCAGTATGACCCGAACTGGTACGACCCAAACCCTTCAGACCCGAAATGCCTTAAAACAATCCTGCAACCTTATTTTTCACATTTTTTCCATTTTTTCTAACTCGTTGGGATTTCTTCTTGGATGGGAGAGTTAAAAAAAAGGCCGAGGGGACCCCAAAAACATGATTTTGGGCCTCGAATCAATCTTACTTGCTCGGGACTGAATAATTTGGTGCATGTTATCAAAATTACCTTGAGGGGTGAATTTTGGATAACAATTTTGGCAACTCAGCGGGGTCATCTGCCTACTGGATGAAGTTACCAGTTGCCTGAAGCATCCATTGGGCATGGAGTCATGAGTTGTAGCCTACAAACTAATCTGAAATTTGAAAACCTCCTCTCTCAGCCACTTGGAAACCCACTGAAATGGACCGTGCAAGAGCAAAACCAGCACCACAAAAACTATGTACAAAACTGAAAATCATACATGCTCCAAATGGAACATGCAGAGTGTGCACAAGCACTTCTTTTACTGAAAGCAAACCTACCTACTCTATTCTAACTAGAAGCAAAGGTAAGCTAAACAAACCCCGCAACTGGTTGTGCAAAATAGCTTCCTTTCTTCAAAATTGGCAACCATGCAACTGATTTGGCACTGAACATGGCTGATTGGATGAATGGAAAATCAACAAGAAGCTGGTCTTCCACCCAAATCATCAAGGTATCAACTGAAGGCAAATTCAATACCTCTTTTAGTTGTTCTGCATTTGGATTGAGAGGTATGATAGCTGATCTTTGGTTCTTTGTAGCTCATCCTCATGCTCAGAAGCAAGCATGACTGGTTGTGACTTCTCCTTTGGCTCCAATAAAGCCAAATACCTGATTGGGCAAGGTATGGTCCGTTTGATATGCCCATAGCTCTGATTTTCAACTCCAAAAATGGAGTCTTCTTGTAGACCTTCTTGAATGGATGGTGTGGAAGCAATGGTAGAATCTTTGTGCCCTTTCTCTTCCTCCAATGAAGGACATGAAAGATTAAAATCTTCCAATCTTGGTTCCAAAGAGCTGCTATAAGATGCAGGCTGCTGCAAATGGGTGCTCTCCTTCATGACAGTAGGCTCAGGTGTTTGGGACGTGGAAGATGAAAGAAGGAATGGTGGGAACTCAACCGGTTCTTCTTCATCAAAATAGTCCTCCAAATCTGACAGATAAACTACCTCATTGTTGTCCTGCTGCAAATGCTCAACTTCCTCCATGGTCTCCTCTTGATCTGTAACTTGATCATCATGGTTTCTTTCATCCTCCAACATTGAGTTTGAGAGATCAAACTCTTCTTCAGCACTAGAGCTTGAGAGAGATGAAGTAGAAAGAAGAACTGAAGGTTCTCCTGTAGCCTGCTTTGTGCTCAAAGCCCTTGGATCTGCAATTTTCTCCTCCACAACTAGAATGTGCTCCTCTTCTTTTGGATTTGGAGCAGCTTCTCCCTCTTCTACTACTTGAAGACAATCTTGCTCTTGATGGAACTCTTCTTCTAGCATGAAGTTGGTCAAGTCAAACTCTTCAATCTGCTGCTCTAGAGGACAAGTTGGGACTGTAAGATCTTCTTCTGAGCTTTCTTCCTCTATGGCTGATTGTGCAACTTGAATTGAATCAGCATTCTCTTCAAATAGAATGCTAACATGGACACTACTTTCTGAGCAAACTGACTGCTGATCTACTTCTTCTTTTTGCTCTTCTCCTACTGCAACAAATTCAGTCCTAACCACCACTTGTTTTCCAACTCCAACCTCTTCTAAGGCTTAACCATCAAGGGGATCTTTGTCATCCCAAATTTAAGAGCCCAACTCTTCAGACTTTGAATTTCTTTATCTTTGTTTGGCTCTTCTTTCTGCTGCTGTTTTCCTTGACTGGCATTCTGATTTTTATCCTCCCAACATGGATTTGGGAATGCAAGAGGAGAAGTGGATTGTAACTCAATTGATTTGGAAATTTTTCGTGGTGGTGGAGGAGGTAGAAACTCTTGTTTCTTTGGAGGGAATGGCTGTTTGGAAGGGAAAAGGATAGAAGAATCGAGATGTGGTGGAAGACTAGGGAATGGAGAAATGGAATTAACTCCTGGGGCAGCATTGACTGGATTTAGAATTTGAAATTCCAAATGAGATGATGTTGCTTGAGTAATGGGAAGAGAAAAACTAGATGATGGTGTAGAACTTACCCATTGACAAGGTTGTTCAACACCAAGTGTATAGGCCTCTATTTCTACTGTCCATTGTGCAAGTTGGGGCAGCATCTTCATCATAAAGTCCAGCTTCTCCTGAGGGCTGAAGTGTCTTGGAAAAGGGCCTCCCCATGGACAAGGAGTCCGGCAACCAATTCTGAAAGCCTTCATTTGAGCTGCTGCTCTTGATTGCACCATCTTTGCCTCCATCTTTTGGATTTTTTCCACAAAATCTGCATCTTCCATTTGATTGTCTTCATTGCATGCATGTACCCTTTGCTCTCGATGTGCTTCACAACCAAACTGACTTTGGCACTGCTGCTCATATGGGTAGATATGCTGATTTTGAATTTGATCAAAATGTTGATTTGGAGGATTTGTAAAACATGTTGGAGGTGTGATATACTGTTGTTGTAAATGTGAATTCCATGATGGAAATGAAGTCATGATTACACAACTTCATGGAATGGAAAAGGATGAAAGAGATGGAAAGAAGGATGGATGGAAATGGATGAAAAAGTGGTCTGCAACTCAGAGAATGAGTTATTTACCAGATGGAGTCGCCAGATGTGCTTTTGAAAGTGCCTCCAAAAGGCTGAATCTTTAACAGGAACACACCAACCTATCAAAGATAAAGTGAAAGACCTCTAAGGTCCCACCGGGCATGCCAAAACTATTAGTGCAAATCAGCAGCACCCCCTAGATGTTGATCAGATTTCTAGTTTGATCATTCTAAGCATCCAGTGTGATTGCACAACATTGAAACCTCTCTCCAAGTGTGGGACTTGTAAAAATGAGAAAGGAATCTCCAGAGAAGGCTGGTTCCTCTTCCTAAACTACCTACCACAAGTTGTTCTAGTGTAGGAAAGCTAATCTAATCCTAATCTAACCTCCAAGGAGACAGGGAGAGAGAGAAAAGAGAAAAAAACAAAAGCCTACACTAAAATGGTGATACACCAGAGAAGGAAAATGCTTGAACATCTATCAAAACTACTATGAACATAGCTCCAACCTTGCAATGAACATTTAAACATGCACAAATACCTGCAATGAAGAGAGGCAAGAAGAAAACAAGCAAAAAACGAGCAAGGATGGACAGATGCATCACAAAACACGTTTTTTATTGCTCCAGAAGTTTGCACAGAACATCATTTTAATGGTAAAAGGAAAAAATTCCATTACAGAGTAGGGGAGGAGGTTCAAACTCCATTTTCAACCCTGGGAAGAAAAGAAAGGAGAGCAGAGCAGAAAAGATGAACCACCCTTTGAAAATGAGCCAAATCTGGCTTTTTACAATGCATGGGTCGAGCCTAGGAGAGAGAAAATGTGTAAAAACGTGGGAGCCATTCCTCATTGAATGAAGATGCATTAAAACAACATGGGCATCCTTACAGACCCATGCCCTGACATTTTTGACCATGCTGAGAAGAATGCGACCCATTTTGCATTAAAACTGGTTGTTGAAACGTCACTTCTGGCCATTACCACGTGCCAGAGACGTTTCTTGATTTTCTCTCTCCAAACTGAACCAAAATGCAAGATTGACCCTGGAATCATGTAGGAATTTCACCAGCTTTCCATTGATATAAAGAACGTGAAAAATTGAGCTCTGGATCGAAAGTTATGGCCATTTGAAGATTTAGGGCAAAAACAGGCCCAAAACGGATCGGCGGGAAAAAAATTTTAATTTTACCTCTTTTTTGCATTTTGGAAAATTTTCCAAAAAATCCCCATACATCCACCACTTGGATGACACGTGTCAGGCTCTGATTCATCCATGGGCCTCCTTGTCTCTTTTCGGCCATTTCGGCTTTTCGCGTCTCACGCGTCCCACGCGTACCTTTGTCCCAACTGTCCCGGACTGCCTGGGACAAATATCTCCGAACCGCCCGAAATGGACTATCTTTCAGTAAACTGGCTGATTCGCATCCCATACATACTTTTTTCCGGCTGTCCCAAACCACGTGAAACAAAAGACTTAGACGATTTTTCTTGCTTTCGCCGATTCGGCTTTTCACGCGTCCCTCGCGTCCCGACGTCCCAACTGTCCCGCGGACTGCCTGGGACAAATATCTCTGACTTAGCCGATTTTCTTACTTTTTCGGCCCCAAGCTTGGTACGATGAACCTCAGTACGACCCGAACCCTTCAGACCCGAAATGCCTTAAAACAATCCTACAACCTTATTTTTTGCATTTTTTCCATTTTTTCTAACTCGTTGGGATTTCTTCTTGGATGGGAGAGTTAAAAAAAGGCCGAGGGGACCCCGAAAAACATGATTTTGGGCCTCGAATCAATCTTACTTGCTCAGGACTGAATAATTTGGTGCATGTTATCAAAATTACCTTAAGGGTGAATTTTGGATAGCAGCTACCTTCAAAGTCATCATGTTATCGAGGCACCAAAATCTATTATGCAATTGTTCAGTACATATTCTCCAACAAGAAGGAAGACATAGAAAGGATCGATCTTGTCAGTCTTTGATGCGCTCAAGGAAAGCATGTTCTATTAGGGAGACAAAAGTGGGTTTGGTAGTACTCCTTTAGAATAGGGTGTTACAAAATTGGGTTTCAAACTTCCATTCCTTATATATTTGATTTAATCTCTCAAATGCTTCAATGTGAGTTCGCAAATATTTGATTTCAATAATCTTCACTTTGGATTTATTCACGTATTTCTATGAAGTCAAAAGGAATAGATGCAAGTGAGGGTGATAAAGGGACTTCTTTTGGATTTAGGATAGGTTTGGAAGAAAGAGTAGATTTTTGGGGAACAGAGGGTATATTGAAAAGTAAACTAGGAGCTTTCAAAGTACTACATTTTATAGGAGAAGATTTAGATTTAGAATTAGAATTAGAAGAGGCAAAAAAAGACTTACTTGGAATTTCTGGACACTTCTTATTCACTACAAGATCAAAGCTTCAATAATGTAACCTCTATGGAGGGTGGGAGCAGAGATCATCGATTGATTAATTTGTTTTGCAGAGTTGTCATCATAGGAGGATCTTCAGTCTTATTTTTCTTTACAACAATGGATGAAGAGCTCCCTTTCTTAGACTGAGAACGAGTGAATACCACACATGAGAAGATAGGCACATATTCTTTGTCATCTTCATCACCTCTAGAATATTCACGAATATGATTTGTGTATCATTCTTAAACTCATCACTTTATAGGAAATCACCACCTTCCCTTTATTTTTCAAGATCCTCTTCATTTTCCTTACTCCTACAACTTGCATTGATAGGTGGGGCCTCCAAGGAAAGCTTTTGGGTGCTCCTATAATTTGATTTCCATTTCTTCTTTGAGAAGAAACTCATTCAAATATTTCCTCCTCAACGATGCCATTTCATTTTCCATTTTCTGTAAAATGATCAGGTTCTTTCATCTCCGGATGTTGAGCTTTAGCTTTGATGGATTCTTGATCTATCCAAAGAGGATGAGATCGCTTTTAAGTTCAATGGCCAATATTTGTGCTTCTGCAATATCCCTTAGTTAAACTCTTTGTAGGAAAAATCCTACCTCTGGTGATTGAGAACTAATAAATAATCTCTTGATGTTGTTTTCTGATGGTGAATCCTCCTCTAGTATCCTACAAAGCAACCAGTCAAAACAAGCCATGAAGTCTCTCATAGTTTCATTTTATCCTTTATTTATTTGTGCCAATTGAACAAGGAGGTCTTGATAGTCCTCAGTAAATCTAAATCTTTCCTCAAACTTCCTTTTGATGTCATTCTAGCAAGTGATGGATCGGGCAGGTAGGAGGTAGAACCATTCCACTACTTTTTCTTGGAGAGACTCCATGAACAATCTTATAGCAAAATATTCATGTTGGACACCAAGAATCCCACATGATGTGGTGAAGGCCGATATGTGCTCTTCAAGGAGTTATGTGCCATCACCTTTGAACTTTGGAAATTTCTTGTGGGAACTTGTTGGTAGATCATGAAGAGGGGGTTCAAGAGCAATTAGACATGTATTTCTTCCCATGGGATAATGGGTCGAGGTATTTTTGTTTCATCTTCCATTGTCATTTTTTCTTCTGCTTCAACTCTTTCTTCTACAAATTCTTCTTCTTCCGGGAACTCAATGCTCAATGGTGTTTGAAAAATGGGATAATTTCAAGGGGGTATTAACAAGATTTTGGATAGGATTTTCAGGTGAAATTCTTGAAGAGCCAGATGGTGAGGAGGATTGAGAGAAGAAGTATGGATTTTATCTAATTTGTTCTTTCTGATTTTGCAAAGCCTCAAAATTGGAATCAATAACACCTCTCGACCTACTCAACTTGGTGTATCTTCCTTCAACCAGATTTTAGAAACTCTTGCAGTGGGAATATGAAAAGACATTGTGGAATATGAAAGGTCATATGCAGGAATTAACAATGTATCTTTGTGCAATGGCTTTTCATGAACTTTTCTTTTCAATATTTCATTTTTTTGTATTTTGAGACCTTGTGGTCGTATTTTAGGTGTAGATGCTACTAAACCTACTAAACGGTGGGTGTGAAAAAATGTTCGAAAAAAATTTGTTAGGGACAAATTGGTGGTTATCTTTCCAACACTTTGGGAGTTTAAGTACCTCTACTTAAATGGTGGAGCTTCCGTATATGAATGCATGAGTGAAAGTGAGTTTTCTTTGGGTGGCCTTATGGTCAGGGATCCAACAGGGGCACTCAACTGACCCTGTGGAAAAGCTAGCAATTGCTTGTTAGAGAGGAATTTGTCTAGAAGTGAGAAAGGGAGTGAGAATATGAGGTAGGGGAACTAATGCTTCAGGCAAAAAAATTAGATTCTTGCACACACTAGTTAGAAACTTCATCATATGCACTAAATTAAGAGGAAATAACTCTGTAAGTAGCAATAAGACCAAATAGAACTTGATGAGCACAAAGTATCATAAAATCCCTTAGTCAAAGAAAGCTAGAAACTCTTTATATTTATTTCTCAAACCAAAATTTTACATAGTGGGAAAATGGTGGAAATTTGAGAATGAGGGGAATGGAAGAATTTGGCTATCTCCTTTGTTTTCTCAATGCACTCTTGATTTTAAAAAAGCAATCACCAACCTTTTGAAATGGGAAGGGATTTATAATTTATAGAATGTGAGGTGACTTATCATCTACCCCCTAATGCCTTTTCATATGATTCACACAACTTAAAACTTTTGAAATCCCTAGGAAAATTTTAAGTCCCTTTTTATAACATAAAGGTGTTTTATTACATTATAAACATTAAGGCATATGAAAAGTGCAACTCCAACTCAAATTTAGAACATTCAAAGAGAGAGAAATTTGGGGGTGTGAAGAGAAGAGAGAGAGAGAGAGAGAGAGAGAGAGAGAGAGAGAGAGAGAGAGAAGAAGAAGAAGAAGAGAAGATGTTGCCCCTGATGAATTTTGATGATCCTCGTTGATAGAAATATTCAATGCAATAAAACTCGATTCTTCAAACTCCCGGAAACTCCTTCAAATTGGCTCATAGATGATTTAGAATGAGTGTTTAAAAATAAGGCTGAATGGTTCTATTGATGACCACAACTTCCACCCCGCACAAGATACTCCTGTAACTCGAGCCATGAAGTGAGTGTTGGGAGACACTATTGAATTATATGAGATGAATCTCAAATTCCCTATAAGAAAGACTCGTGGATGATCCCGAATGATGGTGTGGACTTGAATGATCATCCCTTTATGTCCCATTATTCCAAAACTACCCCTTGAGTATGACTTACCATTAATAGCTAGTACACACATGGGATACGTACTATTTGATGTAAGAGGTGATTCTTGCTTCTTCTTAAACATCTTGATGTGGTGAAATTATTCGTTCAATCTTATGCACACTACCTTCACCTTGGCCACTTCTTAGGTTGAATTACTATTTTTAGTAAGCACCCATAGGGAATTTACTATTGTTAATAAGTGGTCGGTTTCACTGTTTTCTACTCTGAACACTCATTCTGACTTCCTGGTGACCTTCGGTACACACTGCTTTCACCACAACTGCTTTTGATGATGACTTTCCAAACATAACAAGTCTGTATAGGAAAACTTACTATTTTTAGAAATTGGATTTCCAATGCTCGGTTTGTGATGGAACATATTTTTTTGGACTCGTCTCATCATCACGATCACATCCTCGAATTTCACATAATTTTGCCCACTAGAATGCCTAGAAATAAAATTTAAAATTTTCACCTGGAAATGGCTTCAAGCATAGAGCTGCCATGGTGGCCATTAATGGAGCTTGAAATTTATAGGTCTGGTTTTTGTCTCTGTTCATGATGAAAAAAACTCCATTGCAATAGGTTTTTCATTTGGATTCCGTGTGCAAGTTTTTAGCTTGTTTCCATTGCTAGATTAATGGGAAATCTGACAAATGTGAGCTAATGCTCGAAATGGGAATTTTGTTAAAATAAATGTTTTAGGGCATCATTCGACCTCCCATTTTTACATCTTGATTGTCTTGAAAAATTTGTAAGTATGCAAAATACGGAACCTCAATCCAACTTGTATCTTGCAAGATATGAAGATTTTTGATTGGGTGACTTCATGGTTATCTGGTAAAAATATTCATTTTCTCCTTGTTCTTCATTTCTTCAACACTTTTGATCAATCCTTCCCATAAGACCTGTGTATTTTCATGGATTTGAGTTTTTATTTGTTGTGGTAGAGCTGGTTTTAGATTTGGCAATGGTGGAGTTGTGGTGAGAAGTAATGGGGGACAAGTTATGAAGCAATGACAGGATGAACAATGAAGAAGAAATGGGGGAAATAACGGCTAAGTGCTGGATTTAAATTATTCAAAAATGTACAGTAAGGGGTTGGGAACATTTTTATGTCCCTGACATCCCTCACCTCAAAGGGATGTGAGGGACATCAATTTCCATGACGCTCTAGGTGATGACATGTGGTGGAGATCCGACGGTGAAGGTTTTAAGCTCCCGCAAGCACCTAGGGGCTGAGTGGCAATCCTAGAGGTCGATGTGGGTTTAGAAGGATTCAAGGGGAATGGATGCATTTTACCATTTTTGATGTCCCCGACCTTGAGGTACATCAGGGACACAAAATGCCGCCAAGCTCCTGGAGTTGAAAATTTGACTAACTCCCAAACCTTGAAGACAACTTGCGACGAAATATCTTGAGCTCCCGATGGATGTATTTGATGAAATTTTATATGACATTGACTTTAAATGGACTTTTGAAGAAAATGGTGGAGATAAAAGGTTTTTATTCATCCATTTGATCCCTGAAAATGTGTATTTTTATCCGTACTCCAGTTATGCATGAGAAAAGCTACTTACAAAACCATTACACAAATTTTTTTTAAAAACTAATTTCACCATATTGTATAGCTTGTAATTACCTTTCCAAATATGTTTTTTTTCTCCTAACTCTATTTGGAACTCCCGAATCACCTTCCAAAGTGCAATATTTGTTTTGGCCTATGCACAACCTAGGCCTGTAAACCTTGATTTTGATTAAACTGATCCAAACTCCCCAAATCTTCCCTGAATCTTCCAAAATCACTTCCATGATGTTTCTAGGACTTCAATTCACCTCCATTTTAGATTTTTCTCCTCCGTTCCACTCTAAGGGGTTGCTCCAGTCCTGGGAAGGCTAGTGATAGCCCTTCCCAACACTACCCAAAGATAGCATTTTTAAGAAATCCTAAAATTACCTAGGGGGATTGAATTGAATTTCCTAATTCACATTGGGGATGAATTAACACCAATTGGAAGGTTACTAGACTAACTGGGCAGACCCAAGGTGCCTCAGAATGATAAAATATGAAAATTTACTACTAGGGTATCATTGTCATGCTTGGAAATTGTCAATTTCCCTATTGCAAATTTGCACAAAAATACTCCCATTTAGATCTCCACAAATTCCTTCAATCGTTGGGAGAGTTACTTAAACAAAAACTTGTTTATGGCAAGCGCTATAAAAAACCTATGATTCTATGCAAACAACTCACTCGATAGAGGAAGCGATTTGGTGTAAAACTTGAGAACACAAAATTTGCACTTTGGAAGATAAGGGAACTCCACCCAAATGGGGAATTTGAGAGCCACATACTCAAACACCATAAAGTATTTAATCCAAGGAGAAAAAACTAAAAGTTAGTTACCAACATACCAAGTAGCTGAGTGGTTCAAGATAGTTGGGGCATGAAAAGGATCAAAGAAACAAAAAAAAGAAAAATCATTTAGTCATGTTGTGCACACTTTCAAGATTTCCCATGACTATAACATGATTTCGAGGGGATGCAATCCAAAAAAATAGACAATACATTAGAACTCTTCTAACCATTGACACACAATATTAAATTTAGAAATAGGTAATACAACATCAGGAGGAGAAACATTACCTCATGAAATACCTTTGGAACAAATTTTGGAGGTGTGTCCGTGGTGTAGCCATTATTTGTATCTCCACAAGCTCTAGCCTTGGAAACAATATCCAGACTCAAGATGAATGGGAAAATTATGTAGGTGATCCCGGGAGCGAGAAACCCTAGAACTTACTTGAGAAAGATATAATCACATAGCACTTAAAGAGCCTACGATATGACATGCAAGAAAAAAACTCTACTAGAGTGATTAATACTTTGAGAAGTTTAACAAAACATGCAATTTTGATGCTAAATATGACACTAAAACCTAAAAATATTATAGTGATAAAATAGGTAAGTTGACCACTGGGAAATGGTTGAAACTATCTTTTTATCCCTCTTCCTTTGGTTTGACATCATTATGAGAATTCAATGATGGTTCATGACTCTTGTATAAGCTTCCTCCACATGCATAATCTTGCCATAATGACAACAAGAAACATACACATAACATATGTACAACAATATGCATAAGAAAGACCTAAGCCATGCTTTGGGTTGATTCAATATTTTTCATGAATCTAGTTGCTTATGCATCAAGTACCTAAGGTAGTAAAATTGTTCACGATATTCCATTTATAAACTCTTTACAAGCTCTTCAATGTTTTTTCCATAATTTTAAACTTTGGATGGGCTCATTGAAGTTACATATTTAGTTTCTTTGTTCTTCCACTTGAAAAAGTACTCTGTGTTATTTTTTTACCTTCTCCTCTTATTAATTGGAACATCTACTACTTTCTCAATCTTCTCTCTAGCCTTGTTAGGAAATTGTTGCTTCTAGTCAACAATTGTAGCATTTGAACCTTCACCTTCAACACTTGTTTTTCCTTAAAGTAAAGGTATAAATATTTCATATTGAAGATATATGAGATATCCACCCCATTTGGAAACTAAATTTCATATACATTTGTTGAAAATCTTCTCAAAACTTTGTAAGGTCCAATATGTTTCCACTTGAGCTTGTTTTATGTTCGTTTGGGGAACCTCTTACAAAAATGTTCCATAGCCAAGTCATGATTGTGGAGATCCATCTCTCCTTAACTGATTATCTCTCTACTGTAGTACATGTTACTCTCTTCAATCTTATTCTTTACTTCTCTATTCACTTCATGTATGCACATTGCAATTTTTTTGGTTATCTTCTACACATATCAATAGTTCTTCTCAAATAACTTATGCCTCTAGTGATGCATCCATACATAATTTAAAATGGGATCATAGTTATACTTATTTTTACTGAGTTGTATACAAACTTAGCTTTCAAAATATCATATCCTAGTGTTTAGGTTTGTCTTCCAAAAGCATTTTCACAAAATAACAAGACTCGGTTCACCATTTAAGTTTGTTCATTCATTTGAGGATGATACAATAAATTAAAGTCCAATTTAATCCTCAATTTCCTCCACATTACTCTCCAAAATTTCCCAAAAAAATTGTATCCATATCCAACATTATGGTCATTAATTAACTAAAATGTGGGATTTCGATAGTTAATATAATATTAAAAACAACACATAAATAATAGCTAAATAATTAGAGATCATTACCCAAGCCACTAAGCAAGTAGAAATGTGAAACCCTAATAAAAATGAGGGTTATAAAGATCTTAGTTGATTTGACAACTATTTGGGAATATGTCACAAATAGGACCAAATAAACAAAATGTAGGAACGATCACACAAAGGATCTAGAAAACAAAGATCTAGAGTAGTAGACTAGACCGGGGTGTTTGGAGAAGGAATGGGGTACCTAGGGCACTCACGGTCTAAGATCCGGGTGCCCTAGCCTGTGAAAAATATCTCGCAACCCTCCTCCGAGGTGTCGATGAAAGACTTCTTACCTTCACTTATCGGACTAGCTTCGCTTTAGACAACACAATATGTCGTTGTAAATTATGAATGAATATGAGACCTACAAATCCCAAGACAAGCATCAAACCCCTAAAAATAAAGATACATATGGACTGTCCTCGGTGGAAAAAATGGGGACTTACTAATTGAGCAATTCACTACATTTTAGACCCAAATGTAGTTCTAGGTGTGTGTGTGAATCATGCCCTAGGTGCTCTTATGTTAGTTAAAATTTGTGAAGTAGCGAGAAATAACTAGATGTAGAAATGTAATAAAATGGTGGATGTAATAGAATAAACTTCCCTCTTATGTAGTGTGATGTAGATGAACCAACCTTGTCCCTTGTGATGGAGCTAGATGGATGCAAATGGAGCCTTTGATGGATGTAACCTTAGGTGATGATAGTAGTGCCTAGTTTTTGGTCCCTCATTATGATCTATAACTTTATATTTATATAGTTCTCTTTTTCTAATTTCATAATTAACCCGAAGAGGCTGACCACCAAAAATATAAATAGCTCAAACGGCTAGAAAATGCCCAAAAAATGGCAGGAAAGTGTAAAAAGGATCAAGGTTCTCCAAATGGGACTAGGGTGCCTCAAGAGCCCCATCTTCGGGTTAGTTGCCCCATTCAAAGATAACAATGACACCAAATGATAAAGTCGATCGGGTGAGTACATATGGGAGGTCGGAAGTGATGATAAAAATAAAGTAAAATGGCCAAAGGACATGGGTTAATTAGTACTTTATTCACTCAAAAACCATATGAATAGTAGTATGAGACTCGAGACTAAATAATTCCCAAAGTGTGTGATTTTGTGTCTACATTTTCCCCACTTTATGTTGGTGAGTGAAACACTTGGTAACACAAAGTAGATAGAGATGCGTACACTGATATCCATGTAGAGTGATGTAGAAAGTGTGTCGATGGACTAGACAAAGTGTGGATTGATAAAAGGATGGAGTGTGGAGACTAAAGATGCAAAAATGCAAAAAAAGTGGTGAGAGTGAACCTAGGATGGAAACACATGTATAGTTGTCAATATGTGTGATGTACATGCATGTAAGTATGAGATGTGTCTGTCGTAAAATTTTATTATTGTTGTTGTTATTTGTTAACACCTTTGTTGTTGTTGTTGTTGTTGTTGACTGCTTTCTTCTCATATAGATGAACATACAAAGGATAACTTGATCATGTAGTAAAATACACATGTATATGTAAAAATTACATGTATATAGTAAAAATACTCTAAATGGAAGTATGAAAAAGTAAAAGGAACATGTGCACCTGATCCATGATGAAGGAAAGGGTGTAGAGAGGATATCCTGTAACCATGAGTTTTTAGGTGATCTCATACCACCGTGGCTGAAGAAGTGTAGGGAGAAAGTTGCATTATTCTCTAACTTGTAACTACTTCCCTAAGAATAGTGTGAAGAGATCTCTGTATTGCCTAGATTTTTTGGGAAATCTAATGCCATTGGCTAAAGTAGTGTAGGGAGGAAATATTTTTATCTTCAAACATATAACTTCTCCCCATAATGATAAGGACAATTTGTTTTGTAAAATTCATTGTGTACGGGGTTCATAGAGTGGTCTCGAACCCACTCTTTGTACAACCCAAAATGTCAAGGAATGAAAACTAAACTAAACTTTACTGGTAGAGAGTGTTATATAATGTGTAAAACCCCAAATGATTCCCCCCCTCTTTAAGGGCGCATGCGACGTCGCAGATAGGAGAATGTAGCCCCAAAAGAGGACCGACCATGTAAACTATTCCCTTTAGGGGGAAAGGAATATGCTTGGTAGAAACTAAGGCACTGTAGTGCCCACTTTCCTTGGACACTATTCAGATACTGATCCTGACACTATTGGTCACATTTTGGATATTATTACGTTTTGATGTAGTATGATGTATCAGGGATTATTATGGACATTATTATGTTTTGATTAGTATGATGGTTAGATGTTAGATCCTGGATTAATATTGATCTAGATTCAGATATTTTGCTTGATGATCATTGAGACATCAGTATTATTATGTGGATGATGACATACTGGTTGACATGGATAGGTTATTGCTTTTGATTTTAGACATGTGACATTGATTATTATGAATAGCTCTAGTATAGAAATCTATTGGATGATGATATAGTTACAAATTGAATTTTAATGATAAATATTGAATCTTGATATTGTTGTGATTTGGATCTAATGTTTATATATCATTTGGATGTTTTGATATGGCCACGAGGCCGAAGGAGGTATTTTGCATTTTGCAGGTTAAAATCACAACAATGTCGGGGACTGGAGACTAACCATATTGGAATTCAGTGTGAAATCAACAAGGTCACCATGGCAACTGTGTTTGAGTTGTATGTTGTGTTTTGTTAGGATTTCCCATGGGGGGGATTTCCATTATTGTGACCATGGGGTATATGTGTGCTTTATTTGTTGTGTCCCTTTTTAAAATTATTGTTGTATGTATTTTATTTGTAATGTGCTCTTTAGTTTAATTATTTTAATGTGATAGTATAATGTGAATCTTATAGTTAAATTTCAATTAAATTAATTGGGATGTGGAATATAAATTAAAAGTTATTGTCTTGGTTGAAAATGAAAATTGACTTATATATATATATATATATATATAACCATATGATAGATAAATAAATCTTTATGTCAAAACATGTAATAAATAAATGTCATAAATATAAATGCATGTGTAAGAAATTGTAAGAGGATGTAAAAGTTGTGTAAGTAAAATGATAGATTGTGTAAGGTAGATTTTGGAGTGTAGAACACTCCATCCTCTTTGAAACTCGGATTTGGTCTTGGGATCCTAAATTGGAGGCTTGTGGGACAAGTTAAACTTGTCCCACACCTCTCAAAAACCTCCACCAACCATGTTTATTAATTTGGAGTCAAAATCAGATTATTTTATTGCATTTTGACTTGATTTATCAGTAAGAAGTGATTGGACTTGTCTTACAAATTTTAAATGCATTCCTTTTGGGGTATGGGCTATATTATGTGTGTAAGTGATTTTGTCATTTTTTCATTAATGGTGATTTGTTGTTGATGTGGATTGCACTCTTGGGGAAGGAAGAAAAATGATGTGGCATCCCACTTGGAATCCACATCATCCTCTTCCACCCTCTCCTTTAAAATTGGTTTTCCTCCTCATTTTGAGGTTGTTGAAGGTGGGAGATTTCACTCTTGGGTCAATTTTTCTCTTGCCTTTGGAGCTTGCTTTGTGGAAGAGCTTGGATTGATTCACATGCTTGTACATTGTTGTTTTGGGATTGTGTTTTGAGCATCAAAGAACTGCTGTTTTGGAAACAAGTCTCCATTATGGAGAGGTAGGCTCTCACTCTTTTAAAATTTTGTTTTTACCTCTTTTAGCATGAATTATTGAATGTGTTTTGTTTGTAATTCTTAGAGGGATGGGTAGAATTCTTAGGGCATGGTGTGGAGAGAAGACTATGAGGTTAATCAGAGGAGGGATAAGGGATTTTCCATTGGCACTTGTCTTGAGGAGGGAGTGTTGGTTGGAATCCACCTAGGAAAAGAATATGCATGCATTTCTTACTTTGGGGGAGGTATAAGGGATAAATTTGGAGGAGGGATAAGGAGGGGTTGAGGAGGGATAAGGTTTATGGGATGGTTATGTTCTTGGTGGTTGTTGTAGGTGGATGTCCAATTTCAACATGGGAGGCATAAGGAGACCTCCATAGTTCTTGCTCTTGTTTGGCTTGCTTGCTCAAGCCTTTGTGATTGTATGATTGTTTTCTAATGCAGTTGAGAACTGCTACCTTGTTTTGATTTGTGTTTTCTTTGATTTTTGTGATACATGAGTGTTGCTTGCATGTGAAAGAAGTCCATGTTGCCATGAGTTGAATTATCATGCTCCATTTCAATATGGTTGGGGCTCGGGGGCCAATGGGGAAAGATGGCTTCTATTTTCCCATTGGGTATCTTGGTTGGGTAGAGAGTGTTGCCTTTCCCCCTTCCTTGTTGTGATTCAAGTTGCCAGAATGAAGAAATCAACAAGCTACTGTTTGGAGAAAGAAGAATACAGTTTGACAGTCATGCTTTTTGAGTAAACTCTTGTAATCCCTTCCCACATCACGTGGATGAGTTGTATAATTTCGTAATGTGAAGCCATTATATGGTAAATGGAAGTCTGAAATTTAATTGAAATGTAAAGATGGAATATTCTATTCTTTGTATTGGAAAAAAGCATATACGATTGTAGATTTAACATTGAAATTCAAAAGAAGAAATGATCTATTCATGTAATGTTGAAAATCAATGAAAGAAATATATTCCTTCCTCAATTGTAGTGTTGGATTTAGATTTAATTGTAATTTTGCTTTAAATTGAGTTACTTGTTTTGAAATGTTATCTCTATGTGAAAAGAAAATGTGTATGGAAGATAAATACAACAATCTATTCCTTGTAATTATTAAAATTCAAATACCAAACGTTGCCTTATTTTTTACTGAATGAGAAGATGGACAACTTAATTGTTTAGACAAGATTTGATAAGTTTACCGTGTTTTGGAAGTGACAAATAAATCATTACAGTTGTTAATAAATGAACTCTGTTCCTTTCCTTTTCTAAATCTGGCAATTAAAATTTTATCTAATAAATGTGCAGTTCAGATCTGCAACTTAAATTAAGTATTGAAACAATGTAATTTAGATGAAATACGTCATAAGGAATTCAATTTGACCTCAACACCAGAGAAAGACATTTTAGAACTTTACAAAATCAATTTTTGAACTTGTTGGACCACTTTCCCGTCAAAGGATGTAAAATATATCAGTTGCAACTCAATCCATAAATTGAACCTTAAAACTAGTCTAAAATCCACCCAATAGCATTCCTCCATGTTCAATTACATGTTGAAGAGAAGAAATATCAAAATTGAATCAAATCTCCCAAGTAGGAAAAATTGCCAGTTTTAAAATTATAATCCCTGCAGGTCTATTTCTTAAAATTGACCCTCTAAACTTCACCAAATTCTAAAATTGATGATTGCTGTGCAAAGAGGACTCAGAGCTTTCCGGAAAGTCCTCGTTTGCCTAAAATGGAGCTTCCTATCAAAATTTATGGCCATTTGAAGTTTTACTTCAAAATGGCCATCCCAAACCAAAAATGAAATAATTCGACCTTAGAAAAATTTAAATTTTGAACTTTGGAAAAATTTCCTAAAAATTTCCGCAGCCCCGCCAACCTCTCATCCTATCAGAAGTTGCCACGTGGCACCTTGGAGGGGCAGGCCCTTAATAAAAAAACTTAACTTTTTGCCCTTTTGGAAAAATTTCACTTTTTCCTCCGCCAACCCGCATCCCCGCAACCAATAGGATGTTGACACGTGTCCCCATGGGTGCACGGGTCCATGCAATTCTTTTAACCTTTTAACCCCATGGGCGAAAAAAAAAAATCCAAATTTCCTCCGCCGGCCCGCGGCCAATCACAAAGCGCCACATGGCCATTTGAGCAAGTGCAGAGGCATGGAGGAAAATTTTCCTTTGGAAAATTGAGACTTTGGTTTTGGGAAAAATTTCAAAATTTTCCCCGTGACCCACTCGCCCGCACCAATCACGTGATGACACGTGGCATTTGGGAAATTTTTCTCAATTTTCTCCCTAACCCCGTGGACCTCCAAGGGAAAATTTTCCCCTAAAACTCCGCCCGGCCATAACTTGAGTTTTACAAGGAGTTAGGAGGACTTCTTTATATGGTTGGAAAGGTGAGGAAATTTTTTATCCAATGAGCCTAGTTTAGGAAAGTTTTGATAAATCTAAGTGTGTGAAAAATCCAGTTGAATTTTAGGGCTTGATAGAGAGTAGGCCTGGCGATAAATTTCTCCCTGAACCTTAGTAAAACTTGTAACCTCCAAATTGGAGCCTTGTAAACTTGTTATAAGATAAAAATAGAAATCTTGTGTTTGGTTAATTAGAATTTGTTCTGGAACCTATTTAGTTTCAAACTAGTGTCTTGCAACTTGGTTGTAGACTCTTCCTATATAAAAAAAAATTATTCCATAATTTTCCTAGTTTGTTTCTTGGTCTCAAGTGGTAGTTGAAGCAGGCATCACAAGCACACACAAACAAGTGGCTAGAAAAAGTGTTCGTATGAACAATCATGCATGTACATAACAAATGTAAACTACACAAATAATGTATAAGATAGAATGCAAGTAAACATGCAAGAAGACAATCATAGACTACCAAAGTGGGTTACAAACATGGGACATCACTCATGATGTTACAAGACACTCAAGGACACAATGGATGCATAAAAAAACAAGTGTGCACACAAAAATAGGGCGAGGTCTCGTATAATAGAAAACAAGAGAAAAAAATAGCAAACAAGAAGACATACACCCATGGTAATAAGTGATCTTGTAAAAAAATGTTGCACATGAAGCACTCATTAGCATGTTAGAAAGATAACCCATATGTCAAAAGTGTGTATAAGCAAGTAATGTAGAGTGCTAAGTACAAAATGAAACAATAACACTTGTAAGAGATGAATGTGGATTCCCCAACGACCGTTCTAGACCGGTAGAAGGAAAGCATTCTTGTTGCGTGTAAGATACATGTATCTATGATCACAACTACAAAGGGGCATGAAAACACATGTGTTTAGGGTAAAGATAATACCATACAAGAGATATAGCTAGCATGGATAATACAATTAACATATAGAAGCAAATGTGAGTAAAATTACAAGCAACCAAGATATGCAATATGTTGTGGATGGATGGAATGGAATGTAAGATGGATGATAAGAGGAGACACGTGCCCCGATTAAATGGAGTGGTATGTAGTGAGAGGTCCATTTAGTATTCCCCCTCGATAGTCAAGAATAAACCATAAACAAGATTACATCATCGAAAATGGTCAAATAGTGTGTGTTGTCTAACACGATGTGATGAATGTGCATGTATAATGATGATATGTGACCTAGAGATGAACACATGATGATGTAGCCTAAAGTGTATATCACAATGAGGTGAATATATGGAGTGGTGATGTACCCTAAAGCGTATACCACTACAAGAGGAAGGATTAGGTGACCATTTATCCCATAGGGTATGCCACTAATCTAATAATGTTGTGTGATAAATGGTTGAATGATGAATGTGTGAGTATGATAAGGTCCATTAAATTGGTAAACCCTCAACAATTAAGTATGGAATGAGGAACTAGAGTGCGTTATAGTGTAAGTGAGTGGATCATGTACAAATAAATGTATGTAGTTTATGTGATGATGAGAGACAACCATGTGATGTGTAAAATATGTAATATGTGATGTATAGTGTGTATAGTAATGATATGGTGTAGTGTAATTTGTATAATTCCTATCTTGTAGTGTGTGTGGTCCATGTGCGGATGTAGCCCTCAATAGTCAAGTGTGAACCAAACATAAGAGTATGTCATTGGGTAACAAGGTGACAAGATCCATCTACCAAAGACCAAGTTTACATGAAGTGGTGGAAGCATGTTGGGCCAAAGTAATAATAGGACTATGTGATGGTGGTGGAATTGGAAACATGTCTTGACCATTAGTAAGAGAAGTAGTTGCTTTGATAAAAATGATTGGATGCTAAAGTGATGTTGATGACACTGCATAAGGCTTGATAGGAATTCAAGTGGCACTAATTTTTAAAGGTGGTTACTTTAATTGACTTGGCAATACGGTAGACTACTTAGTAGGAGGAGGTGATGGAGAGAAATCCTTGAGAAGTGATTGCTTGGTTTGACTTGGTAATTTGTAGATGGTTGAGTAGGAGGAAGTGTTGAACTAATTTTGAGAGGTGGTTACTTATGCTGACTTGGTGATGACATAGGTGGTTGCTTAGGTGACTCTTGACTAACCAAAGAAGGCACCTTAGAAGTGATAAGATGATGCTCATGAGATGTAAAGGGGCAAAACTTAGGAGCCCATGTGGATGTAGAATTTGTAGATGGTCATGCAACATAATTTTGGGGAATAAATGAGATAAATCCATTACACTCAAGATGTTTGATTCTTCATTGTGAAGCATGGAAATCATTTTCATTATGTCCATTGATTGATGATAATTTCAATATGGATGACCTTGATATTTGAATAGATGATAAAGAGGATAACAATGAGTAGGTGGTAAAGTGGTCAATTAATGACTAAGGAGCTTAGTAAGAATTTCATGTTGTGTAGTATTGTGATCAAATATGAGAGGTTTATGGAAATGACATGACTTGAGGTTTAGTTATATGACATGTAGTAGACATATATTGAAGATGAGATGAAGAAGGAGAACAAACATGCACTTGAGAAACATCCTTAAGATGTTGGATTTCAGATTTGAGAGATGTGATCATGGATTCTATAGCCATAAATGTGTCTTAAAACAAATAATGTAAAGCTTGAATTGATTCTAATAGGGGTTTATTAGATGGAGGAGCATGAAGACTAGGGTCATCATATAAAAAATTGAATATAGGACTTATTTCATGTGGTAGTGTATTTTTAGGATGATATATGGTGTCTAGGGATTTTTGAAGAACAACTTGACAATTGAGATGCATCTTAAGTAAATTAGAAAAAGAAACTTGAGGAACTTTTAGAATCCATGATAGAGGAAAAATGAGGATCCTAAGCATGATATCAAGTTCGGGTTCACCAAAATGATTAACTAAAATGTGGTTTTCTATAGTTAATCTAATATTAAGAACATAATAAATAAAAGCTAAATAAGTAGATAAAATGAACCAAGCCACTAAGCAAGTAGAAATGTGAAACCCTAATGAAAAAAGAGAATTAGAAAGAGCATAGCTAATTTGATGAATATTCTGGGACTATTTCACGAGAGAGGACTGAATGAATAGAATGTAAGCACTAATCACACAGAGGCTCTGAAAACATTGATATAGAGTAGTAGGATGGCATGGGGCCCCTAGAGAAGGATTGAGGATCTCTAGTCTGAGATCTGGGCACTTTGGTCTGTGAAAAATCTCTGCAACCCTCCTCTGAGGTGTCGTTGAATGACTTCTTAGATTCTTGTCACACTAGCTTTCTTTGGACAACACAATATTTTATAAATTAGGAATGAAGATGAGACTTGTAAAACCCTAAGACAAACATAAAACCCCCAAAAAAGAAATGTACATATGAAGGGGTTTGAGTGTCCTCAATGACCACAATGGTGGACTTAATAACTGAGCATTGCACTACATTTCAGACCCAAATATAGTTCTAGGTGTGTGTGTGTGTGTGTGTGTGTGTGTGTGTGTGTGTGTGTGTGTGTGTGTGTGTGTGTGTGTGTGTAGTGTCTTGTGTCGAAATCGTGCACTTTTTGTAAGTAATAACAATAAATAGATGTAGAAATGTAATAAAATGGTGGATGGAATAGAATAAACTTCCCTCCTATGCATTTTGATGCAGATGAACCAACCTTATCCCTTGTGATGGAGCTAGATGGATGCAAATGGATTCTTTGATGGATGAAACCTTAGGTGATGATAATAGTGCCTAGTGCTTGGTCCCTCATTATAGTCTCATAAATTTATATTTATATGGTTATCTTGTTCTAATTTTGTAATTAACCCCAAAACGGCCGACCACCAAAAATATAGATAGCTTAAATGACTAGAAAATGACCAAAAGTGGCGAAAAGTGTAAAAGGATCAGGGCACCCCGAATGGGACTAGGGTTCACATAGGGTACCCCAATATTGGGTTGGGCACCTATCCAGAGATAAAAATTATGCCAAATGGAAAATCTAATGGGCAAGTACATGTGGAAGGTCGGTAGTGAAGACAATAAGCAAAGTAAAATGGCCAAAGGACATGGGTTAATTGTATTTTCTTCACTCAAAAAATATAGAATAATAGTATGAGACCGGGACTAAATAATGCCCAAAGTTCTTGATTTTCTATGTCTACATTATTTGGTATGTACAAGTTATCCACACATTACCTAAATAAAAAAACACTAGGAGCAATTAGGTGTAGTCATTTCTCACTTTATCACATTTACACACTTAAGTGTTTTATATGCTAATTTAATATCTATCAATAACTTTAATAAACATTTTCCATGTGATGATTGTAGATATTCACATAAAATTTTGATAGGAGAACCATTCTTTAGTTTCAAAAAACCCTCATCTTATTAAAGTGAGATATTTGCATACACTTGTTCCATTTAATTTTAATCGACACTTTCATTACTAGATTGAAAGGGGGAAATTGTAATACCCAAAATTAATAATGTGGAAATTGTCAATAATAATTTGACATTCATCCTAGTAGAATCCTACTTACTCATTTATTAATAACACTTAAAACATTCCACTCTATCTTAAACTCTAATTCCATTAGGTTATGAATTTTCTCAACCTAGCACTTTACAAATTAATACACGTTATACATAACACATATTCACTCTCTACAACACATATCATGTCTTCATCTTGTTCAACTCAAGCCTAGATAGGTTTTGGGTGCAAGACAAATTAGTCGATGAATATATCCCATGGGTGAAGAACATTTCTCCTACACTTGTAATGGTCATTTTTCAAATGCGAAAGTTATCTTAATCAACTTAGGGTTGATTGAGTAGAAAATATTTTTAATTGGACACTTATATAAACACATGCACCCTTACCTATTAGGATCATCTAGGGATCCCATATTAAAAACCTAAACGAAGGAAGTAAATCCAATAATAGTAGCATATTTTGTGTTAGATCACATTACAACATAGTTACTCAAATCTTAATACATCTATTATTATTTCCATCGATCACATCTATGCATTTAAAACAAGTTTAGCATCATTTCCAAATAGTGAGGGCTGAATTAGGGATCCATATTCATTTGCATTATCTAACTTCCACTCTAGCACAAGACATGGAGAACTATGTGTATTTGTGGATGATCCCACTTTTACATATTGGTGCATAATGGAGGTCTTATCATATTAGTCGGTGGTACATAGTGAGATTATTCCAAAAATGGTGAATTATACTCTTACACGTCAATAAGACTTGAAGATAAAACATGTCACATAGTAGTTATATAAAATTTATCACATATATAAATATAATAAACACATCTAGAGACACAAATAAAGTGATTTCCAAAGGCAAACTACAAATCATAGTATCAAAGAACATATTTGTTAACCCTAGGACACATTCAATGGGTAAACCAATCCACATATGGATGGACCCGTCATATGGCTAGTTTCAAGCTCCCAAAATTTATAGGCATGCATATGACACCCGAAAGAACCTTATCATCTAGTTACATATCACTAGCACACAACATGAGTCCAATTTGAGGTGAATGTGTTCCAAAACTTAACCTAACCTTAGTTACTCTTATCTAATTTATATACATTATATTAAGCGAAAACATCATCCTTACATAATTTAAGATAGTCTTATTTACTATAATTTATGTATTTACTATTAAGGAATTATGTTTACAAATATTACAATATCTTAATTAGATTATTGTTGACTTTGATATTATAGGAAATAATGTAAGAAGGTGGATCTTGTGATTATATAAACATTCCAATACCTTTGTGTTACGTATGTCTCCCACATAATTGATGTTATATTCTAGACTACTCAATTCAATGTGTGTTTATATGTTATAGTGGTATACTTGCAAAGGTTGTGAGTTAGTGAACAAAGATTTGAGGATTTATTATTCTAGAGCATCTTTCCTATGAGATAACTATTTGTGTGTTTTCACTGTACTTCCTTTGAGATTGAATTATTATTTTTTGAGCTCTAAATTAATATTTTGTGTTGTATGTAATATCATTGCATTTATATTTAGTATTATGATAGGTTTTTGGTCTAAGGTATCCAGTAATTTGTGACCCCTAACTACATTATGTGATGTGTTTTAGCTTATTAGTGAGCTAGTGTGGTAAGAATAGGTGGATTCACCATGACTATACCTGAAATACCTAGTTCTAAGTAGGGTGTGGATTAGTTACATAGACCTTGGAGTCAAGTGGTATGTTTAAAGGCCCAATAAAATCAATTCCTTCCATATGGTCCTCATTTTGTAACCTAAGTAGAGTATGCAAGAGAGATGCATGCTATTATTATCATTTTTAGTGTTAGAACTATGATTCGTTAAATGATACCTTGTTAATAGGATCCTCTTTAGGACTGTGATTGATATCATACTTGCTCGTGGGGATAAATCCTTATATATAGTAGTGGAGCATCATGCCTTGATTGATGATTTCAAGAGTGAGTGAACCCTATGGAAATAGGATTGGCCATGTATTGATCTATTAAAGTGGTAAGTTATATCATAGAGATCACTTATATTAGGTTTGTAGGTTTTTGTGTGAGCACAAATTATATCTAACCTAGGTAATTGTGTGTCCTCATGATGGAGGTCGGTGCTTCAGACATGAATTTTTTAGGGAAAGGGTTTATTTGGATCCCTAAAAGACTAGTACATAATGGGAAACACACTTTTTGTGATAAAAGGGTGTAACATTTTGGTCTCTTGTGGGTTTCACTATGGGTTTTGGCTTAGTTTCTTGAGGATGGTTTATCCCATTAGTCTCCTTCAAAATAAGAGAAGTGGTTTTGGTTGGTAAGCTATCTTGTAGAGGAGGAGTGTGCACTATTTATTATCGAGATAATAGTATTATATACATGTTGATTGAATTTCTATTTTATATTAATATAAATGAACCATCCTCACTTCTTGGCTCTAAGTACTTATTTATGAGAACTATTTACCATTTTCTATCTTAGTATGATAATTATCATGTTTCAAGTTCGAGTAATTGAGTTATTAAATCTAGGATAAAACAATAACTTATATGATGAAATATATTTCAACGGAGGATAGAAGTGGGAACATGTGTATGAAGTGGTTCAATAAAGATAAATGAACTATGAATATTCACATAAATTCATATGGAATTAATGAAAAAAATTAGATCGTATGATATGCTAGATTTATATTCTATCATTATTTGTAGGGGTTAGAAATGAGCCTTCCTTGCATTTTGGGTTGAAGGGTTGTTGTTCTAATAGTGTTAAAAATTATGCAACATAATGTTATAAAATGCTCATTAGGACCTTTTATTCGAACACCCTTGAAATTTTTTTATAGATGTAGGTTGGAGTCAACCTTGTCCTAGAGGTGCTTTATGGCATGATCATTTAAGACCTTGTGACTCTTTTCCTTAAGTACTATAGGTCAAGGAAAATCCTTGTATCTAGTCAAGTTATTGTATCCCCATGAGACCCTAATGTAAACTTAGATCACTAATTTTGTAAACTTTAATAAATTATAGCTTATCTTTATTATGACTATATAAAATTATATCAAACCCCTTATAGGAGTTACACATTGAGTTGTGGAGCTTATAGGAGTTCGCAATTAGGGCTAACCAACGTCGCTTACACGTACGAGGATGTTTTAATTAACTCTAAGGAATTAGATCTATTTTTAGCATTAAAATATATCTATTGATTCCTCTAGATAAATTTACTAGAATTCTTATCAATATCCTTTAATCGCAAAAATTCTCCTTTTAAAATTTTGGGTCACTATACATTTATGTAATGTATATATTTATTGAATCAAACATGATTATTTTGCTATATTTTTTTTTTAATGCAGGGGAGCTTTTTAGTGTTATGTTAAATTTTGTACATATAAATTAGTGAACTATTAAATTGTTTTTTAATTGAATTTTGTACCACTAGTATGGGCCATTTTTTTTAATGTTTGTTAACATTAGGAGGAACTACAACATTTTATTATCTTAATTGCCTTGAAAAGGTATGCAACAATAAGATGGTCAATAGTATGCAATATCAAATTATACGAACTAATCAAAAATTAAATGTTCTAAATAATGAAAGAAACTACAATTATTCTGGTAAGATTAATAAAATAGAATAGAATATATAAAATAATTATAATGTGAAAGGTATTATATTTATATATACCTATCACCTATCAACATATAAGGAGAGACCCAAGAGTAAAAGTAAAAATCAAAGTCAAGGGATAAACAGATCTAAATCCGGGGAATTAATTGTTGTAAATGTGGAAAGAAAGGACATGAAAAATATTAGATTACCTTTAATAAGTCACCAAATCTTATAAACTATTATTATACCTATCAAATTTTAAATTGAAAACTCAAGGAGTGTCATTCACCGAAATAAAAGATGAAAAGAAATAAAAATTGAATTCAAAATCATATGCACCATTGTATGGTAATTTTAACATATTCCTATTATAATAAAGGAAATTTATGTTGTGAATGTTAATTGACCTTATAATATTCCACTAAAATTTTATATCAAGAATTGAGTTATAATATAGATTATACTTTCATAGTTTAATACAATCAAATAAAATTTTAAAGCTTATAATTTCATAGTTTAATAATTTGTACATATATATTAAATACATATTTCTGAATGTTTTTAAGAGATATCAATCTCAAAGTCATTATCTTTGTTTTTCTGTATATCAAAATTATTTATAACTTAAATATTATCTTCGTATATTTCCCATTGACCGGTGACAAATGAAAAACATCTAGGTAGGTGATGGTGAAATAGACATCAAATTGAATGCTAACATTAAAAGTAACACACTCACAAACATTGCATCTCACCAACCATGCCTCTTCCCCCACTCCTTCCCACACTATCTACCATTTTTTAATGCCTCTCAACATATTAAGCTCAATAATTTTGTTTTTACAAATTATAACTTTTAAAACACAACACATATCAAATGGATACTCTCTACAAAAGGTAATCACCAAATACTCATATTTTAATGGTTTAAATTCTCAATGGGAATTCTCATTCCTCATCAACTCTAAAACTTGTGGATATCATGTAGATTGACCATTTTTAAAAGACTATATCTCTTACTTCTACCCATTATCCAATCTGGATGAACATGAAATACTCATACTAATTTTTCAACTTTTTAAAATAGTTATATTTCCTATTAGTCCTAATATAATCTAGTTTAGATGAACATGACATGCTCATACTAATTATATGGAGTGGGAATTCAATCTACCTTTTGAGAGGCAATAACGCAAATTTAAGGACGTCCAAATATACCATATGCTTCAGCAATTGGAAGTCTCATGTATACCCAAATGTGGATACAACATAATTTGAACTTAGGTAGAGAGCTTAGAATACTCTTAATACTAGCAATTGCATCAAAAGCTGCAATTATCGTGCCGATAGGAAATAAAACAAAAGGAAAAAAAATCACAAAATGGAAAATAGAGCAAGCGAACCATGGTAAAGTATTTTGACACAACATATAATTTTTAAAAATCCACTTATGTATTCCTTACGATCTAACTTGAATTCCACCATACA
This sequence comes from Taxus wallichiana var. yunnanensis, assembly GCA_018340775.1. Lineage (NCBI taxonomy): Eukaryota > Viridiplantae > Streptophyta > Pinopsida > Cupressales > Taxaceae > Taxus > Taxus wallichiana. The sequence goes on from CM031239.1 coordinate 451,115,230, forward strand.
TCTAATGCACTTTATGGAAAAACAAATTTATATATCCATTAAATTTAGCCCTTATAAACACATCACATGTTTACCCATTATGTTTTCCTTGAATGTCGATTGACATTTTTTTAAATACTCAAACTAAGGATGACGCGCTATAAACACAATATACATATTGATTATATGGCTTGAATTGAGGAGAACATGAATGAGCTATAAATTGTATGGCCATTGACACTTTTTTTTTCCATAAAATACTTGAATTTTTTTTATATTGCATCTCTATGCAAGGTAAAACAATATAAATTACAAAAAAATCATTTGCCATCAATCATTCATTGCTAGTGTTATTGGCGTAGGGGTAACTCCCCTCGTTATAGAGTTATGCAACAAATTGCACAATAAGTTGCATATTTCTATTGATTTATTGAGGCCTTAATGAAATATATATGAAAATACTCTTATGGAGCTCTCCAAATCTCTCTCTCTCTAATGGAGAACTTAAAAAAAAATTAGTCTCTCCTAAAAACCTACTCTAGACTGGACTTTGTACTCACAAATACATTCAACAACCTCGTCCTTGCCCTGTTTGACCTTTTCTTCTTTGTGTCGACTCTCTTTTTCCTTCCACCATTTTTGAATGAACTTGTACCTATCATATAGTTACTCCTTCCCACTTTCATTTGAAATTTGAACTTGAGTTCATTAATTCTATGAGTTATTTTAGTACAACCTAGTTACCTACATGGCCAAATTCACTTACTTGTTGATCTTTCCTGACTATTAAGTCTCTGTTAACCACTTGGAACATATAGTTCTATCATGTCCATCATTTTGTACAACTACCTATTCTTCCATGCACTCATTTCTCACACTCTTCTATTGTTCTTGTCTTCTTCTACCGCACACTTGTCCCTTACACTCTTTTGTTATGCCCGTCTTCTACTACCGCACACACTCATATACTCAAGCTATACCATCAATATCTCCCATGCACTATCTTGGAGAATTTTGTGACTTATCCAAACCTTCCACATGTCTCTTCATATAGTATGGTTACTATGCATGAATCTTTCTTTTTATCCTCTTACACATTCCACACATTAATTTATATTGCACATGACTCCTTTACAATTCCCACATGCCTCTAGCCTACCAAGATAGCCAAAACAACATCATACTACTAACATCCTATGTTCATCATCATGTGCATTATTATTATGCACTTGCTTTACTCTTTAATCTTTCCACATATTTTTTTGCACACCCTCTTCTTAAACTTAAAATTGCACTTTGTCCTTCATAAAAACTACCACACACGCAACGTATTGTGCTTTACTAATTACCATTATGTAAAATACTTCGCACTTTCACATAATCATCACTTAACTCTATAATGCTTCTTATTTTTGGGCACTCTTTTTTTTGTTGACGACCTCACACACACCATACTCTACCAAAAAAATTAGGATTACCTTGAACCTTGGATGCTCCTCCATCAACAAGGAGACAACTATTTCCAAAATTTAAAAGTATTTTATAGGTAAAAACATATAAACAACTAAACAAATTTAAAATATCTCCCCAATATATTTCTCTAGTAAAAGGGTTGGAGGGACACGAAATACATATATGTGGGCCCCTTTTCAATAAGTGTGTGGGATCTATGGCACATGTAAACAAGATTAGGTAGACCCACCATTTGTTTAATATTTATTCTCTTATAAATATTTTTATATATATATTTCAAATATATATATATATAATCTAGGGCACAAGACATCATTATAAACAATTTTTTTATATATATAAACCATGGTTAAACATGAGGGTTTTAAAGGAAACCTAAACATGGGGTCACCGAGGTCTACTATTTTAGAGGCACATTTATCAATAGACAATAAAATTTCAGCCATGATAGGAAACTCTCAAACCTATGCAATGGGTACAAACAAAAATTTGGTCTTTGTGAATGCAAAACAATATAAGGGGATCCTAAGGTGTAGGCAAGCCAAAAAGCTAAGGAAAAAAACTCAAAGAAAATTTTCAATTTGATTTTACCGAAGAAAACAAACATCAAAGGAAACTTTGTTTTCAAATAACACCGAATAAAAGGAAAACAATCAATGTAGAGGGATGGTAGAGAAGAATCAAAACATTCATCAAACATACCAATTTAGTAGAGTTCCAGGACACAAATGAATGGGTTGCTCTAGGACTGTTTCAATTAATATAGTTCTAATTTATTGTATACATTCTTGATGATATTGATAATGATTTGATATATTGATATATTTCATATTGATTAATGATAATCAACTGGTCTTAATAGACTATGTGTTTTTACTTGTAATAAATTAGTTTTTATATTTTGTTTTATTATTGAAATAAAGACAATGATTTATTTAGATCCATCTATGTGATTATTGATTAAATATTTTATCTCAAGCATGAAACATAAATAATTTTAAACAAGCAAACACTAAACATCTTAAACCATGCTTTACATCTCCAAATAGTAACATAAAAAAACATTCATAGTAAGTAGAAATCCAATTACAAGTTTACATATTAAATTATTGAAAACTTAAATAAATGCGATGAACAATAAATATAGCTCCAATTCAAAATTATACTTTTATTCATTCCAATAAGAGGTGGATTACTTTATGAAGTCATACATGTTTTCATAAAACATTGTAGCCAATACAATTACAAAATGATAGGTGGAGAGTTTTGAGGTAGCACGTGTTTGGGGACTCACGTGTATGGTTGGCCATCTAATTGGAAGAAGATGACCGGCTATCTTGATCCATCCAATAGAAAAAGGATGACCATCCAACATGGCCTTGTCCAATAGAAAATGATGACCATCCAAATAGGAAAGGTTTAAGAGTATCCATCCAATAGGGAAGTTTTAATATTCTCATCCAATAGAAGAAGGATGAATATCTAACGGAAGCATCCAATAGGAATATATGAACATCCTATAAAGAAAATACATCCGTCCAACCCTAAACCCAACAAACAGTAAAGGGACGAACATCTAATCGAGAAGAGACGATGACCATCTAGACTAGTTGATAGACAGACATCTACCATCCGTCCAACTGTGTGAAACTGCAAAAAAAGACGGGCTATCAAATTGTCCTTACCATGATTTTTTTTGGATATTCATCATCATTTCTAAAGTCCATTTCAGAGATTTTCCACCCATTCTATAATAATTTTTGGAGGGGGGTATTAAAATGAACCCTACTTATTTTTGTGGTTGTATTCCCTCTAATCATATTTACAAAACTAGATCAAAAACCATTGGGAGTCCAAGATATCCTGATATCGGGAATCATAATATCATAAAGGGATTTTATCTCTTTTTTTTTTAAGATCCTTCTAGCTCAAATCCCTCTTTCTTAAGGTTTATATTGGTATTTAGGCTACACCATTTTGTACTTTCCCAGTGGAGTCCCGATTTTAGCCCCACCAAACCTAGGTTTCTTTCAAAATCCTAGTTTATATCAAGCTTCTTTAATTCTCCATTCATATCTAGTCTTTACTTCCAGAGATAGTTAAACCCATTGACAAGGTGATATGTCATGAGCAGGATCAGTTTTTTCCACCCAACCCAATAAATGTGTTTGTGTTGAAGTTGACCAAGTGAAATATCTATAGAACCTCTTGGATATTTAAGTTGCATCCTTGTGTATCTATCAGAGAGTGGTATATTTCAACCTCCCCAATACATGCTTTTTCTATCAATCCTAAGAAAATTTGCATTCATGATTGTCCTCTTCTAGCTCATGTTTTAAAACCATTGCAACGCATCCTTCGGTGTCTAAGCCCAACGGGGATCTCCCAAGTGATGTTTGGAATGAAGTTGGGAATAAAAAGTCTTTAGGTGCTAAATCCACTTCCGTGGTGACCCCTAATCCTTCTAATTCCTCTCTTTTTCGAAGGATAATTTGGGTTTGGGTCCTTCCCCCTCATAGGTTTCCATTCTTCCAAGTCCTCGCAGAACCAATTTTTCCTCCACAAAAGGAGGTTTATGAGAACTTAGATTTAACATTCCTACCTCTATATTGCTCACGCAACCCACCCCAGGAGGTGTCCCATGGATTACGATGATAAAATGGGATTAAATATCACTCCATTCATGTTCAACTTTCTAATTCAAACAAGATCTTGCTTACTAATAATTTTGCAATACTTGGCTCAAATGATGGTGTTCTACATGGTCAGGGGGAGCTTGAAATGTTTTATTTTTCATGAAATGTTAGGGATCTTATATATCCCTCTAGAAAATATTTTGTGTGATTATCCTATGTCGTATTTTAGTATCTTGGATATTATTTGTTTACAAGAAATTAAAATCTATGAGTTTTTTCTTCAAAATACATTAACTTGTATTACTCCTGATTTTTCACATTTTCATACTCTACATATTGATGGAAAAGGTGGTGTTAGTATTTCCATTACCCCAAAATTTTGGCCTTAATCACCTCTTGGGCCATGATCCTTCAAATTGGGCCATGTGGGTGATTATGGTGATTAATGATCTTTATTTTGGTATTCTTAATGTTTATGCTCTAATGATGGCACGGAAAGAATGATATTATGGAAATGGTTAGGTGATAACTTGCCTCTTTCCTATTGGTTGGTTTGTGGTGACTTTAATATGATTGAACATCTCGATGACAATCTTAGCGCCCTCCCTATGTGTTGGTGTGGTAGAGCATCCAACTTGGTATTACTTTAAAATCCATTAGGGGCTTTCCAATCCTCTTCTCTAACGATGGAAGGAATTTAAGTCTCAAGCTTAATATACTTAGACTAATATTCAATAAGGATGTGATCGATTTTTCAAAAGACTTGATCATGTACTTTTTCTCAATAGAAAATCTTTGATTTTTACATGCAAATCCTTTCCCCTATCATGGTGTGGTCAGATTCTCTTTTTTTAAATCATCATCCGGTCTCTTTAAATATTATTTAGCGAGGGGACCCTTTCAAATTCCCATCAAATCAATTCTTTCTTAATGTCTCCTTGTTGAGTCATCAATGGTGGTCCCTCTTATTGCTAAAATTTGGAATATGGTGCCACATCCACCTTTTTCTTCTAGCTAAATTGAGTGGTGGGAAGCAAAGATTAAGCACACCACTTGATTCTTCCACCAACTTCATAAATAGGTTGCTTGGGTGTGTAAGTGCATGGACTCATCTTTGTAAAAGTAGTTCCATGGGCTTTATGTTCTTTTAGAATTTAATCCTTTTGATACCCTTCTTTAGTTACACTATGCCAACATTTAACATTAGCTCAAGCTCATGGAACCTCATTCATCTGTGGCACTTAGATCCAATCGAGGATGTTTGACTCAAAGTGGGAGACAAAGTATCTAAGTATTATTTCAAATCCCTTTGTGCTAAGCATGATTATGAAATAGATTAATGCTATTAAAATTTCTCGAGTTGTCTCATGGATTTTCTTGAGATCACTAACACTTTTTGGAACACTATTAGTTAGTTTTCCAAGTGCAAGAGATCACTAATGAGTGAGCGGATGCAACACAAAAGTGTATTTTTGACATGGTTCATGTCAAAATCTACCCTTATAATCGTGCTTGATATAATTCCCATCTTACATTGGATGAGCTTCATGCTTCTCTTTTGTGCTTAGCCAATGATAAATCACCTAGGCTGGATGGCTTTCCTTGTGAATTCTACAAATCCACTTGGTATTTTGTTATCTCGGACTTGTTTTATATCTAAAATGAAGCTCTCCAATCAAATTCTTTAGGAAGCTTCATCAATCAAGGAAACATCAAGTTCATCCTCAAGCTTACAATCATGATTGATTACTAGTTAGCGACCTACCACTATGAATGTTTCATAAATGAATGTGTGTGATCTGCTTAGTCATTTTCCACATCACATGGTGAGTCATCTCGCCTTGCAAGATTCATAGGTCTTAGGAGTCAAATGACAAGTGTCGATTCTGTCATTGTCATTTACATCGATGCGTCATAGGATTTACATTCCTTATTTAGAATTGTAACCCTCCTTTAGTGATGTCATATGTGTCAGTGGCATCATAGGAGTTACTTTCCTGTTTACGCATGGGGTTACACAACACCCCTATTTGTACTTCCTTTTTCGATCTATGAGAATGAGCAGACCTATTTTATTATTTACATATTCTTTCCATTGTTTGAATCTTGTTTATTACGTTAGAGCTAAGACATTACCATCGGAGTGTAGCTTCATCATGGTGCATTGTTTTGATATTAGTTCTCACATATCCCTCTTTCATGGTATCGAGAGTGAGGTTTCGTAAAATGTGCACTCTTCATTTATCAGTTGCTTATTACTTTTGGTTTCTTCTTATTTCCTCATGCAAGTTTTTTTATTATTACTTTGGAATCGTATTGCTCACCTCGCGTTGAGGTTTCAGCAGTTGTAAGTTTGAGGGTATTTTGGTCGATTTGCTTTATCATTTGTTGAGTTCATGATTGCTTCTATTCTTGTGAGCTCAGTTTTTCTTTGGCGTGGACTTGTGGTTCATTTTTGTCTCGAGGTTACCTTTGCATGGATGTTTTCTGCAACGTTGGCTCATGCTTTGGTTTGCTCAACTCGTGTTTCAACCTCCACTCCTTGTGATTCGAATTACCTACTCGTGCATTGGTGGAACAAGCTCGTTTGCATTTGCCTTGCCACTACCGTGATCAACTTGGGGTCATCGTATTTGCCTTATATCACTATTTTGTAGGAATTTTTATTACATCTGACTCCACCATTTGGCTCGGCCTTCTGGTTTGGTGCTTGGCTCTGCGTGGTTGGTTATTACTTGTGTTGCTCCCATACTAGTTCTTTAACCCTTGCATTGTGTTCGGGCTTTGGACTTGGGTATGGTTTCTATTCGATCTAGTTTTCATCTGTCTGTGGCTCATCCTACATGTTCGAACCATTACATAGTCATTACAACGTCCCCCGTTGGATACTTCTCTACATCACAAGCTCTCCTCTGCATGCCTTGGTAGATTGGCTCACTCTCGTGCTTTCGGAGAACCCTTCTCGCCCCTGTTTGGCCTAGTTTGGGTCGTGGTTTCCTCTATGTTGGTGCTTGTTGCCCATGTTTTCTAGGTGTTTGAATTGCTCTAGTGCTTGTGCTTTTCATCACTGAGTTGTAAGCTTCCTCTACTCGTTGGCTTTGGTGTTGTTTCCTGTTGTTGAATCTGCATGCATTCGACCATTGTGACTCTGGCACTGTCTCATCTATGTGTCGACTCACGCTTCGACCCGCACCGCCTCTACCTCGGTGAGATTTTGGCTTGATAGTTCACACGTTGACCAACTATGACTTGGTGAATACCACGTCTAGCCAGCTCCACGCTTCGAGCCACCCGATCCCATCCTTTTTAGTATTGTTTGGAGGTGAAAATATCCCCTTAATGTTTTAAGGTTAAAAACATTTATTTCATGGCATTGTAATAATCTTTTGGATATTTTTTTGCTTGTTTTATTGTCCTTCCTTTATGTGTCGAAGACGGAGGGTGAGGTACATGTTGGCAGGAGGCTAATCCCCCTCACAATAAAAACAAACCCTATCTAAAATTTGATGTCATTTCTAATGAGCATACATACGACACCCTTTGCATGTGTTTAGGGAACTTTTTAAATCTGTTTGCGGGCTTATTGGCATTTTCCATCAGTTGTGGGAATCATTTTTTTGCTATAACTTTTGACTCATTGCTCGGTTTTGAGCACTTCTTTAGTCAAATTTGCATGTTTTTTTGCACACTACATGATAGGATTATCAGTTTGTAAACGAACTATTTTATAAAGTTCCACATTCTGGGGGTGTCATTGTATTGCTTGTGTCGGCTCATTTCAAATCATCTTGAGCATTATACTATCCCTTTTATTACTTGTGGACTTGTGAGCGCGTCCGCCACAATCTTACGCAAAGGGATTTTTTCGTGCGACATGAGATGCCATTTCTCACAAGGCCTTCTCTTCCCCTTCTTGTTTTCCCTCATTCTTGTGCTTGCTTACGGTGTCAAACTATTGCACCCAATGAACCTTGATTGTGGTCTCCACTCTTGCGTGTTATTATGCTTGATTGCAAGGTGAGTGACTAACTGGTTCTCGATGCACACGGTGGCATCTGATTGTAATCAACACACTAAACTATAAAGTGCCACAAAAAGGGGGTTAAACTAGTATTCTTTGGAGGCTCCTCTCATCATGGACATTGAATTTCATCGCTCTATTGTTCAACTAGGACTAGGAAACTACCTACAATGGAAGAATGGAATACTCGATCATTACATTATGTACAACTTGTTACCACATCTTCTTGGGATGGCACCTGAACCTATTGACCGCATTCATCACCAAAATTGGTTGAACGAGAATGACATGGCATACGGGCTTCTTTGTCTTACTATACCGGAGGACCTTCAACGTCGAGTAGAGTTCACAGAGTCTACACACCAAGCTTGGAATTTCATTTAAAATTTTCATGGAGACTTTGATCCTCCTTCATCTGGTTATGGATCTTATGATGATCTTGCATCCATGGAGGAAAGTGAGTTCACCAATACTTTTTCTTACAAAGGGCCACCCACACATATTTCTTCATGTGATGACAGTTCCACTGACACAGACTCGCTTGGTTCTACTTCTGATGACAAGGATTGTGCACCTAGTTCTGATGTCAAGAGTACTATAGAGGACTCTTCTCCTCCTTCTCTCACTATTCCAGAGAGTGTTGACACATCCCACATCTCATCAGATATTGAGTAGTCTCCTATATAGTCTCATACAGTCATCACACCCGCCTCTTTTCCACCTTCAGTGTGTGAGGCCCCTTTCACTCATCTACCTTCATTGGATGACTCATACCTATCTAACATCGCTCTTCTATTTGTTGAGCCCCCTCACTGGGACGAGTATCTGCCTAACCTTAGTCATTTTTTTGTAGAGTACACTTGTGATGTACTATAGGTTCCTCATCCATCTACAGGTATTTCAGAGGATTTCATCATCTCCGTTGTTGGGAGTTCCCTTCTCCGGACTCTTACCACTTCCAATTTTCTCGGAGACCTTCATTGAGCCACCCTTGATTGTGGATCCATTTTTTTGTTATGGGGAATTTTTTTGCCTTTACATCGGTTGGAAATCCTTTCTACAGGTGTTCACCCTTCATACTCTGACAATTTTGCACTCGTGACATTACCTTCGGTTCCTTCACACTCACTTGCTAGACCTATGTCACACTTTCATGGACCAGACTCAGAGTTCTTCGTGGTGTTGCCTTCAGTTTCCTTTACGAAGTGGGTAGACTTCCAACATGTCATTTATGTCCTTCCTAAGGGTAGGCACATAGTTCGGTGCAGATGGCTCTTCTTCAGTCCAGAGGTAGAGGATCTTGTCATCGACATTCTTCTGGGAGACTTCTTAGAGTTGCAGAGTTCAGATCCATCCATGGCATTTTCTGCATCCCTCTCATCTCCCTCTTCTCCTCCTCTTCTTCCTTCTAGAAATATGTTGTTTGTATATGGGCACCTTATCGGCCTTTAGTTTCTGGGCCCCATTGGCACATCTTTCTTAGTTATCTAGGGGAGTCTTATTTTTGTTATGTCTTACCATGACCTCTACCTCGGCTTTGATGAAGGGGGTGTTGGTGTGTGTGACCTACCTAGTCATCATCCACATCACATGGTGAGTCATCTTGCCTTGTGAGAGTCATAGGTCTTAGGGAGTCAAATGACAAGTGTCATATTCTATCATAGAATTTGTCATTGTCATTTGCATTAGTGTGTCATAGGAGTTACATTCCTTATTTAGAATTGTAACTCCTCCTTTAGTGGCATCATATGCGTCAGTGACGTCATAGGAGTTACTTTCCTTGTTTAGGCATGGGGGTTACATAACACCCCTATTTGTACTTCCTTTTTTGATCTATGAGAATGAGCATACCTATTTTCTTATTTTCATATTCTTTCCATTACTTTAATCATTCTTATTACATTGGAGCTACGACGTTACCATTGGAGTGCAACTTCATCGTGGTGCATTGTTTCGATATCGGTTCTCACATATCCCTCTTTCATGAGACCATGAATAATTGTCTGTAATTTACTCACCACGGGAATCTTCTTCTTCCTCCCATTTAGTTTCAGATTTAGGTAATGATGTCTTTGGTTCATTTGAAAAGCATACTAGAGGCATTGGATCCAAATTTTTATATAAGATGGGTTTTGATGGAAGAGGTCTTGGAAAAGATAGCCAAGGCATTACTAACCCAATACAGGTTGAGGATCATCCTCATTTTGTAGGTTTGGGTTTTCCTAGTGTGGGAATGGATATTGGAGAATGCTCCAAGCATGCCAATAGAAGACAAGCTTCCAGAGGCTAATTAAATACCCCACTAGTCCTGTAGACATATTCGGTGTAGTTTCATGTGCTTCTTCATCAAAAAAGGAGTTGGTAAGAAAATTCAGTGTAGAGGTATCAATATTCCACCTCCACTTTCTTACCATAAGCACCATGAAAATTGTAAAACTTCTTATCCACTCTTTCAATTTAAAAAGTATGGTTATGATTTTTAGAAAATGTGGAATGCTTTTCCCTATACTTTTTTTGGATTGCATAACCATTTTGTTTCCAGTTTCTGGAAGAAAAGGATATTGATGAATAAGTTGATGTAGTTCCTTAAGAACAAGACAAATGTAAACAACATCATTTAGACATTATTTAGCCCAGTCTTATACTACTATTTAGAAGGTTCTCAAGTGAATAAAGTACTAATTAATCCCACCTTTTGGCCATATTTATTTTATATTTTATTTCGTCATTCCCGCATATTTTCTTACACTTATCCATCCATTTCACAACTTCCCTATCATTCTAGCCTCGAAATCGGGCACCTTAGATCGTATTTTGGGCACCCTAGTCCCACCATAGGCACCCCGATCTATGCACATCCTTTCCCACTTATTTTTGGGGCCTTTCTAGCCATTTTTAATCCTTATCATTTTCCCAGTTGGCCTCGTTGGTATTAATTATGAAATTAAGCTTGAGATCCCTATGAATATAAAGTTATAAGACCATGATAAGGGTCTTGGTGTCACATATTACTATCACTCCATCTAGAGTTGCATCCATTGCATCACTTGTATCCACATAGTGTCATTCATCAAGGCTAGGAGATCTATTATATTATATTCTATTATAGGGGAGGGATTCTATTATATTCCATGCATACATGCTATTTAAATTTTCTATAGTTATTATTTCTCGCTACTTCACAAAGTGTGACTGGAATGAGAGCACCTAGGGCACGACATGAACACACTCAACAAAGTAACTACATCTGGGTCTAAAATGTAGTGCAACACTCGGAGAGAAGACCACTAGTTTGGTAGCTGAGGTCAATCTGACCCATTCATTTGCATCTTTATTTTTCCAGGGTTTGATACTTCCTTTTGTATTGCAGGTCATTATACAACTCATCTAGCGGCTTGCCGGTGCGACAGACATAAGAAGGGTTCAGGATCAACTTGTGACCATACCAAAATTAGGTTCTAATATTTTACATGGATGGAATGCCCAAATCAGTAGACCAAGGCACCCCCGGGTGCCCGAAAGTACCCTCCCAAATGCCTCGACCAACTTAAAACCTCCGTATCTATCCTTTATAGGGTCCTTGAGTGATCATCTACACTTCTAGATTTTATTTCCAGATCTGTGACACTTTGTTTGATAGTCACTTTTATCGCTTAAGTTGTCTTTCCTTCCTTGCTTGCATAATTAGGGTTTTATTTTCCTTAAAATAATTTATTTACATTTATTCCATACTGTCTTAGTCCATTTACTACAATGTTTTAGTCCTCCTAATTAGATTAACATTAATACCCTATACCCCATTTAGGCCTTATTTTTGTTAATCATTTTGGTGAACCCCACGTTTCTTCATAACACCTTCTAGGGTTTCTTGCCTCCCTTTCCCATGGCTCCTTCTCCCGAGGAATTTATGAAGCCCACCTTAAGGTTATCAATGATCATCTTGCTAAACACCCACAAGATTTAGATCTACTTTTGCATGTGGCTTGTGAAGAAGCTACCAACTCAATGAACTCAATTCTTTTGTCACTCTACCCACTTCTATAGCCACTCAACCCCTTGCTTCTACACTTCCACCTATCTCTATTGTTCCGGTTTTAGTCCCCACTCCTACCAATCACTTCACACCTCCTTTGGTCTCACATCAATGACAACCCTCCTCTGTTGGAAATCAAGATTTAACCTCTTTGTATCATGATCTCCAGGCCCAAATTCACAAATTGCAACAAGCCACTACATCTCCATCTTTAGATTCTACCTTGTTGCACACTCCATTTGCACCTATCCTCTCTACTTATCCTCTCCCTCCTAATTTTGTCACTCCTAAATTGCCCATTTTCAATGGACATGGTGACCCACAAGAGCATCTTCGGGCCTTTCATGTTGTTTGTCTTGATTTTGTTGATGATCATATTCTCTTAGCTAAAATCTTTCCTCGTAGCCTCCATGACTACACCATGCACTGGTTTTATGATTTACCTATTCATTCAATAGCTTCCTTCACCCATTTAGTTGATGTTTTTCTCACACACTTCTCCATCAACATTGGTTCTAAGATATCTTACACCCAACTAGCGCAACTTAAGCAAGGACCCAATGAGTAGTTTGTTAATTATGTTTTAAGATATAAGAACAATCTGGCCAAAATGACTAATGTCCTCATTGATGCTAAACTGCAAGATCTATTTATACAAATTATTTTACCACCTCTCTATAAAAGTGTTCTCTTTGAGACCTTTTCTTCTTTTGATCAAATTTTCCATACTCTTAAGCTCCGTGAATCTAAGCTTCTCTCCATTGGAAAACTTAAGTATCAAGAACAACCTTCCTCCTCTACTCGTTTTCAAAACAAGATGCCATTTAAACCCTCTACATCTAATCCCATCGACACTAAACTCACTGTCAACGCCATTACCCCTTCTAAGGAAGTTCAATCCCAACCGCCTAGGTGTACATTTACCAACCTTCCTATGGCACCACATCTTATATTAAAAAAATCCTCAACAACAACCTCATTACCCTTTCGCCACCACTCGAATTAGACCCATCATGACCCAAAGGACACAATTACAATGAAAAATTCCGTTGTGATTATCATCGTTGTGTAGGACACTCTACCAATCGATGTCTAAACTTCACACAATTATCCAAGATCTACTTGACAATGACCAACTCGAATTTCCAGAACCTACTAGCCCTCCTCCCTCTAAGGATAAGGGTAAAATAATTTTTTAATAATGATTCCCACCAATGTGAAAAAAAAATCCTTGGATTCTTTAGCTAATCATACATACCACGCTACACCACCTCTAGATGTGGGCATACTTGAATTCTTAGTCACTAACACTGACACGACCCCACATGTTATCTCTTTTTCTAACACTCGAATACCATGCTACGTTCACATATGATCATTTATACATTTAGGCATCTATTGGATCAACTGTTATCAACAACACCAAGGTTGATCCATCTTCTCCTATTAGTGCATGTTCCTTGTCTTTCTTATGATCTATTGGCTACCCTCCATCACAAATTGAATTTCCGTTCAAAAGACCCTATGGTGTTGTTAAGTTACCTATCATAGTTGGTCCTCTCACTCTTCTCATCCCTTTCCTTGTTAGTCAAATAGTCAACCGATGTGACCTACTTCTTGGCCTTAATTAGATTCATAAATCCCAAGCTATTATTTCTATGAACCACTTGCACCTTAAATTTATTTATGACAACCAAGTTATTTCCATTAATGGCATTCCTCCTTTATCTCCATTATCATCACCTTCTAGTTCTATTGCTCAAGCATATCCTCCTTTTCCTTACACAATTCCTTTGACATCTCCTACACTACATCTTATTCCTACTTGACTACCTCGATTGGCCCCTATGTGCCCATTCCATTCCATTAGTCCTACACACCAACATAGGCCTATTCCTAGGACTACTACAGCTGATCACCACCTCATTTTATTTCGCATAGCTCGTTCTCTTCTTTACACACGACACCTCCTCGCTCTTCATCACCCACATACTTTACTACACCTCGATATTTATTTTACGTGCACCCATCGCATATATATCCATTTCATTCCCCCATACAACGTTTTTCTCCCATACCACCATTACTCAATCATCATTCTATGGTTTCATCATCCAGTCACCAATCGATGGACCTTCATCCCTCAACCTTATAGGGTGATTTCTCCTTCGTTACCACTTTGGTGGCATAACACACACACACATACTCTCCCCCTCCTCATCTTAGCATCGATATAGTTCTCATCTTTAAACCTTCATACATTTATCTCTTTGCATACGCATACACCCTACATGTTTTCACACCCTCGTTACCTGATGACACATTCTTGTGCTTTTGTTAACACTGGACTATTGAGGGATTACCATTACACTAGACCCCACACACTCCACTATCAGACCTACACATTTACATCCTATCATCTTACACCTATACATCACATATCTTCATAGCATTCATTATCCATATATTACACTAGTCTTTATTACATATGAGTCTAATTGAACATTCCATCTCTATATTCTACTTTTACACTAGAGTAAATTATATATGCATCTAGCTTTATATCAAATGTAAGGATATTACTTGTATAAATTAGAACATATACAAATGAATAACATGAGAGAACGCCAAAATATAGATAAATGATGACAATATGCTCATATAATAGCCTTGCCACTTCGAGGGGGAAACCTCCAATACCACTTCGAGGGGGTAACCTCCAAACCATACAATAACACTCCAATACTCAATATGATGATTAACTACAACCTTCTAACCCCTATATATACCATTCTAACCTATGGCCAATACTGAGGCCAACCTCCTAAGCATAATAAATCATAAATGAATGATATAATAAGATAAGGGGATGTGTGCCACATGTCGGCATCTCCATCAATACATATACATCATAACATCCTTTCCCTAGGTGCATAGCATTCCTTCCCTCCTTGACATGTTTCGTCCCTAAACATAAGAAGAAACCATGTAATGAGTGTGTTGTAAATTTTTACACACTTTGCGCCATGATCAATCATCCATCCATATGTGATCCTGGTAGATGATACATATCTGAACTAATATCCATATTCCATTGCGCTACTCTGATTCCATTCGTGACCATAGTTTATCATCCTTGGATTCCATGCATAACCAACATAAGGATTCAATGCATAACCATAATAAGGATTCCATGTATAACCATAATAAGGATTCCATGCTTCATAATTGTTGCTCCATTGATCCCCTATATAAATAAAGTGATTATTCCTCCAATTACCTGTATATCTATATTGGTTAGAAATATGATGTGCCCTGGGATAACTCCATGATTTTTTTCTCTCATGTTGATGTGGATTTCCATATGCTGCAGTTGTAGTATCGTCAACCTTATCAACCTGTTTCTAAACTTTCTTTTCTTTGTCCACCTTTGCATTTGATATTTTATTTTTCTCTTGAGTAGATGAATCATCATTTCCTTCCTTTTCTTCATGTTCCTCTTTTGAATCATGCTTATTCCCTTCTTCTCCATATTCTAAATCATCCTCATGGTCTATATTGACTTTTCTTTGATTTCCATTAAGTCTGATATCCTATAAAGTGACCTTCTTCTTTTTGTACCAAATATTCATAAACTTATTTTTCATATTAATATTAATTGTCCCCAATGTCTCTAACCAAGGATACCCAAGAACAATATCCAAACCATCCATATATAAGGCAAAAATATCTTAATGTAAAGTATATTTGTCCATAGTAAGTTTTAAATCTTCAAAAACTTGAATTTTCTTACCATTCACTTGAGCTTATTTGATATTACTTTCTTGAATATGTAGATGTTGAGCCATATCCTTGTTGATGAAGTTATACTTGTTGTTAGGGTTTATGGAAACAATTATCTTATTCCTTTGAATGCATCCATGAAACTAAAATATGGTATCTTCCTTCTTGGGAGCTATAATATCTTCTTCTGCATCAATATCTTGTTTTTCTTCCTCTTCTTCATAGTCTTCTTCAACTTCTTTTGTGTTTGATTCTTCAATATATGTTGCACCATCATCTTCCCTTGAATCTTCTTCACCTTCCTCTTCATCTTCTTTCTCTCTTGATTCTTCAATATATTCTTCCCCATCATCTTCCTTTGACTCTTCTTCCTCTTTGTGGTCCCATCTATCCATAAAAAGTTGTTCCATTTCCTCCCAAGACCAATCCTTCCTGTCATTTTTTAACTCAGAAAACCAAATCCATGTAGGACCACCAAGATAATGTGAAAACCTATTCCTTGTCATGAAATATGAGAAATATATATTCTTAAATTTTATCCACCATTCTTTAGCATCCATCTCACCATTTCCATAAAAATTTGTTATCCCCATGATCATGATTAGGGTTTAGGAATTCTGAAAATATTTTAGTAGATGGATAAAAACACAAAGAACAAACCCTAACTGAAATTTCAAGAGATTTCCGAAAATATAAATTTTTCTAAAAAATACCACAATTTGCTTCCTAAAAAGTGAATTTATGAAAAAACCTAAAACACCAATAACATCCGTAAAACAAATCCAATGGAGCTGAAATTTTCAGATATTCTGACTTATAGTGTTTCCAAATTATGATGCAAAAATTGGGAAAAATTAGATACCCTCTTCAAGATATATTTGAAACAAAAAAATTAGGGTTTTACCCTAATTTTGGCCGAAATCGCTGCTCTAATACCACTTGTAAGGATATTACTTGTATAAATCAGAACATATATAGCAGAATAACATGAGAGAACACCAAAATATAGATAAATGATGACAATATGCTCATATAATAGCTTTTCCACTTCGAGGGGGCAACCTCCAATACCACTTTAGGGGGTAACCTATAAACCATACAATAACACTCCAATACTCAATATGATGATTAACTACAACCTTCTAACCCCTATATATACCATTATAACCTATGGCCAATACTAAGGCCGACCTCCTAAGCATAATAAATCATAAATGAATGATATAATAAGATAAGGGGATGTGTGCCACATGTCGGCATCTCCATCAATACATATACATCATAACATCATTTCCCTAGGTGCATAGCATCATACCACTCCAAATTCCATTTTATATCTACGTCTATTGCTACCTCTTACACACCCACACCCCATCAATACATCATATATGTTCTACATACTACACTAGATTTCATTATACATGGATTTAGTTTTCCCTATCATCGTTACACATTATATTTCTATGTACACACTTATTAAATTTCACACATTACACATTCCATACCCACTACACATTCTACATTGCATTTCCCACAAACACGTATTTGCATACCCTACTCCTTACTTGGTCACTTAAACTACTTTTTTTTCTACCAGCTACACTCACCAACCTATGAACACTTTAGTTCCTCACCATACTCGACTCCCGAGGGTTTACCAATCAAATGGACATTACATTCACCATGCAACATTAGTCTTGTAGACACCCATAATTACACCCATGCAATTTAAATACTTAAATTGCACTAATTATCTCCTTTCGCAAATTGACGACATATCGTCAAAAGCGCTCATCTTCTCTCTTATTATTGTTAATTAATTACAATACGCTAATTAGTTAATTCACCTATTCAACTAACATCCCGATTAACGACCTTTCGTTAATTATTCACCCCTTCTATCTGGACTAATTAATTATTATTAATTAATTATCTTTCCGATTCATTTAACCAATAAATCAATATTTAATTGATTTAATCCCCTTCTAATAGCCTAAATTGTACTAATATTCCTCTAATTAGCTTTTATAAGCTTACATCTACCTATTAGTTAATCACCTTTGATTAATTAAAACACCCCCAACTCCCATGACTTCTAAGCATAAATTAAACCCTTATAAAATAAGGTTACCTTTTATAAAGCAACCTTATCCATTCCTAATCTTGTTTTACCTTTATCCCACATGCAAAGGGATGAAGTGTTTCCTTTATCCATTGGGCTATATAAGGATCCCTCCTTCTACCTTTATACCTACACCTAAACTTCTTGAGAAGACAAATGCAAAGCATATAGCAAAATAGACTAAAAGCTTTCCTTTATTTTCTTGAGAGTTCATCATCTTGGAGAGTTAAGCCTTTTCCTAAGTGCTTAGGTCATATGGGAGGTGTCAAAAGGGTCTTGTAGCCCAACTTTGACAAGCCCTCATTCCTAGGTTCTTGGAATACCAAAGACAACCATTTTTTATTGCCATGGAGCCTACATAGGTCCATTCATTTATTTTTGTTAGAGAATAGAGGATTTAGATACTTAACATTGTTAGTTTCAAAGTTTTGAATATGATGAATGTTAGTATATAGCCTTGTTTAATTCTTATCTTGATGGTGCTTAGTATTTTGTTTAATTTTTGCTAATTAAGGCTATTAGGTGTTAGTCTTTACTTGCATTAGCATTAGTTTAAAACAAATCATGCACACAAGTCTCATCCAACATCTCCCACATTAGTGACATACACCTTCAGTTAAATAGTCATCCCTTCTTATCACCTTGTACTGGTATACGCTTTAGGCTAAATCACCACCCCCATTTTATCATTTTCTAGTGGCATACACTTTAGGGTACATCACCACTCCCTTCTTATTCATCTCATAGTGATATATGATTTAGGCTAAATCATCACCCATCTTCATCCTTTCATCCCATAGTGACATACGATTTAGGCCAATCACCACCTATCTTTATCCTTTCATCTTATAGTGATATACGCTTAGGGCTAAATCATCACTCATACATTCAACAAGTTGCGGTATACGCTTAGGCTCTAGGGTCCACGAATATATTTCCATGTCTCCTCTTTTGGGGCCACATTCTCTTTTCGGAGACATCACATACGCTCCTAAAGAGGGGGGAATCATTGAGGGGTTTCTACTAACACAACGTATTTACACTGGTTCACACACACAAAGTGAGTTCGGACTAGTCTATGAACTCCATACACAACCTCTCAAGAGGACATGGTGTCCTTTAGAAATTATGCAAAGTAGTTATAGGATTGGGGGTTATAGTGGGTGTGCCTCTCTACACTTCTTCATCCAATGGCATCGGATCACCCAAAAAAATAGGACAATACAAAGATCTCTTCACACATTTCATCAAAAGTGGTTAAAGTTAGAGGATACAATGCATTTCCTCTTTATACTTCTTCAACTGTGGTGGTGTGAGATCGCCCAAAAATATCGTGACAAGATAGGATATCCTTCTACACCCCTTTTTCTCGACATGGATTAGGTGCACATGTTCCATTTATACTTTTATTTTCAGCATATTTTATATTTGTGTACTTTACATATGTGTATTTTATATAACGTTTTACATACACACACACACACACACACACACACACACACATACACACACACACATATATATATATATTTGACTACTTGATCGTTTATCCTCGGGTCTAGCCGTATAAGAAAGAAGAAGTCAAATTGAGGGCAATAACAACAACATTGACAATGACAATGGTAACATACCGCTACCGGAACTTTCCTTTACTAACCATGCAAGTACATTGCATAAAAAAACAATTTACACATGTTCCACCACCTAGGTTCACTCTCATCACTTTTTATGTGCATTTTTCATCTTTAGAATCCACGCTCCACCTTTTTATTTTTATTCCACACTTCATTATAGTCCATCAACGCATATTCTTCTACACTCTACATAGATATCGGTATGCATATCTATCTACTTTATGTTACTGAGCATTTCACTCATAAACATAAAGTGGGGGAAATGTAGACAAAAATTATGCACTTTAGACATTATTTAGCCCGGTCTTATATTACTACTTAGAAGGTTCTCAAGTGAATAAAGTAATAATTAATCCCACCTTTTTGCCATCTTTATTTTATATTTTATTTTTTCATTCCCACATATTTTCTTGCACTTATCCGTCCATTTCACAACTACCTCTGTCATTCTAGCCCAAAATCAGGGCACCCCAGCTTATCCTGGAGCACCTCGGGGTGCCCTAATACCACCCTAGGGGCCTCAATCTATGCACATCCTTTCCCACTTCTTTTAGGGGGCCTTTTATCAAATTTTCATCCTTATCATTTTCCCGGTCGGCCTTGTCAGGATTAATTAAAAAATTAATCTTGAGAGCCCTATAAATATTAAGTTATAATACCATAATAAGAGTCCTCGCATCACATACTATTATCACTCTATCTAGAGTCGATCCATCGCATCAATTACATCCACATAGTGTCATGCATCAAGTCTAGGAGATCTACAACACACACATTATATAGGGGTAGGGACTCTATTCTATTCCATTCACACATGATATTTACATTTTCTATCGTTATTATTTCTCGTTACTTTACAAAGTGTGGTTGGCATGAGAACACCTAGGGAACAACATGCACACACTCACCAGAACTACATCCGGGTTTGAAACGTAGTGTAGCGCTCGATGATAAGACCACTATTTTGGCGGTGAGGCCATCAATCATTCATTTGCATCTTTAATTTTTCTAGGGTTTGATACTTTCTTTTGTATTGCAGGTCATTATACAACTCATCCAAAGAATCCATTATGACATATAGCTAGGGTTCTAAATCAACTTGCGTAGCCGTACTAGAATCAGTATCGAGCTTTTACATAGATCGAGTGCCCAAACTACAAACCAAGGTGCCCCGGGTGCCCCAATAGTCTCCTGGCACATCATTTAACTTAAAACCTCCAATCTACCTTTGCGGTCCCTGAGTGATCGTCTACACTTCCAAATTTTATTTCTAGATCTGCGACACTATGCGATAATCACCTTTTATCAACTAAGTCATCTTTCCTTCTTTACTTGCATAATTAGGGTTTTATTTCACTTAGAATAATTTATTTACATTTATTCCACACTATCTCAGTCTATTTACTACAACGTTTTATTCCTCTTAATTATATTAACATTAATACCATATACCCCATTTAGGCCTTATTTTTGTTGATCAAAGAACAAGACAAATGGAAAAGACCAATCTCATCATTCATAAGAGAGAAATGACAAGGTTGTTTCCTCATCCCAAAAGAAGGACAAGAGGAATTTTTTTCTAATATTATATGTGTAGGTTCTTCTTCATATCCATCATTTTAAATGGTTGTTGCCATTTTAAAACTAACTTGCTAAAATTTGAAGTATTGTGAGCTTTGTTGTATTTTTTGTAATGTTTTGGTTGCAGGAGTGGCGCAGGTGCACTAATAGGAGCGCAGACATTTTTGGTGGTGCAGTGCACTTTGTCAAAGTCTGAATTTCTATTTTTCGACCCCAGCGCACATACACTAACCCTAAGCGCGCATGCCCTAACCAACACACAGGAACACTAACACGAGCGTAGATATCATTTCATACTTTGTACCTTCACTACAACTCAAAACCTATCAGATCGGCACACACACCCTAACCCTAGTGCAAATTCTTTTCTAGTTACGCAGGCACATTTCTGGTGGCGCAAGTGTCCTATCAGAATTTGATATTATTTTAATTAGTGGTGGCGCACACGATTTTTTTCGTAAAGACACACGCTTTTATGGTAAATACAGCAGGCACTTTTCTCGTGGCGCAAGCACTCTATCATGATCTCGAGACTATTTTAATTTTCAGTGGCAAACATTCCTTTCTAGTGGTGCACACGCCTTTTTGGTGGTGCATACTCCTTTCTGGTGGCGCAGGTATATCTGTTTAATCCGGTTTTGGTTACAAATTTTTAGTGCTCCTTGTTTTGATCATATCTTTTAACTTGTTAACCCGTTTTCAGAGTTTGAATAGGCGTCGGAAAGATAACGAAGTGTACTTTGCGAGGGAACTTTCAAAATTTAGATACCTTTGGTATACCAAATTTTATCACAAAACTCCCAAAATGCCCCGGAGACCTCCAAAAATGCAAATTACTAAAAACTGTTTAAAAAGTGCAAAAAAATGGATTTCTAGAATTTTTCAATTTTCTTGGTTTTCTAACTCTTGCAGGGTTCTAACAAGTGGTTTACAGGTTTCCTTTGCATTAGGTTTCTTTATAATAACTTAATAAAAAAACATTTGCATCTTTATTTGTGAAGGTTTGAAACGTGTATGCTCTTCCCTCGCACCTTTCTAGGTGATCTTGGGAATCAGAAACATTTCACCATTTTCTTCATACTAAAAAAATGGTTTAGTTAATGTTCAAAGTTGGTTAAAAGGAACTTATTTTCACATTGTACTTAGGAATTTTCCATTTATTACAAATTTGAGTGAGATACCTTGTTGCGTATGCTCTTTCCTTGCATCTTAGGACGATCTGGGAAATCAAAAATAACATCTTATCTCCTTTATATGACATTTTGGAAAATTACTAACCTTGGTTTATAGGACCAAAATCATTTGTCAAAGAAGGAGACATCAAAACAAAACACAAAACCCTCTAATACATGTGTTTCTTGTAGGTTGCCAAATGGTGTGCCACTTAAAACCACATTTAAGTTAAAAAGATAAAAAAACACCATATTCAAAACATTGTATTGTAGGTTTCGAAAAGGGTGCGTACTATCCACTCAATCGGAACATAACCCCTTTGGCATAACACCTTAAGCTTTAACAATGGGGGTGGCTCCAGGAACCCCAAAGTAGTCCACGTAAGAGGGAACCTTGTGGACGAAACGGGAAGTGCTCCGCACTACCTACTTGACTAGTGATTCCTTTGTGAGATAGCGTTACAAGTTGTCCCTATCATGACCCTTTTAAGTACATGATGGATGCATTTACTGCCCACTATGCTTGAAGGGGGAAAAGCTGAGATACTCCTAAGATAGGAAAGGGACTATTTGGGTAAATCACCCTACTCGTGGACAACTTTTTTAACACCTAGGATGAGAGAACCACCTAGGAAAATATACTTTGGCCATTCTAAAACAAAGTGTTGAGTTGTGAGCCATCTTTTCATCATGAAACGTGTGACGCGTTACTTTCACTTAGTTTTTCACTTGCCTTAAGGTGAGGTGAAACTCTGCCAAAGTGAAGCCAACATTTTTCATCCCCATTTTTGATCTACTTCCTTCACATTCTTTTGACACTTTGTTGATCAAAAGAAGGGTGACTACCTTTGTGTTACCAATCGATTGTTTCTACCACTTTTTTGTTCATTTACACCCATCCATGTTTTCATGGTGGGTTAGTTAAACATCTAAAGTGTGTGGAGATGCATTTATATCATTTGTATCCTTTGTGATCTTGATACTCACATCAGGATCACCATCATAGTTCGGATTGATTCATCATTTGATCTCCCTTTGACGTTTTACCTTGTTTGCATTGTCTCAACACAATTAAGATACTTATGTTGTGTTTTTCATAAATGTGATCTAAGTATCTACATTATGGTGTTATGCTGCACACATTTTAGCACATCCTTAGTATACTTTGACTTAGTTTGATTTCAAAAATTGTCCCAAATCTTGAAAAGTGTCGCTTACTTTGTTTGCATTGTTTCGATATCACTTTGACACTAATATATCACTTCTCCGCGAAGCTTGATAGACATGTCCAATTGGTGTGGTTACATGGCTTACATTTGTAAACCTCACCCTTTAACATTTAGGTCTTGTTGGTTATTGAACTTTTCATGGTATCCTTTGATTGGGAGTCGCATCTACCCTTTGTTAATATTTACGCCTTGTTCATTTCGAGCTTGACATAAATATTGACATTATGTTGATCACCTTTGCATCGAACTATCACTTTACACACGTATTTGCATAGGGTGTATTTCCTTGTTGATTAGCTTTGTGCTTCACACTTCCAGGATTGTTCCTTGTGATTATTCATTTAGAAAACTTATTTTCTAGGACAATCCCTCTCGATCTCATTGAGATTGTGTCGTCACGATGTCTATTTTCCTTAGAAATTCTTCTGAAAATCACGTACGTATCTCCATACTTACACAATGTCTAGCCGGTTGTCTTTATGCTACCCAAATCGACATGTCACTTCCTTCCCTTTAAAGGAGTTCCATCACACTATCTAGATATAAACATTTGTGCTTAAAGCGACCCCAACAACAACCGATTATCGCAAGGTTCCTCATACATATGACAATAAGGAATCAAAGTTTCGGTGTACAAATCAAAAGACACCCATCATGACCAAACCTCGTTTGGTTCTTCGTGTTAGAGAGCCCATATAGGTAACTCGTTCCCCACCTTCATCTCATAGTCGGTGGTATGATTTGGGCGCTTCGATCCAAATTATTATTTGAGTTTCCCCAACTCTTCTTCTAATTCCAATCTAAACATTTCCTCTTCTTCTGAGGATTCCAATCCAAATATTTCCTCTAATATTCTGATGATTCAGATCCAAACTACTATTCGGATCCAAACTACTATTCGATTCATCTAATTCGACTCCTAAGTCATCTAATACGACTCCTATGTCATGGTCCTCCCTATCTTTGCAGGAACCTCTTCATCATACATTTAATATGACTCCTACGTTGCGGTCCTCCCTTTCTTCGCAGGACCCCTTTTATCAGTCGCCTCAACAACTCCTTCCTTTGAAGATATGTGTGACTCCAAATCCCTCCAATCAAACATCTAATACAATTCTTGAATCACGGTCCTCTCTTTCTTTGTAGGACCCTTGTTATTATTCATCCAATATGATTCTTGAATCATAGTCCTCCCCTTCTTTGCAGGACCTTCTTCATCAATCACCCCAATAAGTCTTCCTCCTTTGAAGATTCGTGTGACTCAAAGTCCTTTGAGTCAAACATCTGAATCGACCCATGTGTCGCAATCTATAGACTTTGGACTTAATCCTACTAGTTTACAGATGATATATCATCGTATAGGTAGGTCCACACCACCTTCTTCTACTCTTGAGACATCTAGCTACACATCTTCTTCGTCACCCACATCATCTTCTTTTATCAATCATCTTCTAATTCTTCCACACCAATTGGATCTCTTTCCTCTAATCAACCCCTGGTGGTTGATCAACAACTCATACCGATTGATCTCTTTTAGAATGAAGAAACAATCAAGGCATTTATAGGGGAATATGAAGATATTACTTTCACGGATTACGAGAAAGGATTCTCTTTAGACTTTGATGTGTCTGCATATTGTGAGGAAAAGGTTGATTCCTTTTATCAAGAAATGGAGGAAGAGCCTCAGATCATGTAACTTGACCCTCCTCTTATTCTTCCATATTCACATTCTTCATTATGTGATGCAACTCCTTGGTCTTGCATTGATCCATGGCCTATCTTCTCATCTCCCAATAACTCTTTGTCTATCATAATTCCTCAATCACAATCTCTTATGGGGTCAATGCCGGGTAACCCTTCATCTTCATCTAGGTGTGTGTCACCTTTTAGAAGCCCTCCTCTGCTATTTTTGGGACATTTTTGAGTAGTCCATTATCTTCTATTCTTAGGGCACGTCCAACTAGCCCTTTATCTTCTATTTATGGATCACCCCCAGGTAGTCCATCATCTTCTATTCTTGGGCCACATCCTAGTAGTCCATCATCTTACATTTATGGGTCACATCTTGGTATCCCTTCTTCTTCTATTCTTGGGCCACATTCTAGTAGCCCTTTGTCTTCTATCTATGGGTCACATCCTAGTAGCCCCTCTTCTTCCATTATTGGGCCACATCCTAGTTGCCCTTCATCTTCTATCTATAGCTCACCTCCCAGTAGCCCATCTTCTTCAATCCTTGGACCGTATCCTTTTCATCAATCACATTATTCTTCTACCAAAGATTGTGGCAAGCCCATTGTCATTCCTCTCATCAATTCTAAATTTCCACATTCTTCTCCCACTTCTCGGGATCAGACAAGTCAAGCATTAGATTATAAGAAACCTAGACAGGTTCTTTATCAAGTCAAGATACAAAATCTGAAGAGATTCAAAGCTACCAACAACTCCAGTGATCATAAAATCCAAAATCAAGCACGATTCAAGAACGCACACCAACGTAACAATCAAGTATGGCACAAAGTGCGTAAACCTATGGATGGGGAATTAAATCTCCCACATACGAAATCCATGTTTCAGAAAAAATCAAAGTCATTTATTGAGTTTGAACTCACCTCGATCATCAAGATCGGGGATAATATCACTCTCGATAAACAAACGCGCCTAGTCTCCCTTATTAAGGAAGTCGTAAACATTGTTGTTGGATCTTACCACATAGAGTGACTTTGTTAGTCCCAACCTC
The DNA here is from genome assembly GCA_018340775.1 of Taxus wallichiana var. yunnanensis. Taxonomy (NCBI): domain Eukaryota; kingdom Viridiplantae; phylum Streptophyta; class Pinopsida; order Cupressales; family Taxaceae; genus Taxus; species Taxus wallichiana. The sequence goes on from CM031239.1 coordinate 451,141,630, forward strand.
TTAAAATTGTCAAAAAATCTAAAAATCAAAAACAATTCAAAAATACAAAAAAACATTGAGAAAACACAACAAAAATCAAAGGTACAAAGATCAAACATTGCAATCGAGTATTGCATACACATGGATTTTTCTTTCTTCCCTTTTTATCATTCTTATGCAAGTCTTCCTACCATTTTCATCCCTTCGGTGATATTTTGGTTAGCCTTTTCAAACACATTTTGTGACATTTATCTCTATGGTATTTATTTGACTCTGGTCTTTTATCACCTTGGTAAATTAAATAATGACTGACCTCTTAGAGATCCTATCACATTCAACATCTAATAATTGTTGTGAAGAACTTTTGGACATATTTGTTGACACTAGCCAATGTCATCATCATAATCACTTTTACCTCCTTTCATCAAGCCATCAATGGTTCTTAACCCCTTTTCAAACAAGAGAGCTGAAATAAGTTTTCAGAAAGCAAAAGAATCAAAATCAATCAAAAATCAAAAGCTAAAAGCTAAGAGCAAAAGAAAATTGATATATAACTCTCTCTTAGGGTATTTCCAATAATCTCTATCGGGGCTATGAATGCAATGCCTCGGCAGAGAGAAATGTTGCGATTATAATCAAATGCATCTCCGTGAGGGCTATGGACGTCACATCAGCATCGGAGAAATGTACGGCTATCCTTCCACCCTCCATCCACAAATCACAAAATCACCTTTCAAAATCAATCAACCCTACACATTGGCTAGGGTGTATTCACTTGTTGTCTATTAAATCTTCCCTTCAAGAGGTAATTAAATTCCACGTGCACACACTAGATCTCTATGAGTAGGCAGGATTAGTATGTTACCAAGTGTCTCTTTTTGGACCTTGTTCAGACTCTTACTCTAGTCCATATTTCATCTCACGATTTGTGCCTTTGGCTAATCACTTCTTCATTATGACACTTCTAAGCTACATTCATATCATTCACATCATTCTTCTACTTTGTTCAAAACATCCATGTGTATAAGATTAATTTTTTCCCATGTTTTCGGACACCTTTGTCCCCTTTCACAAAAACAATCTTCTCCTTCCTTTCTATCATGTACTCTTAGGCCAACTCACTGGGGCATCCTTGCTTCTTCCCAAAGACTTCATTGGTTTACGTTCACCATCATGTTGAGCCCATCCATAATGGCCTTGGGTCCCACTTCTACTGTGAAGAGTTTTCCTTTGAATACTCTCACTAATCGCTTGGGAATTAGGCATCTTTCACTTTCTCGTATTGCATTGCATTGTTGTATGTTGCATGGGGTTGGTATTTTCAGAAATGGACAATTGTTCATAGTATGGATTTTCATGTCATTCTACCTTTTCGTATGCTTATATTTTTCATAAGGACCGATGACGTAGCTCTTATGGCAATATGATGACATCAAAATTGTTCCAATAAACAGTGGCTAGAGGCTAAGCTCTTCTCTCCACTCCTCCATATTTCTTCTGCATCACTTTCCTCTCACCCCTAATCTTCCATCTTACCGGGCATCCTACCCCTTCCCATTCTTCTATCTATCTCTCACCTTTTTCGATCATCGATCATCTTCCTTCATCACCCTATCGACACTCGAGGGGGCATCTCTCCTTCCTACTAATTTTTCTTCTATCCCTTCAAAATTTGATCATTTACTATCTTTGAAGTGGCGTCTCTTACGCCACCCCAAAGAGGGGTAAATGTAGACACCCATAATTACACTGAGCAATCTAAATAGTTAAATTGCGCTAATTATATCCTTTATCGCAAATTGATGACATATCGTCAAAAGCACTCATCTTCTCTCTTATTGTCGTTAATTAATTACAATACGCTAATTAGTTAAGTCGCCTATCTAACTAACATCCTGATTAACGACCTTCCATTAATTATTCACCCTTCTATCTAGACTAATTAATTATTATTAATTAATTAGTTTTCCCCTTCATTTAACCAATAAATCAATATTTAATTAATTTAATCCCCTTCTAATAGCCTAAATCGTATTAATATTCCTCTAATTAACTTTTATAAGCTTACATCTACCTATTAGTTAATCACCTTTGATTAATTAAAACACCCCCAACTCCCATGACTTGCTAAGCATAAATTAAACCCTTCTAAAGTAAGGTTACCTTTTATAAAGCAACCTTATCCATTCCTAATCTTGTTTTACCTTTATCCCACATGCAAAGGGATGAAGTGTTTCCTTTATCCATTGGGCTATATAAGGATCCCTCCTTCTACCTTTATACCTACACCTAAACTTCTTGAGAAGACAAATGCAAAGCATATAGCAAAATAGACTAAAAGCTTTCCTTTGTTTTCTTGAGAGTTCATCATCTTGGAGAGTTAAGCCTTTTCCTAAGTGCTTAGGTCATATGGGAGGTGTCAAAAGGGTCTTGTAGCCCAACTTTGACAAGCCCTCATTCCTAGGTTCTTGGAATACCAAAGACAACCATTTTTTATTTCCATGGAGCCTACATAGGCCCATTCATTTATTTATTGTTAGAGAATACAGGATTTAGATACTTAACATTGTTAGTTTCAAAGTTTTGAATATGATGAATGTTAGTATCTAGCCTTGTTTAATTCTTATCTTGATGGTGCTTAGTATTTTGTTTAATTTTTGTTAATTAAGGCTATTAGGTGTTAGTCTTTACTTACATTAGCATTAGTTTTAAACAAATCATGCACACACAAGTCTCATCCAACATTTCCTGCGTTAGTGACATACACCTTCGGTTAAATAGTCACCCCTTCTTATCACCTTGTAGTGGTATACGCTTTAGGCTAAATCACCACCCCCATTTTATCATTTTCTAGTGGCATACACTTTAGGGTACATCACCACTCCCTTCTTATTCATCTCATAGTGACATATGCTTTAGGCTAAATCATCACCCATCTTCATCCTTTCATCCCATAGTGACATACGATTTAGGCCAATCACAACCTATCTTTATCCTTTCATCTTATAGTCATATATTCTTATGGCTAAATCATCACTCATACATTCAAAAAGTTGCGGTATACGCTTAGGCTATAGGGTCCATGCATGTATTTCCATGTCTCCTCTTTTTGGGGCTGTATTCTCTTTTAAAAAGAACATTGCATGCGCTCCCAAAGAGGGGGTGAATCATTGAGGGGTTTCTACTAACACAATGTATTTACACCAGTTCACACACACAAAGTGAGTTCAGACCAGTCTATGAACTCCATACACAGCTACCTCAAGAGGACATGGTGTCCTTCGAAATAATGCAGAAGCGATTCTACAAGATTGGGGGTTACAGTGGGTGTGCCTCTCTACACTTCTTCGTCCAATGGTGTCGGACCACCTAAAAAATAGGAAAATACACATGTCTCTTCACACATTTAATCAAAAGTGGTTAAAGTTAGAGGATACAATGCATTTCCTCCTTATATGTCTTTAGCCAGGGTGGTGTGAGATCACCCAAAAATATCGCGACAATATAGGATATCCTTTTACACCCCTTTTTCTCGACATGGATTAGGTGCACATGTTCCATTTATACTTTTATTTTCATCATATTTTATATTTGTGTAATTTACATATGTGTATTTTACATAACATTTTTACATACATATATATTTGACTACTTGATCGTTTTATCCTTGCAGTCCGGCCGTATAAGAAAGAAGAAGTCAAATGGAGGGCAATAACAACAAAATTTACAATGACAATGGTAACATACCGCTACAGGAATTTGCCTTTACTAACCATGCAGGTACATTGCATAAAGTAATAGCTACGCATGCATTCCACCCTAGGTTCAATCTCATCACTTTTTATGTGCAATTTTCATCTTTAGAATCCACACTCCACCTTTTTATTTTTATTCCATGCTTCATTATAGTCCATCGACACATATTCTTCTACACTCTACATGGATATCAGGTATGCATCTCTATCTACTTTATGTTACCAAGCATTTCACTCATAAACATAAAGTGGGGGGAAAATGTAGACAAAAAATTATGCACTTTAGACATTATTTAGCCCAGTCTTATACTACTGCTTAGAAGGTTCTCAAGTGAATAAAATAATAATTAATCCCATCTTTTTTCCATCTTTATTTATTTTTTATTTTTTTTCACTCTCGCATATTTTCTTTCACTTATCCATCCATTTCACAACTACCCCGTCATTCTAGCCCAAAATCAGGGTGCCCCACTCTATACTTTGGAGCACCTCGGGTGCCCTTGTACCACCCTAGGTGCCTCGATCTATGCACATCCTTTCCCACTTCTTTTAGGGGGCCTTTTATCAATTTTTCATCCTTATCATTTTCCCAGCTTTGGCCTTGTCGGAATTAATTAAAAAATTAATCTTGAAAGCACTATAAATATTAAGCTATAATACCATAATAAGGGTCCTCACATCACATACTACTATCACTATATCTAGAGTTGCATCCATTGCATCAATTACATCCACATAGTGCCATGCATCAAGTCTAGGAGATCTGCACACACACACATTGTATAGGGGTAGGGACTCTATTCTATTCCATTCACACATGATATTTACATTTTCTATAGTTATTATTGCTCGTTACTTTAAAAAGTGCGGTTGCACAAGAACACCCAGAGGAACAACATGCACACACTCACCATAACTACATCTAGGTTTGAAATGTAGTGTAGCGATCATGATAAGACCACTATTTTAGCGAATGAGAGCCAGATCTGAATCATTCATTTGCATCTTTATTTTTTTCTATGGTTTGATGCTTTTTTTGTATTGCGAGTCATTATACACTCATCTGGTGAATCCAGTTATGACATATAGCTAGGGTTCCAATCAACTTGTGACCATACTAGAATCGGTATTGAGCTTTTACACGGATCGAGTGCCCAAACTACGATGACCGGTGCCCCTGGGTGCCCCAATACTCTCCCGTGCACATCATTTAACTTAAAACCTCCGGATCTACCTTTGCAGGGTCCTTGAGTGATCGTCTACGCTTCCAAATTTTATTTCTAGATCTGACACTATGCGATAATCACCTTTTATCACCTAAGTCTTCTTTCCTTCTTTACTTGCATAATTAGGGTTTTCTTTCACTTAGAATAATTTATTTACATTTATTCCACACTATCTCGATCTATTTACTACAACGTTTTATTCCTCTTAATTATATTAACATTAATACCATATACCCCATTTAGGCCTTATTTTTGTTGATCAAAGAACAAGACAAATGGAAAAGACCAATCTCATCATTCATAAGAGAGAAATGACAAGGTTGTTTCCTCATCCCAAAAGAAGGACAAGAGGAAAATTTTCACTCATTTTCGTATGAGTGGACATTAGGTGAACACTTGTTGGAAACTTCATCCATCTCGCCATTAGTATAATGTAAATCCAAAGATGGAATACAAAACTTGTGATAAAGGTAAATGAAGTTGTTACTCCACCACCAGTTGAAAATTCAACCTCGGATCAGGTAATACATGCAAATAAAATTTCATTGGCATGGGTTGGTAAAAAAATTCAACTTTATATTGCATAGCTCTTGATTGTCTATATCATGTAACTAATTCAGGGCTTATATTCTAGGATTCTCGATTGATTATTAAACTAAATAGTTTTCCCATTTATCTTTGAATGATTTTGGAGTTCAAATTTTGTGAGAAAAGTTGAGGGACAGGTTTACCATACTCAATGGGTTTCTTACTTTGGAAATTTGATTAATACTCCATTTACATCTCTCGATCAACTAAAAATAGAATTTTCTTAGCTATTTTATGAGTTAATCTAAATAGAAACTGAATGCTATATTGAAATATTGGAACTAAGTATTGTACTTTAATATTTGAATATATTGGAATAATGGAAATAAGAGGGGTATGGTACTAACCTTAAGTTGACTTACCTTGTTGTATGTTGGATTGTAACAAAATGGTTAGCGGTATGGGAAATTTGTTCTTGAATGGCCTCGGAAGGGAAAAATCTGATTGTTTGCCTATACTAAGGTGCATGGGAAGATATTGGGGCACCTCGAGGCACCCTCATCTATAATTTGGGCACTGTAGACTATAGAAAAGTTCATATCTTGAGTTTGTAAGTGTCACAATATCCTTTAAATACCTTTGATCCTGTTGCACATGTGTCATAGTAATGTTGCTTTTGTCACTATAAATGATGTATGAAGATCTATCTGTAAAATATTATCCAAAGCATCAACTTGTAAAAATAAACAAGAATATGAATAGGTTAGAATGACCTCGGCTTCCAAACTAGTGGTCTTACAACTAAGCGATGCACTACATTTCGAAACCAATGTAGTTTTATGTGTGTGTGTGTGTAATTTTTTTCCTAGGATGCCCTAGCGCCAATGATGCGTAATAAGGGGCAATAACTAGATGTAAAATTCAAATGGTGGATGGAATGGAAAGAATACAACCCTTTCCCCCTATACGAGTGTGTGATGCGGATGTAGAATATTTGTAAATGGAGTCCCTTGCCTTAGTAGATAGTTTTCATTGATAGTGAGATGTTCGCCCATAATGTAGTGAGTATGTTATGTTTATATAGGGATCTCTTGTTCAAATTTTGACACTAGAACCGAAAACTACCGACTACTACCTAGGTGAATACACGGGGTAATCGTTAAGACCGACCTCGATTAAATAAATTAAGACCGACAATTACGACACCTGAGACACCCTCAAAGATTCCCAAAATTCTAGAGACAAATGACGACTGAAATGGAAAAGAAAAATGATGCTGAAAAAATGACAATAATACTTGAGGATGGGTCACTAGTGAATACTTTTATTACGCAAGATCCATATATAAAATAACATACCCATCAGTATTAATGTAATAGTAAGTGTGTGATTTTGTGACTACATTTTCCCCACTTTATGTTGGTGAGCAGAAATCTTGGTAACATAAAGTAGATAGAGATGCATACTTGAGATAAAATTGGAGAAGCCCAAGCTATAGAATAATGTGCAAATATGTAGTAGAAGTGTGCCAATAAAACTATAAAAGTGTGCCGAACCATGGATCAACGAGTTGATCCATGCAACGTATCAAAAAGTGTAAGTGTCACGATGAAGTGTGGAAAATGAAAATGATGATTATGATATAGGATGATTTCAACGTGGTTTAATAACAAATAGGTGGGTAGGGAGTGACCAGTTCCCAACCCAATGTATGTGTATATATGGAATGATTAAAGGATTTGGGCGTCCCGCAACAAGAGGAAAAGTGTAGGGAGAAAAGTGTGTTGTTCCCAAACTTTAACTACATCCTCAAGATTTATCTGTTGTAGACAAACTTAGATCAAAATGGGGAGATTTTTTGATCCAAATGATTTTGATAAAATAGTTGACCCATATGGGAGTGATAAGGGAAAGACACTCTTTCCCCCACTCCATGGGTGTTTTAGCAATATAAAGGCTTATAAGTTGGGTCATCTAGAAGTGAATGCGATAGAGAATGAGGAGGCTTCCAAGTTAGGTCATCAAGAAGTGAACATCATAAAAATAGATAGTTTCTAGGTTGGGTCATTAGGAAGCAAACATAGATTGAATGAGATGGCTTCTAAGTTGGGTCATCTGGAAGCGAACACAAAATATAGAATAAAATCCCAAGTTAGGTCATCTAGGAAAGAAGTGGTGAATGTAATTCCCAAGTTAGGTCATTTGGGAGACTGCTCATAGATTTGAATGATTTGATTTGAATGCGTTGATTTTGATTGGTTGATTGATTGTTTTGGTTGGCTACTCATGGAGATATTTTTCACTAATTGCCCCTATGTTAGGTCATTAGGGGAAAGTTGATAAAAATTGATGAGTTGTATCATAAACTGATTTTTATTTACTTGTTTCCTCCAAGTTAGTTCATTAGGGGGAATTGATAGGTTATAGAATATGATCATGTTTGGGAAATGTTCAATGATTGTTGCCCCTAGATTAGGTCATTAGGGGAGATTGATGGTGAAATGTTGTGGTATAAATTGCAAGGTGTTGAGTTCATGATATTGGAATGCATGGTGACATAAGGGGGATTATAAGGGGACCCCAATAATATGCCCCCTTTCGGTGAAATAGGGAGTGATGAAGGAACGAACTCTAAGCCGAAAGTAATGGCAAGAGGTTAAAACGTGCATATAGTGGATAGAAAAGTGTAGTGAAGAGAGATAATGTGTGTTAAACGTGTACCATACGGTGGTAAGCGGGATTCTAAAAATAATTCCGTAAATGGGGTGTAAATCAGAGTAAAAATGCTCAAGATATGACCGAAACGGTGTAGCGTGTATTAGTTATGGTAATAGGTGCAAAATATGGACCATAATAAAGGTGGCATTTGAAATGTGATTATAAATAGTAAAGTGAAAAGGTAACTTATCACTTCATTTGTCTTTTGTGTGAGTGTGAGAGTGTGTTTAGAGTGAGTAGTGATTCCTCAAGTGAGACCATTACGTCCTAGCCGGTTTGAGTGAGTGGTGATTGATGTTATGTCATGTACTACGACAAAGTTGATAAGTGATGCTTTTACAAAAATGTACGGTGTACAAGGCATTTCGGTTGTAATTTTGGAAGATTTAGGGTTTTTATTTTCTCGGTGTTTGGGACACGAACAAGAGTAGTAGAGGGCGCTAGTGACCCTAGGACTGGAGCGCTTAGAACTAGGCGCGCAGTGTCTGCTCCGGGCACCTTAGTCCCGCATTTAGGCATTGTGGTCCGAAGTTTTTGATTTTGTAGATATTGCTAAGAAATATGTTTTTAGTATGTTGAAGAGTTATATTTGAATGTGTAAGGTGTTCTAATGTTGCATTTTTGTTGTTTGTTGTTGTGTATAGGGCTATCCACTCAAGGGAGTTCTCGGTGGTTAGTACTTGAGCATGTTGGGGGTTGGGTTTTTAGATGATGAGTGGGACGTGTTGGTTTGTGTCGACAATGACATATAGCATAGATGGGGGGATGTGCCCATAATATGCCCATGTTGATTGCATTTTACGAGAGATGGTGTGCAAACAAATGCACATTGTGGTTACTTGATAGGGAGATAATGACACACTTGGAGGATGTATATCGTATACTACGATTTCCAGTGTGATTGGAGAGAGATTACAGATTATGGCGGTAGTGGATATGGAGCATCAAATACACTTTCACTAGATGGTATTTTACAGGGGGCCTAGTACTGCGAGGCCCATATTAGTTTGTATGTGATATTATAGTCGAGGGTTCCACAATTGTGGAAGTTATTCGCAAATGGTGATATCATCTTGCATAGTAGTGGAGGGAGGGGGTTTGACATCTTGTATAAGATGCACGACATAGGTCAACGTATAGAGAGGATAGGATAAGATACACGTGGGTAGGGTCGGTGTTGGCCCACATGTACATGGAATTGTATCGGTTTATGCAGGATGAGCATGGTGGGGGTATAGGCATATGCTACATGTATGGGCATATGAACACATAGTCGTATTTAGACTAGTTGCAAGGACATGAGGGAAGTGGGCTCACCTAGATATATATTTTTCTGACGTTGGGTTGATATCTAGACTAGGAAGATGGACACAAATAGTTTTAGAGCCCTAATAGATAGGATGGGGCCGGAGTCTCATTATATGGAGGCCATATCATGATTATGGGGGATGGCTTGAGGATGCTACAAAGTTGCGATGTAATCAAAGGACCATGTGGCATGAGGACCAATTTCTAGGTGTGGTGGAGTTGTTTCATGTAGAGAGGGTATCACGGAAGTTCGGTATGGCTCAAGATGTGTCCCTAGAGCCATATATATGGTTACAAGCTATTAGGGCCCCTAGGAGGGCGGGTGCTAGGATAGGGCCCACAACAGAGCAGTTGATACCACCAGGCTAGATGTAGTAGACCTAGCAATAATAATGGTAGATGGGGATGATGCGGGGTGCACAGAGGATTATCGAGCATGGTGGAAAATGCATCGGTGGGTACTACTATAAATAGTGTTTACAAGTGCTATGGAGTTACCGCTAGGAGGAGTGGGTGAGGGAGGTGTCCTCGAAACGTAAGCGTAGCTATGGTGGATCGTAAGTATTTTTTTATGCTGGTATTGTGGTTAATGAATTTTCTATGGTGTCTTGTAAGGATTTGACTAACATGGGGTTGTATGTTGTGTATGTAGGAGATGCATATTGGTCGTTGATAGTAGACACATCGATCTACACATTGACACAGAATGTGCCTAGCGATGTGCTATGTGGAGGGATACTAGAGCATGTGGAAAATATTGCAGGTGAACATGCCCATTTGTTTGAGCTAGTAGCCATAACAATGACAACATGTATGGTGCTTTTTAGAGAGAGAGACAAGGTACGTGAGAGAGACTCGATGCACCTAAGAGGCGGTAGGTGTTGGTCCCTTGGCCCGTGACATGTTTGTATGTTATGTAGATTTACAAATGTAGTTCTAAGAGAAGAACATGGAGATTGTTATGTTACGTAGATAGGTGGAGAAGTTTTGGGGCCATGAAATGTGACGTCATTGCGTTGGTGGTAAGACATCTAGTTATAGGACTCTCACAATACATGACAAAGAATAATGATGATGAGGTTTGATAGAGATGATTGTATATGATGTAGGGGTCATTGTCCCCTAGTGATGAAACATATTTTTGGGATGATGATTGTATGAACGATATATGTATGGACATCTATTTTTGATATATATATGAGATCGATGTTGATATGTGTTGCCTTTGTGATATAATGGATATCATATGGTTCTTATGGTTATTGTCCTAGCATGTGTATTGTATTGTATGTGATGAATGATGATGTTAGTAATGGTAGATAAAATATGTATGGTGAATGATAATGTAGATAACTAATGTAATTGATGAAATATGGGATGAATAAAATATGTAGCACGCAGAGATACATAATGGTGGTAATAGAATAAATGTGGAAATAGATGAATGTATTGTAATGAATATGTGAAAATATAATGTAATAAGATAAGGTGATGAAAATATGATGGGGGAGAGTAACGATGCCCCCAAAGATATGGGACGAATAGGCTCATGCGATAAGACCCCTCAGTCAATTATGAGCCATGTAAGAAAGAGTGCATCATCGGGAAATGATTGAGGTGCGCTAGATGAACACCGGATCGTGTGATGAAAGGACTTTAAAAATAAACCCTCAACAATAGTGTAAGAACCGGAATAACACAAGTGCGTATTGGGAGGGTAAGGTGATAATGATCACCTACCAACTACTATGACGGCGTGTGGAGGTGGAAGCATATGGAATAAGTGGAGCATGAGTGTATGAACCAAAGTGTGTGTCATATGGAGTGATCATGGGATATGTAGAGATTAGTGGAAACCCATGGGATGAATCGATGGATAGTGTGAATGAGATAGATGCAATGAATATGGAGGTGGAAGCAATAGAGGCGGATGCAATGAATATGAAGGTGGAAGCAATAGAGGTGAAAGCAAAAGTGGTGAATGATGAAAAATTGAGTGTCAGTGGATAAGACTCGGGGGTGTATGCCTACGTTGTCATGGTAAAGGAGACAATGATCACTCATGAGATGTAAAATATATGACACCAATTTCCTCTAATTGTTGTAACCTCTCACATAAAGTAAGACAATCGTTGTCATGATGGCCACTAATACGATGGTAATTACAATTAATAATGATCATGCTAGCATTGTAAACGGTGTGGAGGGTGGTGTTGGGTGGAAGGAATCCAAATTAATCACTCATCAAGTAATATATGCAAGACATCATAAGGTCAAGCATTAGGTGAAAAACATAGAGGTTCACGGTATTGAGGTGAAGTAGTAGTAGTGGTAATTGTCATGCGAGTTAGAGAGACATGTGTAGAAGGTGGAGAGGGGGAATGAAGTTTTGCTTTTACACTTTGGGTTGAGATAGGGGTTGCTTTGGATTTTTCCTAGGAGGTGGAGTAAGAGGAGCACGTGTTATTTGAATTTTAGCCAAGGGTGGAGGTTGCTTAAGGATGTACAATTGGAGGTGTAGGTGGAACAACAAAGGACATAGTAATCGGAGAAATGTGAGAAGGCTCTACTAGAGGAGAAGCAAGAAGGTCATGTTCTAGATCAATAACCTTGTAACACAAAAGTATAAAGGACTCATAAGTATCATACTTGTAAGTGTTTCTTTAGAGGAGGAATAAGACCATGACGAAGATGAACTGCTTTTCTAAGTCACTAGGGTGAAAGATAAGTTGATGTATACATGCATTAAAGCGTAAGATGTAATCTTGAATAGGTTCGGAAGAGCCTTGATGTAGAGTAGGAATGTGATCATATGTGACCCTAGGACCATTATTGATAATAAACCTATGAAGGAAGGCATCCTCCATGTCATAGAAAGTGCTAATAGAACCAGAAGGGAGATGGGTATACCATTGAAGTGCATCGTCAACTAGACTAAATCGGAAGGCCTTAAGAAAGAGTCTATCATTGGAATAAGAGGCCATAAGAGTGCGATAATGTGCAATATGAGCATGAGGGTCACCGGTACCATCGAAACATGTAAATGTGGGCATGATGAAATCCTTAGGAAAGGTTGAATTATGGATTTTTTTGGGAACTAGATTACCATGCGAGGAATTTTTTTCGATAGACGATAAGTAATCCCTAATTTCTAAGGTGAAGGAATGAAACGGAGAATAAAGTTGACATACAACATGCATGAGAGATAGAATGTCTTGTGATGGAATAGAAGAAGATGGCAACAATGTTAATGAGGAACATTATTATAAGGAACATGCGGTATGGGTGAAGTGGGTGAAATGGTTAATGAGGAACTTACGATAGGTGAAGTGGAAGAAGGAAGCGTAGATAAAGTAGGAGTAGAATGAGAAGAAAAATAGAATGCAAAGGCTCATGCACTATGGTAGAAGCAATCTCAGGAGAAGAGGAAGATGGAAGAGGTGAAGAACTCTCAATAGTGTAGAAAGAAGGAGACTCCTTAGGAATGAGAGACGAAATAGTATGGTCAATGTCAGCTTGGAACAACATTATCAATAGGATCATCAAGGTAATAAGAATGTGCTAATGAGATAGAATGAGAGGTCAAAGAAACATAATGAGAAGCGGTAGGAGACATAGGAGTAGCTATAGGAGTGGCTCTGAGGAGATGTAGAGGGCATACCATATTGTGAATCAATGCCTAATAAGTAATCAATGATAGAAAGATCTAATACATTAGGTGGCATGTCAGAAGAAGAATGAGAAGGATCACATGCAATTGGATGACATGGCGTAAAACAAGTGAAAGCAACAAGGTCATCAACAAGGCATATGCCTATAGAGAATCAACATGATTGGTAGGTACTAACTCTTGTCCCTTAAGGAGTGCTTGTTGAGTAGCTTCAGGTGGTGTATCCAGGGGTGCACTATATAAAGCCCTAAGCTCAGCTATGGCAACCTCATCGTAAATGGGATTAATGCTAAAATGAGACATGATGAAAAAAACTATACTAAAGCAAAAATCCAAACGTAAAGTATTCGAAACGTGGGGTTCACAAATATGATTAACTAAAAATAGAATTTTCTTAGTTATTTTATGAGTTAATCTAAATAGAAACTGAATGCTATATTGAAAATGCTTTGAAACTAAGTATTGTACTTTAATATCTCGAATATATTGGAAGAATGGAAATAAGAGGGGTATGGTACTAACCTTAAGTTGACTTATCTGGTTGTGTGCTGTCAGATCAGTAATGACTAGTATGTAGACTAGGTAAGTTGTGACTGAATGGCCTCAGGAAGGGCATAAGTTGAATGTTTGCCTATACTTGAGGCACACAGGAAGATCTTGGGGCACCCCGAGATGCCCTAATATGTAATTTGGGTGCTGTAGACTACAAAAAAGTTCAGATCTTGAGTTCGATAGTGTCACAATAATACCTCTGCGAAATAACTTTTCTCTTATTGTGCATGTGTCGCAAAGACTATCACTTGTGTCATTGTAAATGATGTATGAAGATCTACCTATAAAACCCTATCCAAAGCATCAATTCCTAAAAAAAAGCATATGAATAGGTCGACTGACCTCAGTTGCCAAACTAGTGGTCTTACGATTGAGCGTTGCACTACATTTTGGAACCAATGTAGTTCTATGTGTGTGTGTGTGTAATTTTGTGCCTAGGATGCCCTAGCACCAATGACGCGGTAATAAGGGGCAATAACTAGATGTAAAATGTAAATGGTGGATGGAATGGAAAGAATACAACCCTTTTCCCCCTATACAGTGTGTGATGCAGATCTAGAAGATTCCCAAATGGAGTCCCTTGCCTTAGTAGATAGCATTTGCCCTTGATAGTGAGATGTTCACCCATAATGTAATTAGTATGTTATGTTTATATAGGGATCTCTTGTTCAAATTTTGACACTAGCGACCCGAAACTACCAACTATGACCTAGGGGAATACATGGGTAACTGTTAAGAATGACCTTGAACAAATAAATTAAGACCACAAATTATGATGACATAGCACCTAAAATCATGGACTGGGGTGCCCTATCTGCAACCTTACCGCCTCCAGAGTACACCCAAAGATGACAACTGAGCAAACTATGACACTTGAGACACCCCAAAGATGCCCAAAACCGCAGAGACAAACGATAAATCGAACCGGAAAAACAACAATGACGCCTGACAAACTGACAACAAGACTCAAGGATGGGTCACTAGTGAATATTTTTATTACGTAAGATCTATATATAAAATAACATACCCGACGGTATTAATGTAATAGTAAGTGTGTGATTTTGTGACTACAATCTCCTTATTTCAAATTAGAGTTTTTGGTACGGTTGGAAATGGGTACAACTCATGTTTCAGCTTGGGAGATTTCTAACAACAATATGTAGGTTTAGTGGGCATGGTTAAAATGTCTATTTTTGGAAATTTGCATTTCAGTATCTGTTGTTAAATTTCATTTGTGTAAATCTGGACACCATTTTGGTAATGTAATTAATGTGCAATCGCATTGTGTCCATATATGATTATTGCACATATTTTAAGACCCGTAATTTGGGCATGTTTGTAGCAGTATATGGTTAACACACCTGATATGCAACTTTGGCACAATTTATTTCTATCCTATTTGCATTGCAGAATATGGGGATAGATTATTTTTCATTGGTAGTTCACTTGATTTAGTTTTGACTATAGCTATTTTGGCGTGGATGGTCTAAACATTTTGGATCGTGATATTTTCAAAGTGTTAACAATTTCACAGGGGACAATGGACACTAGCTATTTTTGGCATGTAGTTGTCTTTTTACACTAATCTATTTTTAGTGAAATTGATTATTTTACAATGATTGGCCATATCAAAGAGTATCAGTTGAACACTTTCTTTCTGTTATTGAATGGTGTTATTATATGATCGATTGTTTATGATGGCATCAAAGTGGGATTTGACAGTTCACAACTATTTGTAAAAGTTGGCGGGGTCAGCAGAGTATTGAATTGAACACTTTATCATTATTGAATGGGTGTTTTTATTTGATCGATTTTTTGTGACCAGCTACTCAAAAATTTGCATTAATTTAACCCATAATTTTATTTTTTCCTACATGTGATTGTGAAACATAGGATGTGTTAGCAATATTTTGGGTGGAAAGTAGCTTTTTGTGGACAAAAAACTCTCACTAAGGAGGTGTGATCTGGAGGACATTTTGAGACATTTGGAAGTTCCCCAAATCTACCTAAACTATGATAGAGTGGTAGATCATTCAATAAGCTTTCCATCGATACCTGGAACGCAGAAAACGGACTTCGTGTGCTCAAGTTATTACTAGTCAAAATTTGGTCATAGTTTAGACTCCCTAGAGTCAACTGGGCAATACGACAGAAGACACGTGGAAAAAAAAAAAAAAAAGATTCAAAAATCTTCTCGGAATGTGTTGACATATGACATGTGTTTGAACATGTGGTTATTGTTTGACATGTGCATCTTGAACAAAATAAAAAATGGCTTTATCATGACTTACACTTTAATTTGTAAAAGATGTGGGCAGTTCCCACTAACCAAGCAAAAAGACAAAAGCCACGTGGGGTATAAATGCTCGATAATTTAAAAAAATGCATGGTGGGGTCTATTTAAAAAAGTAATAAAGCACCATTGCATATAGCTTGTTAAGACCTTTCAAGCATTTTGAACAGACCAAATCCAGAGTCCGTATGCAAAAGTTATGACCGATCAAAATTTAGTCAATGGATGGTTAACAAACGGAGGTGAATCACATATTAACTCATGGCATCATTGTGTTTGAACACATGACAAATCGTGTTTGGACATGTGGCATAACTTGTTTGGTACCTAGAAGCATGAGCATTAATGGAGGGACCTACATTGAAATGGAAACCCACATTTAAAAATGAAAAATACAAAAACCCTAAAAAAATGCCAAAAAAACAAAACAAAAGTTTTCAAGGCTTTATCGTGACCACACTTTAATAACGGTGGGAGATAGTGGGCAGCCCACTAGCCAAGCACAAGACAAAAGCCACGTAGGAATGGCATTTAAATGGATAATGGGCATTTTAAAAAAATGCATGGTGGGGTTTTAAGAAGGCAATAAAGCCAAACCTTTATCTTACCCACGTGAAAGTGATGATTTTTACGCTATGTTTTCCATGTGGTGATGTCCTCGTCCTTGTGGCATTTTTCGCGCTTTGGGTGTTTTCGTTAGCGCCTTCGGTGGATTTTGGGGACTAGTAGATTGTCAAATGATTATAAAGGCAATGGTGGTGGGGAGTGTTGAACCCCACCACTCATTTTAAAATGTTAAATGTTAATACCACATCGATGAGCCATAGTAGCTCAACAAGGCTATAAAAGGGTTTGGAGACACAATTATATATAATAAGATTGAGACCATTTATTACTTATCAATTGAGGTAATATTTTCTAGATAGATGTAATTAAATTTTTTTTTAAAAAAATTAGTTCCTATTTTTATTCATTTTTGTTATTTTTCATATATGTTAAATAATTATAAATAATGTCTCTTGCAATAGTGTCATCTATTTTTCTATTAATATCAAATTTATGTTCTTGCATTATATGTGTCTTTTACATAGGTAATTTATTTTACATCTAGGAGATTTGTTGTGCGAATAAGTTTCTACCATAGTATATGTGATGGAAAAGGACTAGGCTAGTTTCTTAAAGGCATGAGTGATATTTCCAGGGGAAAGTTTAAGCCATCACTAAAACCAATATGGAATAGAGAAATGATAAAGCCTAAAACCATGTGTACCACCAATTTTATCATATTCAAGTCAAACTTCGTCCTCTTAAATTTGATAAGATTGTTCAAGCATCTATTGTAATTAACTTTGAGAAAATAAATTTTATCAAATGATGCATGATGGAACAATGTAAAGAAAATTTCTCTACAGCTTGAAAATGTAGCAACACTTTGGTTTGGCTAGCAAGAACAAAGTCTTTCCAAATTCCACATAGTGAAAATGTGAAACTTATCTTTGGAGTCAACGGGAGGATATCATTTGACCCCCTCTTCCAAAAGGATACTATGGTAATGTTCTTGGTTTTGCAGGTGTAATAAATAATTTCAAAAACCTTTTAAGTGGATCACTTTTGTGTGCTCTAATATCCAAAAAAACAAGGTTCTCTTTAAATGAGAATTTCATATCAAGAATCTTGATGAAACCATCTACATTGGATGTGAAAATGAAGCATGAAAATGTAGTTGTCTTTTGGGATTAAATGAAGAATGGGATTTTATAAAGTAGAATTTCAGTGGGAAAATGGAGTGAATGTAGGCTGCATGATGCAACAAAGAGAACATGAGTCACTTATACAAAGTATTTTTATTTTATTTCAATCATCCAAGAACATGCCAAATAAAATCAAAATACTAATGTTCATGCCCCATCAATGGTGAAACTATTCAAAAAATGAAAGTCACAATTAAAAAAATATGCGACTACCAATTGTTAATCTAAGTTATAAGATTTGTATAACTGGAAAATAGTATAATATCGAATGATTGATAACTGGTCAAAAAAGTAGTATAATATTTGAATGATTGATACACCATGGTCAATTAAAAGTAGGTATCTGTGAATTTGTTTGATATTTCAAGTGTTTTGGATTTGACAGGTATCTGTTTGTTTTTTTAATGATTAAGTGATTTCAAACGACTATTTCGTCTTCAGTACATACCTGATGATTCATGGCTTTTTTAAAAATATTTTTATTTTGTGCTTTCCACACATTTGATTTACATTCACATGATTTACTCCTATCTAATTTGTGGACGCTTATATTCTTGCTATTCTCTACATAAGGAATTACCCTGCAGTTCAGTTCTGCAGTTAAGTTTTGGAGAAGAGAAGAGAAGAGGAGTGTGGAGTCCAAATACAAATGGACAAGTTACATGTAAATATCATTGAGAGAGTGAAGGTGGCGCCATGCCTTCCATCGCCCAAAGCAATTCTCCAGCTCTCCAGCCTTGACAACATAACCAGATGTTTTGTCAGCATATTGTTAGTCTACGACGGGGTTTCAACTGTTTCTGCACATCCTGCAAAAACAATTCGAGAGGCTCTCTCCAAGGTTTTGGTTTATTATTCCCTTTTGCTGGAAGGCTCAGAAATAAAGAAAATGGGGATCTTGAAGTGGAGTGCAGTGGGGAGGGTGCTGTCTTTGTGGAAGCCATGGCGGACAACGACCTTTCAGTCTTACGAGATTTCAATGAGTACCATCCATCAATTCCACATCTAGTTTTTACAGAACCAGTGGATACAGATCTTGAGGACCTCCATCTTCTAAGTCTTCAGGTGGGTACAATCAATCGTTGAAACTTTTTGTATATGATAATAATTTAATATTGACATCTGTGAGTTGTTAACAATAATTTGGCATGATAAAATGTTTTAATGATTGATACCTATTTGTATGACTTGGGCATAACTAGCACGCATAAATCTGGTGGGGCTTACATTCTGGGTCAATCACAAATTCAAAATAAACTAATGTTTTTTTTTAAAAAATTGTGATTGGCCAAGACCGTGGGCCCCACTAGGTTTTTGCGCGTTGGGTAAGGATCACCGTATGTATGTTGATGAAAAAAATAATTTACATGAGTTGTTAACAATTAATATTGACTTTAAATTTGACAATCATTTCACTATTACCTAGAAGTTTTTCTTTCTTAGATAATTGAATTGAAAACATAATATTTTGGCCATATCATGGTGGAGTCTTGAACTTTTTGTTGGACATATTTTTTTGAGGCTGACACAATTGTATAGTAAGATTGACACCATTTATTACTGATCAATTGTGGTAAGTAAAAAATATAAGATAAGGGCCTTGAGATTGATATATCTTAATATTTTCTAGATAGATGTATTTAATATATCTTTTTAGTTCCTATTCTTATTCATCTTTGTTATTTTCCATATATGTTGAACAATTTCAAACAATGTCTCTTGTAATAGTGTCATACATTTTTTTATTAACATCAAACTTTTGTTTTCTATGTTGTTTGTGTCTTTTACGTAGGTAACTTGTTTTACATGTGGGGGATTTGTTGTGGGAATAAGTTTCTACCATAGTATATGTGATGGAAAAGGACTGGGCCAATTTCTTAAAGGCATGAGTGAGATTTCCAAGGGAGCGTTTAAGCCATCACTAGAACCAATATGGAATAGAGAAATGGTGAAGCCTGAAGACCTTATGTACCTCCAGTTTGATCATATTGAAGTCATACCCCGTCCTCTTAAATTTGAGAAGATTGTTCAAGCATCTATTGTAATTAACTTTGAGACATAAATTATATCAAACGATGCATGATGGAAGAATGTAAAGAAAATTTCTACATTTGAAATTTTAGCAGCACTGGTTTGGCTAGCAAGGACAAAGTCTTTCCAAATTCCACATAGTGAGAATGTGAAACTTATCTTTGCAGTTGACATGAAAACATCATTTAACCCCCTCTTCCAAAGGGATACTATGGTAATGCTATTGGTATTGCAGGTGCAATAGATAATGTCAAAGACCTCTTAAGTGGATCACTTTTGCGTGCTCTAATTATTATCCAAAAACAATTTTCTCTTTAAATGAGAATTTCAAATCAAGAATATTGATGAAACCATCTACATTGGATGTGAATATGAAGCATGAAAATGTAATTGTCTTAGGGGATTGGAGGAATTTGGGATTTTATGAAGCAGACTTTGGGTGTGGAAATGCAATGAATGTAAGCCCCGTGATGCAACAAAGAGAGCATGAGTCACCTGTGCAAAGTAATTTTATTTTTCTTCGATCATCCAAGAACATGCCAAATGGAATCAAGATACTAATGTTCATGCCCGCATCAATGGTGAAACCATTCAAAATTGAAATGAAAGTCACAATAAACAAATATGTGACTAGAGTGTGTTGCTCCAAGTTATAAAATGTGTATAACTAAAAATAGTATAATATTGTATGATTGATACACCATGGTCAAGTAAAAATAAAGTTTTGCCTAGTTATGTCAAGAGGCATTCTACAATGGTAGACAAGGTTGTAATGGAGTGTGTTGTTCAATTTTATTCTTGAAATTAAATTTGACGTTCATTTGACCGTCATTTGATGGTTCATTCATAAATTTGATTTCTATTAGACTTTCACTTAAATAATTTTGTTTATAGTTTCTTGGAGAAGTCTATCAAAAAATAGTAATATCTTAGCCATATAGTAATGTTTGGGTCTTTTTTCTTGAATATATACTTTTAAGACCGACACAATCGCATAGTTAAATGATTCCATTTTCCACAAATCAACAGGAAATTGATAGAGAATTTAATGAAGTTGTTGATTAAAGATATGTAAAAAATCAAACCTAAGAACCTTGAAATTGATATCTATTGATGTATTTCATATAGATACATTTATTATAATATACTTATTATATTATATTTATTTTTAATTGTTACCTTTTTGTATATTTATACTACACTTGCATAGTTAAATATGTGCCTCGTGATTGATATCTCTCGATGTATTTTAGATAGATGTATTTAAGATATCTATACTAGTTGTAATTATTAAATATTCAATTTCAATCCTATAAAAATGAATTATAATGTTAATTGATGTTATGAATTTGTTTTGTAGTCTTATATTGAATTGTGTTGTATTTTTTCTTCTTAAAAAAGTTAAAATTATGGAATAATTAATATTTGTATCACATAATGAAAGTGAAAAAATTATGGATCTTGAAAGCAATACGTACATAATCACATATTAAAAATTGTAATGTTTATCTTCTAATTTTTTTTTTTAAATTAAAAATTATAAAAAAATGCATTTATATCATATAATGAAAGTTATTTTTTTATAGATCTTATAGATAATTCGCACATAATCCCATATTAAAAAATGGTAATGTTTGGCGGTTTATGTTATGTGAATAACCATTTTCCAATTCCATTTTCCCAAGGGTAACATTTTCCTAATTGAAAATGACTAGTTATATAACTGAAAAATATGCTGATTTCAATTGGTAATGTTTGTACGCACAATTTTCTATTTAAATATTGTTTACATATGATATAGTTATTTTTACTAGTTCTACTCCAATATTTATATGGAAAGTAAATAATGTATGGGCACACAAATTCTCACTCTCCCATCGCCCTAGTGAGTAAATAAAGTATTTTATTAAGTTGGAACCGTTTTCTAATAATGTGAAGAAAAAAACATAAATTATTGTTATTAATACAATCTATGCATCAATGCAATCATTACTATTTTCTTTTAATGAAATTAGATTTTAATGTTATTAGAAGTTAAATTTTTAGGTAATAAAGTGAGAAACAGAAGAGTGAAAAATACCCATTGTAAAGGGAGAGGTACAAAATTAAATAAGAAATTACTTTATAGCATAGATGAAATAAAAAATAAACACATGTTCAATATTAAATAATAAAAAATTAAAAACCATCGGCACTTTGGTGTTTTTCTTCTTGTATAGAGGTATTTCTTTTTCAATGAATTTGTAACTTCTTCTACAAGTAAAAGCAATGTAGTTGATCTACATAAATGTATTGCATGCACATGGATTTAAGGAACTTTACATTGATAACAAAATATTCTCCACATTACTTGTATTGACTAAATAGTTAGTATTGAATGTGAATATCTTATGCAATAATATTTGAATTTGAAATAGATTTAGATAATTAATGTGGGTAGGAGAGAATAGATATACTATCAATGCTCCCCTTATTCTTAATTAATCTTGGAAATACTCAAAACTCTCCTTCATTTAAGGTATTTGTGAAGATAACAACAAATTGATCTTTAGATATGCAAAATTCCAAGTATATTTTTTCTTTTCCAATTGACGACCTAATGAAGTGATATCTTATGTCTATATATTTACTTCTTTTGTGAAAAACATGATTCTTTAACAATCCTATAGGAAAATTATAATCACAAGAGATTTTTTCCTCTTCTTATTCATATTGTAAGTCTCACTACATTGTTCTCATCAAAATTGTTTGATATGCTTCTCTTGAACCTCTACCACATATTTTGTTTCATTGAAGAAAGGGTGATAGTGGTTTTTTCTTAGAGGCCCATGAAACTCCATGTGAACCAAGATGGAAAATGTAATTTGAGTTGTTCTTTCTATCATCTATGCTTCTTGCATACTTACAATCTGTGTAACCAATCAACTTTAATTCATCCAATGTTGTGTAGAACGAACAAGAGATAAAGACCCTACATAGATTGAATGGTAACATTGGTGACATATACCTATACCTATACCTATTAATAGGGATAGAAATCTCAATGCTCAAAATCAAGACCATGTCTATTGAGAGTAACTATGGTGGAACTATCTCTATTGACACTACCAATCATTTCAACTTCCTTCCTTCTATACATGGAATCCTAAACTTATGGTGAGAGAAAATGATTAGATAACTTTATTATGTATATTGAACAGAGGGAGATATTGATACCTATTAGTATATGTTTTAATATTTGACTATTTTTGTGAATTTTTGTCACTCTTGGGCCCATAAATTTATTATATAGGATAGGTAAACCCTCTAATTATATTCTCTTGGATTCTTATTCTTATCCATATAACATAATTCAAAAGGAAAACTAACTATATTGAGTTCTCTAGATGACATCATGCACACATATATCTGGCTAGATAAACTCAATATGGTTTCTAAAACATGTCATAAAAAATTGTATGTGGGTTATAAGAGGATTTAATTCATAGCTTGTTTTTAATGGTAAGTAGGTCCTTGATGTAACATTAATTACCTATATTTTTTCAACGTTTAGTTCAAATTACATAGATCTACTAAGGATTCCCATCAGGAAACATGTATTTTGGGTTCCTACTTGAGTACATGGATGACATCAATCTTCCTATGTCATTTCAAATGACATGAGTGGTTATGATCATTACTAAAGCATTGAATAAAATAAACTATTTGTTGCTTCTAATGGTATATATTGATATTATTTCCATGCATTACTTTTAACTATAATGTAATGTGATGGTCCCCAGAAAATAATCATTAATCCATCAATCCTACCGTAATTGTATGGTCATCTATACTTAATAGTTCATATAATATGACATATGGCATTAAAATTCATTGTCATTCATCGATCACATTTATCGTTTATCACTCATGTAATACTCTATTACACTTAATTCCTATTTTTTTCATGTAATATTATAATTAGATCCATGGATTTGAGGGTGTACTTGGAACTAGATCGGGATAGGGGCACACACACACACACACACACACACACACACACACACACACACACACACACACACGCCCAGTAAATATGTGTGGTGTCCGATGATTTATGTGATTATAGATAATATATAGTGTCACATGTAATACTCTATTACACCATTAATTCCTATTCAAGCTTTGTAATATTTAATTAGATCCATTTATCTTCCCTATAGATTTTGTTGGTAAAAGGTTACACACGCACGCACACACACACACACACACACACACACACACACACACACATGTCACAGAGTAACATAGTGGACCTACACACACACACACACACGCACGCCTTACCTACACACACACACACACACCCACACACTTGCACACACACACACATCATGCAGACACCCGCCTCACACCACACACACACACATGCCCACACACACACACACACACACACACACACAAATAAAATGTTTGTTGCTTCAATGTGGTTCACATGATGCTCCCACCCTTAACTATCTTATGTTATAATTCTATATAGGCCACCTTCCACCCCCCACCACCCACACACACACACACACACACACACACACACACACACACATGTGTATAGTGATGCTCCCACCCTTAACTATCTTATGTTATAATTCTATATAGGCCACCTTCCACCTTCATATATATAATTTACAATTATAGATAGGCCACACCTATATCACATATCTAAAGAAAATATGGTGTTCCCATATCAATCTATATATCTTGTCATCATTCAATATTCATATCATGTAGTAACAACCCAACCCAATCCCCATATATAGATAGAAGATAGGTCGATTGATTAAATAATTTGATGGCTTTTGGAGTCACTTATTATATGTGTTGTGAACGATGACATCCCTATCTATAGGGTCAAACACCATCCATTAGAGGATGAACCATTATTTTCATTAGTCATATGGTGTATTTAGTATATTCCAGTCATAATAGCGCGAGGAAATAGGTAATTTAGTGGATAGAGGATAGGTTTGTCTATAGATCTAATCTCAATTGTTGACACCTAATTATTTGCACATATGCATAATATTTTATTGTTAGGACATTAGTTATAATGTATATTACTGGAGAGGGAGAGCCATATGGATCTAGGGAGGGGGGAGGCCCTATAGAGTTGGGCCTTTAATTCCTCCCTCTCAGCTATAATGGATGGATGTTGGATTTTATAGAGAGACAAGGGGACCCAAATAATAGATATATAGGCAATATATAGGATAAATAGTGACACTACCTAAACCAAGTGACACCCTACACACACCCCCACACACATGATTGGAGGCCCTATCTAATTTGTATATAGGATTGAGAAAATATAGCTAGAGTTTGAGGGAGAGAACCCATATACATATGATATCAAATCCTCCCCATCATACATATTGATTTCTGTGGGTTGTCCTTTTATTTTCATAAACATTAAGACATATCCAAACAAGATTTTTCATCCTATCCACAAAAGAAAGAGTAAAAATTCCTTAGCTACTAAGTAATGTCTACAATACCTTAATGCTTAAACAATAAAATCAATTTCCACATCAAAGGTAGAATATTTCCTCCTAAACTCATTTTAATTTTCATCGAAGAATGTTATAGGTCATCCTTATTGACTAACTATAGCTCCAATTATGGCTTGTGAGGCATCACAATCAACCTCAAATAACTTGCTAAAATATGGCATTACCAAAACATGCGCCTCAAAAAATTTCTTCTTCAAAATTCAAAACTATCTAATGTTACCCCATTCCATACAAACTCCTTTCCCTTCATGCACTCTATTATGGGTGTTGAGTAATGCTACCAAATCCCTGATTAACTTCTGGTAAAAATTTTCCAGGCCATGAAAACTACGAACCTCTATCACATTCCTTAGAATAGGCTATTCCAAAATTGCCTTCAATTTTTCCTCATCCATCCTCACTTCATCCTTTGGGATGATAAACCCCAAAAACTAGACTTTTCTAAAGAAATCTACACTTCTTTAAGTTTTCATATAAACTCTCTTTTCATAATAGTTCTAACACCAATTTCAAATGCAACAAGTGTTCTTCCACTATCCTACTGAATATCAAAATATCATCAAAATAGACAACCAAAAACTTACCATTGTATTCTCATAGTACTCTATTCATCAACCTCATGAATGTACTAGGTGCATTAGATAACTCAAATGGCATCACCATCCACTTTTGCAATCCATCTTTTGTTTTGAAATCCATTTCCCATTCATCCCCTTCAAAGATTCGGATAGGTAGTACCCATAGTGAAGATCAATCTTACAAAAATATCGGGGTCCCACTAGTATGTCCATCATATCATCCAATCTTGGAATTGGGAACTAATACTTAATTGTGATTTTATTTATTTCTCTACTATCCACACAAATTCTCTAGTCTCCATAATTTTTGAGAGTCAATAGTGTTGGAGTTGCACATGGACTCATGCTTTCTCTCACTAACCCTTTCTCTATCAAATTTTTCACTTGCCTATTCAACACCTTACTTTATGTTGGAATCATCCACTAGGCTGCGTGATTTAGAAGTGATGATCCTATGACCAAATGAATATTTTTTTGTATATCTCTCTTCGAAGGTATTCCACCCGGTAGCTCATATGGTATCACATTTTTGTATTCTTTTAGTACCTCTGTTACTACTAAATGTATACTAAAGGCCTCTAGTTCCTCCTTCTTTTCCATCAATGCATAACACCAACCAACTTCTTCCATTTCTATAACAAACTCCTTTGTATCCAACAATCACTCACTCTTCTCTTCTTCCTCAAGAGTAACAAGATAGCCATTACACCATCCTTCCAAAAGGTATAAGTATTCTTCACTCCATCATGTGCAACCTTTCTATTGTATATCCAAGGCCTCCCGAAGAATATATGGCATGCATCCATTAGGATGACATCACACCACACCTCATCCTTATACATATTCCCAATCAAAATCTTTATTAGGAATATTCTATATATGGTTATGTCATTCCCTTTCCTAACCCCCGATATGAGATAGGGATATGGGTGATTATCACATTTCAGACTTATTTTATCAACCATCACAATTGAGACCATATTATTGCAGCTCTACCACCATCAATAATAGTTCTACATACCTTCCATCCAGAGGTACATCTTGTTCAAAAGATATTTGTCCACATCCAATAAACACCATCGTACCATCTTGTTCTTTATCCTTCCTCAGGATGATCATCATTCTCCTTATCATGAGGATTTCACCTAATTCTACACCAACATCCATTTCCTTTTCTTCTTCAGCTTCAACAAGGTTTACTCATGGCTATTACACTTGTCATATATTGTGTGTAGGATTGTGTAGACACTCGTAAGCATTGTTCCTTATTCACCACATCGGTAACAAGTATACTACATTTGGGGCTATTCTAACCTCGTCCTCCAACATCTCATCTTCCTCTTTGAAACCCTTTCCTCTTTGGTAGTTACCACAAATTTCCTCGATTCTTCCTACCCTTCTGCATTAGAGGATTCACATTTTAGGGAATCAAATATACCTATCCCTCTCATCTAATATGATGATGGTCCTCTATTCACTCCTCTTGTTATTTTTTTCTACTTTTAATGTGAGTTGATAATCATCATCTAGGCTATAGATCTGGAGCATACTCAATTCATATTGTATGGTATAACACAACCCATTTGCATACCTTGTAGCATTCTTTTCTTCAAAATATCATTCTTCTACCCCGATTAATAGCTTGTAAAATTCATTGGTATAATATTGGATGTTGAGATCCTTCGCCATAGGTTTTGAAACCTTCAAAAGAGTGTCTCGCATAATTTTGTTAGGTTTTAAAATGGTACTTTAACAAAACCACAGTCAAGGGACAACAAGTCCCTCCTCTTTATGGGAGAGGTTCCCTTATTTAAAGAAAGTAGCAAAGCTTATATACAAATGTACAACTTTCATCTTAAGGCTGGACTTCTGACATCTTGAAATGATTTTTACCAAAATAGCTTATCAATACAAACAAATGGAAGAACTGAAGAAAGAAAAGAGCATAATATAACAATACTTTCAGAAATATAGATAGCAGAGTATAACCTTATACGTACTAAGCAAAGGTGATACCTAACAAAATCATTCTCATTCACAGCATAACATATCATTCCATATACATAAAGTTCTAGAAATCATATCAATAAGAACACAAAGTTTCTTATTACAGAAGATAAATGATCCACAAATTTCAGCAAGCAAGAAGAGACAATAGATAAGATAGAGAGAAAGGGGAAATTCTTCTATATTGATTGCTTTTGATTCTATTTACACTTCATGCAATGAGCCAAGCTCTTACATTTATAGATGAAGCGAAGAGAGGAGAAGAAGAGAAAGAAAGAAATATGATTTGGAAGCTCAACCACCAACCATCAATGCCCCTGCAAATCTACCTACAATCTGTCAAGTCTAGTTCTACATGTCTATTTGGTGTGTTGGAGAAGGAAGGATGGAAGATCAGATCAAATCTGATCTGGTTGAAGTAATCGATCACATATTAACGACGTGAAAGACATTTTCCATATTCCCAGCCATCAAATCCTGCTGAAAATAATATTTTATGTTTCCATGGTGTTAGGTGAGATACTTGACAGCCTCAAAATGGCAGATGGATCATTAATTGTGGTGGGTGAGTAGAAGGTGTTGGGAGCTCTCTGAAAAGTCTTTTCTCACTCAATTATGATCTCCTGGTTGAAAGACATGGTTGTCTGAAGGTGCGGGTCAGGAGTTTAATGCGGGTTCGCATATGTGAAAGTGTCTGTCCATATAGGGACCATGTGGCGACCTCACACGTCTTAAGATTTCACCCCTCTTTTTACTCTTGAAGTTATGCCAAACTGACATGTGGCATCATCCGCGGGCCCACTCCGTTTCCTTTGTATTCTACCTAAGCCCCCCGTTGGGCTGCAAAGATATTCTACCCGACATAATACATGTGGAGGGTCGGCGCATGTTGGGATTGCCCCAAACTTTTATTTTGAAAGAGCATCGATTGGATGCGTGGAGGCTTCTGCGCAGACTCTAGACTTTTCAATGGCCGGCTCTGTCCCCTCTTGATTCTGACCACGTGGTGAGCTGGCACTGTTTGGGGACCGCCTCCGGATTTTAACCTTGAAGATGCGCTAAGCTGATGCGTGGAAGCTTCCTTCGGCCTATCCCAAGCTTGGAATTTTCAACGACCATTGTCCTCTTTTCCGACACAGGACACATGGAGAGCTAGCGCACGTTTGGGACCTGTTTTTGGATTTGCCTCCTGAAAGAGCACCGAAGGGACACATGGGGCTTTCCATTGGTTCTCCTTTCCTTAGCCAATTCAACACTAGTTCTACCCCTTTTGACTTCTATTGAACCCTAGAGACATGGAGAGATGGCGCTTGTTTGGGGTATGTCCCTTGGGTCTCACTTCTGAAGTTGTGCCAATGAGGCACGTGGAAGCTTCCACTGATTCTCTTATACTTAGTCGATTAAACGGCCGAATCTGTCCCTTTTCGCACCTTGGACACGTGGAGGGCTGGCACAAGTTTGGGGTCTCTCTTTGGGCCACACCTTTTGAATTTATGCCGATGAGGCACGTGGCGCCTTCCGTGGGTCCGTTGCTTTTCCCCAAGTTGACTCACATGCGAAGTCCGAAAACTTTGATCCCTTTCTTCAATCTTCTCCTACGTGCTCTAATCTCCTTTGATGTCGTTGGCCTCCTTCATCAACCCTTCCCCTTCATTGTTGGATTTGGAATGTGGGCTCGCATGACTGAACCGCCCCTTCCGATTTTATTCTGTGTGGGGTCATGTTTGATCAATTTTTTGGGGGGAAAAATTGGGATAACAGAACCAACTCAAAAATTTTGAAACTTGACTTGAAAAATGAGGGGAATTTTGAGGGTGACAACAAATTTATAGGAAGAAAATTTTCTTTTAAATTCTTCACCATTTTATTCTAGTTCCAAATCTTTCCCTTTCCTTTCCTTTGTATTTCATTTTATAGGTAATCCCACTAGATCAATGCATGTCCAAACTAACTTAGTGCATGTAAACTTAACCTTATTCTCTTCTATAAGGATTTTCTGTTCTAAGAATTTTCTATGCAATTCAACTAGTCAATCAACTCCTTTGGTCATAACCCTTCATCACAATCGGGAACATTAATCTTGATACTTTCATTCTTTCTCTTGAAATCTTGGATCAATCTCTCCTCAAATGACCACTCATTTAATGTTTAATCATCTCTATCATATTCTTCCTCATTTCCTCCTTCATTTCTTAATGGAGTTAATTTTTAGTATCTCTATTTGGGTCAATGTCTCCAATTACATGTCTCCTTCGAGGTGAGTAACTTCTCCTATGAGCTCAAAATTGTATCTCATACATATGACTATTCATTTGCACATAATGTCATCTCCCACATCTAGCCATGCTTATATAAAATAGAGGTAATAAATCACATAGAAAAATGTAAGTTATATTACCTTCACCATTCCCGCAAGATCCAAATCTTGCTTTGATACCAAATGATGTGGATCCAACTGCAAGAGGTTGAAATGCTTCCAAAACACACACACACACACACACACACACACACACACACACACACACACACACACACACACTTTTAGAGATATCCAAAATATTCAAAATGGTTTTTTCTTCATTCTTTAATCCTCATTAATATTTTATAACATTACAATCTTCCTTTTATGGTCCACTATCTAAAAAAACCTTAAAATTTCATGAAACCCTAAAACACCCAAAAAAATACCTACTAGTAAAACACCTCGATGGGTGAAAAAAATTGTGTACTAAATATGTCTTTATAAATTAAGGCGTATGCCAAATCTTGGCTTACTAAATAAAACATATCAAAAGATATTAAACTCTAAGTTCTGACAAAACCAAAAAAATGTTCGGAGCCAATATTAAACCACTAGATGAAGGAATTTTTCTACTATAATATATCGAAAAGTTACACACCTTTGAGAAACAATGCTCATGGCATACTACTATTGAAGATCTAACACCTTGCAAAATTTCAAAATGACCTAACGGTCGGATCAAAAGTTATGGCCTTCAGATGTTAGGCTACTGCATTAAATACCTGATGGGGATTAAAAGGAACAATAACCAAATCGTACCAAGCCAAGAACATAGATGCTAATCAAATACCACGATCTATAAGATGAAATCAATTCACCAGAATAAATTTACATAAAACCTTTGCAAATAAATGAGCAGCAATATCATATATTATTATGGAACTCAATGAATTACAATGAGAATGGGCCTTGCTTAAATAGGCAAGGAATAACAATCTAAGAACCAGTCAATGTCGTAGATCAAGCCATAATTCAAGGAAATAAATAGTCATCAAAGAACTAGTCAAGACCATAGATTTAGGAGAGAACTAGACATCAAGAATCTAGTCAATACCATAGATCAAGGAAAGAACTATACCTAACAACTAGATAATATCTCCTAATATCTAAATAAGATAAAAGAAATATCCACACACATAAGTGGGTGAGGATAAATACAATAAAGGTAAATAAAGTATCTAGTGAACATGAGCTAAGGTATAAACCTACTATAACACCCCCTTAAGTGAAGTCAGGGGCTAAAATAGAAGTGGTATTTCCATAGTATGAGTCCCGCAATTAGACTCGATGAGGTACTCATGTACAATAATTGTGAAAAAGGGATGCCGCAAGGTACCCAAAACCAAATAATAACAAAGTAGAGAGAGAAAACCCGTTGCAAGGCATCCCAGGAAGCTTGGCTCAAAAAATCATATAATGTCAAGAATTTTGGTGTGTACTATGGTCTGAATCCATTGCTCGATCAAAAACTCAAAAACAACCGATACTAGGATTCACCTAATAGCTCCATACAAGGAGGTCACAACAGAGTGATGTGAAAAGTGTAAAAAAAAACACCAAACATAATACAATCAATGCTGCGAAATAGGTGTGCCATGATCCAAGAACAATAACCAAAACAACAAGGTAAGGACATAAACTCCATAGTGTCACGATCCAAGAAAAGCCAAGGTAACAAGGCAAGG
The DNA here is from genome assembly GCA_018340775.1 of Taxus wallichiana var. yunnanensis. Lineage (NCBI taxonomy): Eukaryota > Viridiplantae > Streptophyta > Pinopsida > Cupressales > Taxaceae > Taxus > Taxus wallichiana. The sequence continues at coordinate 451,173,559 of CM031239.1, forward strand.
ACACGAAACTAGAAGAAGCAGGATCAGCACCACACCCTCCCATATTGTTGAATGGGTGGAGTGACACTACAAATTTGTATGAGTTACCCAAAATCAACTACTTGAACACTGACAAAATAACACTGAACTTCACCAGAATAGATCCCCCATAAGAGATACTTGTCAAAATGCTAAAAGTGTCAAAATTTCGAGATAGAAAAATCTCTCATCAAACAAGAGAGATACACTAAACCCGCTAAAGAAAAAAATGCTAAAAAAGCATTACAATACGTAAGGTATAGAAAGTGGAGTAAAAGGCCGAATGGTGGAGGAGCCATGCCTATAGATCCCTCTCAATGAATGTTTATGTCTCTACCACGAGTGATTAGATATCCACCCCAAATCAACACGGGTGGATGAAGAAGATGCCTACATATGACTTGGTACAAAATGCACAATGGGTGCATGCAAAGGAACATCAAAATGTGTATCAGTTGATCATGTCTGATAGCTGAAATATCGGTTTCTCAAGCTGAGTGAAGGTGTAAAACTTATGTATTTCTCATGATCCTCATAAAGAGGTGAATGAACAAAAATAGGAGCTCACAATGTGTGATCCCAATGAAGTATCTGCTCAAAAATCAATATCATGGCGAGAATTCCACTTAACATGTGGAATATGTAGTGCCCACTTCCCTTTGACATAGTTTAGATACGATCTTGCTCTTTGTTGATGTAACGTCTTGATTTTTAGAAGCTACTATGATGACCTTGGAAATGATGTCAGAATCAGGAAATGAGGATTATTATGTTAAGATATATCTTTTAATCTTAAAAAGAATGTGTTACTGATTTGAACCTTGCTTATTGTAACTTGTTTACTTGGGATGGGGGTCATTATAACTTGTGTTTTGCAAAGTGTTAAACTGCAGACTTGCTTTTGTGTTTGATGAACTCATATTTTTGTTGACAGCACACCTTGAATCAATTCCATTGATCCAAGGTATGATTCGGCCTTCCTTGTGGTCACTTTGTTGATTTACTTTCTAATTAGAACGAAGTCTGGAACCAAGCTGGAGATTGTCATAAATTTTAAAGAACACAGTTTACGGTATAATTACTCGGCACCATGTTGCCAACGGAAAGATTTGATTTCCGAACCACATACAAATAGTAACACCGGAAAGTGTAAGGCAGTAAGAGTTTTGATGCAAGTGAACAAGGTATAGATATGCGCGTTGGATGGAACATCCTGCATTATACTAGTTATGAACGTAAGTTGGTAAAACTTATTTGGAACCTGTAAGGAAAAATACTAAGGGGTTAACTTCTAACCTATGATCTAATAACTATCCTAGGAGGATTTTATAAATTAAGAGGATGGAAATTATTACAAATCCTAATGATTTGCGACCTAGATGGAAACCTAACTATGGACAATGTAACCTAAACTATTGTTAGCCCTAAGAGGCGCCTATGAACACATGTCAATGAAAGGATAAGGAGGGAAGGTTTAAACTTAATGAAGAACATTAAATTTTGTCCTTGAAGTTTTAAATGCCAAGTTTGGCGGGAGCAGAGAAAATGGAGGCTCCTAATTAACCATGCTACTAAATTTGAATTACAAGCAAAATTGTGAGAAAAAGGCCCGCCAAACCTGAGTCGGTGGTGGCGTGGGGAAAGAGGAAAAAGTAATGCATTCAATGCATTTATTGATCTTGGTTTTGACACCCGCCCGCCTTGGAAAGAGAAAGAGGAATTTTTGTGGGTTATTGTGTTCATTTGGTTTTCTAGTTTTTGCTCTGCAGATTGTGGTTCTTTCAAACCTGCAAATTTATTTTGGCCATAGTTGTAGCTATTTTGATTACCCACGGCTGTTTTTGAGCCTGTGGAAGCAAGGAGATCGTTGAGAGACCTTGTTGTTTGTCGCCGTGGAAAAGAATAACTCCTAAGGGCGTGGACGCGGTTTTCTACAAGCAACAAGAAGTTTTACAGGCATGTTAGGCTCTTTTCCTTTAATGTTTTGCTCTTTGTTAAGCATCTTCATTAAAAGAACTCAGCTCTTATTTTGGGTGTTTTTGTAAAATAAAAATGTTGATATGTTTTGATGTGATTTCTGGGTTGAGTTGTCTTTTGGAGATAAATATGATTTGGGTATTTTCTTGATGCATACTAGTGATAATGAATATTTTCTTTCTTTGGAAGGGTAAATGAAATGAAATCTATCTTTGTTGTTTGAATTTTGACAGTAATGGATATTCAGTTTTATCACCCATTATGGGTTTGATTTGATGAAGGTGACAGTGATGTGTAAATTGTTTCCTAAGTTTTGTATGCGCAATGGTTTTGAAAAAAAAAGTGAGAATGTTTATATGGAACTGTTGTGTGAACTGTTTCTCTTATCGTATTACAGTGTTAGGGATGTGAATCCTTTTAGGGAAAGTAGATTTAATGTATCATCCTTACTCTTTCTGATGTAAAACGATGCAATGTCTCCTTATTTGGTTTGAAACCCATGAATGATTTTTAGGAATAATTTACTTAAACCTGAACAGAGTAATCTGGTTATTTGATGGATGGAATAGAGCTTATCTTTTATTTCTTCTTTGAATTCAATGGTGAATATATATATATATATATATATATATATATATATATATATATATATATTTAGCATAATTTAGCATAGGCATATTTATTACATTTTATTGCATTGTCTTTTATTTAATAATGTGCAACATGTGCACTCTAGTCTAGTGACTTGCATTCAATATTGTTATGTTGGATAACATTCAATATTGGTATTAGTAGTAATTACATGTGCATGTGAGATGGGTCTTATCATCTTGTAGTTGGTGTCTGCTAGGGTGTCATGTCTATCCATATGAGGCTGTCTAATATCTATAAATATTACAGCTCTTACATTGTTATGTAATCTGATTTCATGATCAATAATATTTGTGAGGCTTCCGTCCCTCTTTGGTCATTGTAATCTTATTCTATTATATCATTTGGTATCTAAGCTATACCATTATTATCATATATATATATATATATATATATATATATATATATATATGAACTGATAAACTTCTTCACTTATTTTCATTAAAACCAATACTGAGTTGATTTCTTACTCGGTGTTTAAAAAATGACTCATTTTATTATTACGGTGAATTCATGATTTAGTTGTCTTGTTGTACACTCTTACTTGTTTCACCGGATGGAAATGTCCATTTTGGTGAATAGTTAAAGGAAACGATTTTATTTGGAGGTACCGTTGTTATTGATACTTGCGGATCGATGCAAAATGAATTCGCATACTTCCTTGAATGGTAGTAAGTTTTGAATACTCGAAATAGACTTGTTTAGAAGGAATCACCCTATTGGAATAGTCTCGCACTAAATAGTTGATACTCGACTAAGCAATGAGAAGAGGTAATATGAATCTTCTTCCTTTATTCGATTATTGACTTTAATTGTTTTCTCCCCTTCGCTATCTGTTGATTGATATCTCTTCTTGTTCAAATCATCCATTCAGTTATGGTGAAAAGAAAGAGATTATTGAGTAGGTAATCGGAAGTAATAATTATTTTTGTCTCTTATCTAGTTGAAATTATGTTATCGATATTGAATGAATTCCCTCACGCTTCTTCGGCATAAGCAAATCGCATTTTATTTCTTTGTTATTCTTCCTTTCTCGAATTGAAAGAGTACTATGCTTTGTTTGTTAAATTAGGGAAATAACACCAAAGTGTTGTCACATAAAGTGTACGTCTACCTTTCTCTTCGCACTTGAATTTGATGAAATTAAGTGAGTAGTATAAAAGTGAAGGAGTTCTATTTAAAATTTTTGGTTAATTATTTCTTTGGGATCCCATCTATAATGAAGGAATGGAGTTGATAGTAATTGCATTAGAACAACAATATATACATATGTGTATCAGTTCTTACAGATGCTTTTAATATGGACCTATTTAGAAAATACTCTTGGTAGTAATTGTCTAAATCGGGAATGAACTCTTTGCGTTATCGGAAGAAAACAAAGAAGAAATGAGAATAAAGTGTTGCATGTTTACGATAATTATTTGGGAAAAAGTTGCTAGCTAATCTTATTGGCTGATTGTGATGGTAATTATTGGGATTGGGTTGTTAAATTGTTCATCCTTATCGGCACTTAAGTCGTAGATGATGTCCATCTCAATTTTTAAACGTTTCATAAAAGCAGAGTTCTTTTATTGAGATAGTTAATCAAGAGCACCTCATTTTAATGATAAGTGCTTAATATGTTTAGTTTGATGAACTGACTCGTGCAAGTAAATTTTGCAGATGGATTCCACGAGTAAAAATGAAGACATGTTGTTTTATGATGCTTCTTCTGATTAACTAAGGGATGGATCTTTTCTGAGATTTTATTATTCTTCTATGAGGAAATGGAAAAATAAAAAGTTGTATTCTTCTTTCTTTACGAGTTGTTAATGCTATTTGGCATGAATGAAGTCCGGTTGTATGGACTTGTAAATTGTATAAATTTTAATCTAGAGGAATGAGTAAAAGGAGAAGGTGTGTTATTTTAATGGTTGTACCACCTTGGAACTGTTTGAATATGATTGAGAATATAATTTTATTCATTGAATTTGGACTTATTCAAATGATGGTTGTTAGATTTTAAAGGGACATAATATTTATTCTTTACTTGAATACAACTTTTAAGTTGGAACGTACAATTAATTAATACTTAGGTCATTATGGATTTTAAATTGGCATTAGTAAAAGAGTAAAATAAATATGAACTCTTAAATGAATAATATTCGGAACTAGATTATAAACTAACGAATATTAATAAAGGGACAATTGAATTCTGTATTCTGATTTCGTTAATAATCCTTGGGATGTTTTGGTCAAAAGGATATTCAGTATGAGGAATCATATCTCCTCATAACAAACCTTAAATAAAGTAAGGTTATAGTGAATAAATGAATACATTCAATTGGGAATAGGCCTCATTCAAATGACGTCTAATGAAATGGAATTTTGAATTTAAAATCAATTGCGAATAAAACTTTGTTAAGCTTAGTAAGTTGATCTTACTATGTTAAGTTATGGAGGACCGTAAGTCCAAGCTTTAATTAAAGAACTAAGATGAAAATATACAATCCTTCAAGAAGGAAGGGTGAATGTATATTAAGCTATGAGACAATTTAAGTCTTTTCTAGCTATGCAATCAGTAATGAATAGTGAGGTTAGAGGATCAATACGATTGCTTTGAAACTCGTTCTTAATAGATTTAAAGTTAAGAATCTAAGCACACTTTTAGCTGGATGTGTAACCCTTGATGGGAGGATTCCGTAGGATGTTGGCACATGCCAGCTGCAATATGGTGTCCTCATGAAGGTGGTGCCTTCATGACGACACAATATTGTAGCTGACATGTTACAACACCCTTCCGAATTGAATCATCAAAGTTTACATAAGCTTGGACCAAGTTAGGAATGTGACCTTGTATACGAAGTGACTCAGGAAGACTAAAGGTAACTAGACACACGCAGTTGACTAGGGTTGAAAAGTATGTTTGCGTACCTTTAGTCACCACGAGTGCCTCCCTATACTCTTTCATATTGCTATCTTGGGTTAAAGTTTAACCTTGGACAAGAGGATTGACAAGTCAAAAAGATCATTCTAGATAATGATTTAAGTGAGGTGAAGGACATATTCCATTGATGTGTATAATGTCTAGGAATATGATCATGCAAAGCATGTGAAAATATTTGGCCAAAGTATCGCAAGCTGCTGGTTGCGTTGTCCTAATCACCTAGTTTAAGAAACAGGATTTCAGATGAATATCGGTAACAAATATTCAGATAGACCTCTTAAATGGAACACTTCAATAGCTGAAAATGGTAAAGAGAACCAAGTATACTTAGCATACAATGCATGGAATTAACATGAAGGATCGGCAAGTAGCCGAGTCATGAGATGAGAGATCGATGAAACTCGAGCCATGAAATGGGAGATCGGTAGTTCTTCGAGTCATTACGAAAGCAAATGGTATCTCATTATATGATTGAATGGCATTGAATTTTTGTTCCATATTATAAATATGCGAATAGAGAACATTGGTCTTAAAAGTATTGTGTGTTCTATATTACGTTATTTGGACAGAGAACAATTATTAGAACTTGGTCGTGTGTTCTGAATTACCTAAATTAGAACGAGAGAATGTTATATATAAAAAAATAATCCCTTGTTCTAATGTCTTAAAATGGGAATGTTACAGTTGATCTCATTTTGGACATTATTATGTTTTGACTTAGTATGATGTGTATATGTTAGATCATGAATTATTATGTAATTTGGTTCGCTTAGCATGCATGATGATTATTGGAGACATTATTATATATGGATGATGATATAATCGCTTGATATGGACAAAGTTATTGATGTTGATTTTAGACATGTGACATTTGACATTATGAATAGCTCTAGTATAGAGATTCATTGGATGATGATATAATGGAAAAATTGAATTTAAAATGATAATGTTGAATTCTTGATATTGTTGTGATTTGGATTTGATATTTATATGTTGCTTATATCATTTTGGATGTTCTGATATGGCCACGAGGCCAAAGGAGGTATTGTTATTTTGCAGGTTAAAATATCACAACAATGTTGGGGAACTGAGACTAACCATATTGAAATTCTGGATGAACTCAATGGGGTCACCATGGCAACTGTAATTGTTTGTGTGTTGTGTTGTGTTAGGATTTCCCATGGGGGATTTCCATTATATGTGACCATGGGATATATGTGTTTTATTTATGTGTTCCTTTTATTATTGTTGTATGTATTTTTATTTGTAATGTGTTCTTTTTATTATTTAATTTAAATGTGATAGTTTTAATGTGATAGCCATATAGTTAAATTTTATTTAATTTAATTGGGATGTGGAATGTAAGTAATAAAGTGTTGTCTTGGTTATTAATTAAATTGGATTTATATCATGTATAAATATATGTTAAATAAATAAATAATTATGTCAAAAATATGTAATAAATGAAGTCATAGATATTAATTCATGTTGTAAGTGAATGTGTAAGAGGATGTAAGGTAGATTTTGGAGTGTAGAACACTCCATCCTTTTGGAATTTGAATTTGACCTTGATGCCAAATTTGGAGGCTTGTGGGACAAGTTAAACTTGTCCCACACCTCTTAAAATCATCCACCAACCATGCCTATGGGTTGGGAGTAAATTTTAGCCTTTATAATTAAAATTTGAAATGACTATGTGTAAGTCTTTATTGCACTTTACTTACAAATTTTTAATTCAGTCCTTGTTAATGTATGGGTTAATTTTGAGTGTGTAAGTTGCTTGTCATCTCCATTTATTGTGTTTTATTGTGAGGTTGAATTTCTCTCTTTGGGGTTGAGTAAGAATGATGTGGCATCCTACTTGGAATCCACATCATCCCCTCCCTCCCTCTCTTATAAAATTTGAATTTCTCCTCTTGTTTTGGTTGTTGAAACAATGCTCTCTCATCCTTAGGTCAATTTTTTTTTATTGATGTTGGAGCTTGCTTTGTGGAAGGAGTTGGAGATTCTTTTACATGCATATTCCTTGTTGTTTTGGACTGCATTTTAAGCATCAAGGAAATATTGTTTGGGAAAACAATCTCCATTAGGGAGAGGTAGGATCTTGTCTCATTTTATATGCTATTTTTTTCCTTTTCTTGCATGTTTGGATGGTGTTGTGTTTGCATTCTTGGCTGGTTGGGTAGAATGCTTAGGGCAAGTGTAGGAGAGGACTATGGGGATTCATATGGGGGCATAAGGGATTGTCAATGTCACATATTCTTTTGTGGAGGGAGTGTTGGTTTGAGATCCACTCCGGGAAAAGAAATTGCTTGCATTTCTTACTCTTGGGGGCATAAGGGAGAAACTTTTGGGGGCATAAGGAGGGGTTGGGAGATATAAGGTTTATGGGAATTGTTATGGTTTTGGCGGTATGCTTTTGGTGGATGCCCAATTCCAACTTGGGAGGTATAAGGAGCTCCCCATAGCTCTTGCTCTTGTTTGGCTTGCTTGAAGAAGCCTTTGTTTTGATTGTAAATGTTTGATGTAGTTTTGAACTACATCTTGTTTGATTTATGTTTTTATCTGAATGTGAAAATGTGCTTGTATGTGAAAGAAGCTTTTGTTGCCATGGGTTAATATTCATGCTTCATTTCAATATGGTTGGGGCTCGGGGCCCAATGGGGAAGGATGACTTCTCCTTTCCCAATGGATATCTTGGTTAGGTGGAGAGTGTTGCCTTTCCCCCTTCCTTGTTGTGATCAAGTTGCAAAGAAGAAGAAATCAATATGTTGTTGTTTTGGAGCTTGGAGAAAACATAGTTTGACAGTCCCATCCTTTGAGGAATCTCTTTGTAACCTTCCCACTTTGAAGTGGATGAATTGTATTGTTAATTATAATTAAAAGGCATCTTGTATTGTAAAGGAAAGATGGAGATTCATTGAAAATGCAAAGAGTTTTATTTCATTCACTGTTGGAAAAGAATGTAATGTAGTTCGTATTTTATATATATTGGAATTCATGGAAAGAATGAAGTTGCAATGTTGTTGTTTGAAATCATTAAAATAATTACATCCCTCTTTCTCTAATTTGTATTTTTGTCTTGAATTGGAATGATTGTTTTAAATGAAATCTCTTGTTGAAAAAGGAAAATGCGTGTGGGAGAAAAAGACAACTTGTTGTTCCTTGTAATTAATTAGAATTTAAAATATCAAATGTTTCCTTATTATTTTGAATGAGAAGATGGATAAATTAATTGTTAGAAAATATTTGATTTGACAAGTGGCAAATAAATCATTACATTGTTAATGGAAGAACTCTCGTTATTTTTATAAATGCAATTGAAGTTTTATCTAATAAATGTACAGTTTAGAATTACAACTATAATTAAGAAATGAAACAATTAAATTTAGGTGTATTATCTCATAACGAACTCAATGGGAACCTAATAATTGAAAATGACTATCATGGACTTCATCAAATCAAATTTCAACTCGGTTAACCAACTTCCTATCAAAAGTTGTAGAGATGCAATTTGCAACTGAACTATCAAATTGAACCTTGAAAACAATCCTAAACTTGCCCAAGACCATTTTTTCATGTTCAATTTACATGTTGAGAACAAGAAAAAAATCAAAATTTAATCAAATTCATTCCTGGGATGTTTTGTCTATTGTTGGAAAATTGTCGCTTTTAAATTAAGAACCCTGCAGATCAATTTCTCAAAATTGACCTTCAAAACATCATCAAAACCTAAAATTTATGATCACTGTGCAAAGAGGACTCGAGAGCTTTCCTGGAAAGTCCCTTTTTCCCGAATGGAGTTTCCTATCAAAGTTATGGCCATTTGAAGTTTTTACTTCAAAATGGCCATCCAAAAATAAATCTAAATTTACTAAAATCAAAATTGAACCTTTGGAAAATTTCCCCTAAAAAGTCCACCGCCCCGCAAACCTTCCACCAATCAGGTGATGCCACATGGCACTTTGGGGTGGGCATATTGGAAAAACTTAACTTAAAAAAAAAATTGGAATTGGGAATTTTTTTCCAATTTTCTCCACGAATCCCGCGGCCCCACAACCAATCACGTGCTGACACGTGGCTTGGTGGGCGCGAAGAGAAATTTGAATACTTTGTATTTTGGCTCTTTGGGAAAATTTTTACTTTTTCCTCTGTGGCCCGGCACCCCCACAATCAATGGGTTGCTTGACACGTGTCCGGCAAACGCACGGGTCCACGCGAGCCTTTGGCCTTTTAAAAAAAATTTGGCACGAAATTTTAATTCCCTCCGTCGCTCCGCTGACCCGCGTCCAATCACAGGACACCACGTGGAATTTTGGCAATGGTGGAGGAGGAAAGGAAAAATTTCCTTTAGAAAATTTTAGGTTTGGACTTAGGAAAAATTCCCAATTTTTCCCGCCACCAATAGGCTCTCGACACGTGGCATGGGTTTTCCTTGGTGGAGGTGTGCATCATTTTTCACCGTTGGGATTTTTGTATAAAAATTTCTAAATTCTATTGTGCCCCACCGGTCCATGTCTCCCGCACCAATTAGAAAGTGCCACGTGTCCCTTTCATCGGCCCCACGGGCGTGTGGAGGTGTTTTGCGCCTTGCGCCTAAGGAAGGGAAAATTTCTCCTGAAACTCCGCCACCCCATAGCTTGAGTTTTACAAGGAGTTAGGAGGACTTCTTTATATGGTTGGAAAGGTGAGAAAATTTCCTATCCAATGAGCATGATTTAGGAAAGTTTTGATGACTCTAAGTGTGTGAAAAATCAATTTGAATCCTGTAATCCTGTTAGGGCAGGGAGGAGTGAGAATTTACTCTCCTAACCTAAGTGATGAATTTAATCCCTTGTATTGACCTTGAACTTGTTTTGAGATGTTGTAGGATCATTTCTACAAGTCCATCTTGACTGTTAACCTAAACCTGGTTTGTGATAACTATGATCTTGTAACCTTCTTTGCAAACACCCTTAACAAAAAAAAATTATTCCATAATTTTCCTAGCTAAAACCTAGTTGTTTCTTGGTCTCAAGTGGTAGTATGAAGCGGACATTAAACTTGGTATCGAGAGCCGTGGTTCAAATACTTGGACCATTGGGCACACTAGAAAATTGAGACTTGAAACTTTAAAAACTAGTAAACCTGTTAATCTAGAAAACAAAACTGTTTAAAAATTGAACATGATAGTAAACTTAGGAACTTAAAGTAATGAACTAACTCTCACTTTGGTCTATGCGGAGGCTCGAGATGGAGTGAGAGGAACATTCACAGAGACTCGGAGTCACCGCCACCGCCACCACCACCATCGGATTAGGGTGTATCATCCATTCTACCTCAAATTCTATAGACCCTTCAGATGTTAATGTCACTCTATGCGGAGGATCGGTAGGAGGGCATTCAGGTAGACATGATAGAGTTACTTCTATTGAGGGACATGCACCTCCTCCACTCAGCGAGGAGCATAGAGGATAGAACTCCCATGTGGAGTCAGTCAGAGCAGATTCACCACCTAGGAGGCAGGGTGATAGAGTTCCTGGAGCATAGAGAGAGGTCTTGGAGCCCTAGTCTTAGAGATGATCTTACAGAGAGGCCTAGAAGCCATTAGACCATAGCGGCGGATCACATCGGGGAGATCTTGAAGATTAAGCCATCACATTACTCAGGTGATATGGGTGGATTTCAGGCAGAGGCCTGGCTAGTGAGCTTGAGCGATTACTTCAAGCTTTGTCCTTGTTCTAGTAACACGAAAGCTCATGTTGCGATCCATCTACTGAGGGATGGAGCAGGAGTATGGTGGAGGAAAAAGGAGCAGAAGCTCCATGTAGATTCAGAGACAGTGACTTGGGAGCTATTTGAGGAGAGATTCAGGAGTAGGTACCTATCACGGAGGTTCATCCAATAGAGGATTGATGAGTTCCATGACCTCCGACAGGCTACCCTTTCTGTAGTAGAGTATGAGAGTAGATTTCTAGATCTACTTCAGTATGTTGAGTATATGCAGGATGAGCAGGTGTAGATTCATAGGTTCATCTAGGGCCTGAACTTGGACATTGGAGGTGTGGTTCGGATTCACTACCCACAGACATTAGTAGAGGCCATAGAGAAGGCCTATATTGCAGAGGAGACTCGGGGTAATATCCAACATACTAGAGACCGAGTCAGGAGTCACATTCAGCAAATGCAGGACGGTAGATTGAGAGGTTCGAAGACTCTTCCTCATGGTAGTTAGCATTCAACATAGTCATCCTTTAGCCGCAGCAGCAACAAAGATTCTCACCGACCGTATAGACCTCTACTGAGAGCTGATGCATAGAGAGGTCGGAGCATGGGGCCTCCTTCTGCGGGTGCCATCAGGACACAGGGTGGACCTAGAGTTCAATCAACTAGAGCTCGCCAATAGAGGCCATAGTAGACTACAACAGGGTCATCGGATCCATACCATAGGCTTCTCGGAACCTTACGGCGGTGCTTCTCCTTGGAGAGGATCGGTGGATGCTTCAATGTGGAGTAATGGGACACTTTTGGAGAGATTTCCCTCAGAACCCTAACAAGGGTAAGGCAATCGTTTTTGAGCTGACAGTTGGAGATATGGGACGCAACCATAGGATCTATGCAACGATTGAGAACCACCAGGCTGAGCACCAGAGCACAGTCATTGATACCACAGGTAGCATTGGTGGCATTCCTATCTCTGTATTGTTTGATTATGGTTCCTCCGATTCCTTCATTGCACCATATTTAGTAGAGCGATGCAAGCTGGTGGCGATTAGGCGGTCTTAGTTGGGATGTCAAGATGGCTTCTAGAGCCAAGATCTCTATGGACTCCTTAGTTAAGGAGTGTGTAGTGGATTTGGGACCTTTCACCACCACCTCAGATCTTTGTATTCTTCCTTTGGGCTCGTATGGAGTCATTTTAGGTATGGATTGGCTAACTACACATAGGGCCGGGATGGATTGTTATCATAAGACTATTACTTGTGCAGATTATTCGGGAGTTGAGTCGGTGATCTTGGGAGTTAGGAGACCCATTTCTATTCACACGATCTTCGCTATGTAGCTCAAGTGATGTGTATGATGGGGTTGTCAGATGTATGTTGTTATAGTTAGTGACAGATTAGAGGATGGGTCTAGTGGACCATCGCTAGATGATTATCCCATCTTGAGAGATTTTTTCGATGTTTTTCTAAGGGAGCTACCGGGATTCCACCTCCACGTGAGATTTATTTCCATATAGACTTAGTCCCAAGAGAAGAGCCTATCTCACAGGTACCTTATCGATGACCACCCCGGAGCTCTGTGAGCTCAAGTTGCAGCTTGAGGGCCTTTTAGAGAAGGGCCTTATCCATCCTAGTGTATCCCCTTGGGGTGCATCGGTGATTTTCATGAAGAAGAAGGATGGATCATTACGGTTGTGTATTGATTACCGCCAGTTGAATAAAGTGATGATCAAGAATCATTACCCTCTTCCTCATATTGATGACTTGTTTGATCAAATGAAGGGAGCCACGTGTTCTCTAAGATTGATCTCAAGTCGAGGCTACCATCAGTTGAGGATTTCGGAGGTAGACATTCATAAGACCACCTTCTACACGAGATATGGGAACTATGAGTTCACATTGGTGCCTTTTGGTTTGACAAATGCCCCTGCAGTGTTCATGAGTTTGATGAATGGGGTATTTAGGACCTTTTTAGATCGCTTTGTGCTCATCTTCCTTGATGACATTTTGATATACTCACGTACACGTGAGGAGCACGAGGGGAACCTTCGACAGGTTCTTCAGTGCCTTTGTGAGTAGCAGCTTTATAGGAACTTGGAGAAGTGTGCTTTCTTCTAGACAGAGGTGTAATATCATTTCGGGGAAGGTATCACAGTCGATCCTTCCAAGATTAGAGCTATCATGGACTAGCCAACACCCACTACAAAGGCCGAGGTGTGCAACTTCATTGGGTTAGTAGGATATTACCGGAGATTTGTTCAGACTTCTCTCAGATTACACACCCTATCACTTCCCTTCAGAGGAAAGGGAAGAAGTTTATTTGGATGGAAAAATACAAGTAACTTCAAGAAACTGAAGGAGTTCCTCACTATAGCACCCATTCTTGCAGTGTCGGATCCACAGGTGAGTTCTTTGTTTGCACAGATGCTTCTTTAGCAGGGCTTGGAGGTGTGTTGATGCAGGATGGCAAGGTTGTAGCTTTTGAGTCTTGCAAACTCAAGGATCACGAGCTTAATTATCCTACCCATGATCTTGATCTTGTGGCAGTTGTGCATGCTTTCGTTAGATGGAGAAATTTTCTTCTTGGATGGAGATTCACACTCAGGACAAATCATTTGAGTCTTCGCCACCTCTTCATGCAGCCCAATCTAAATGCTCATCAGCGGCGTTGGATGGAGTTGCTTTGTGAGTATGACATGGAGATAGAGCATGTGAAAGGGAAGGAGAATGTGGTAGTAGATGCTCTCAGCAGACAAAGACATGTGGTTATGGCCACTACAGTGAGCATAGATTTGTCGAGCAAAATTCTTCAGTAGCTTCCTCTCTCGACATCTTCTACATTACAGCTCGAGCAGAGATAGAGTCACAAAGACCCCTTGAGGGGAAGTTTGATGGTTTCACCTTAGAGGCAGATGGTCTTCTCAAACACAAAGGTAGGATATATGTTCCCAGAGATGGAGGCTTGAGGCAGGACATCTTGGTAGAGGCACATCGTGAACCCTATTCAGCCCATCCCAGGGTGAAGAAGATGCACGCTACTTTGCGACAGTTATATCACTGGAGAGGACTTCGTCAAGATGTGGCTTAGTTTGTGTCATGGTGTTTAGAGTGCTAGAGGGTTAAGGCCGAGCATCAACATCCAGCAGGTCTTCTTTATCCTCATGCCATACTAGAATGGAAGTGGAACACCGTTTCCATGGATTTTATGTTGGACTACCTATGTCGAGATATCACCACAATGCCATTATGGTCACGGTTGATAAATTGACAAAAGTAGCTCACTTTTCTCTAGTAAAGACCACTTATATAGCTAGAGTAGTGGCACGAGTATATTTGGATGAGATCGTTAGGTTGCACGGGATCCTGTGGAAGATCATTTGTGACCGCGATCCTTTGTACACTTCACACTTCTGGACTACCATGCAAAGATGTCCTCGGACAAGGATTAATTTCAGCACAACATATCACCCTAAGACAGATGGACAGATGACGAGCAAGTGAATCGGTATTAGAATATATGCTCGGGATGTACATGATGGATCGGCGCCTAAGTGGGAGGAGTACTTATATTTAGTGGAGTTTTCCTACAATAATAGTTTTCGAGTTCTATAGGCATGGCTCCTTTTCGGGCGTTATATGGTAGAGATCACAGGACACCCCTTACCGGGACAGGTTGGAGGATAGAGTATCTCTTGGACTAGCTCTTTTGCAGGGACATGGAGCGAGGTAGTGTTGATCGGCAGTGAGATTGTAGGAGGCATAGGTCGGGAAAAGAAGTATGCGGATCAGCATAGGATTGATTATAGCTTTGATGTGGGCATGATGATGTTCCTTTGTGTTAGACCACACAAGAGCCCTATCCACTATGGAAAAGGTTCTCAGTTATCTCCTAGATTTGTTGGTCCTTTTGAGATCTTGGAGCGTATCGGCCCTTTGGCCTACCGTCTAGCATTGCCACCCAGCTTGTCTCACATACATGATGTGTTTCATGTTTCTGTCCTTAGGAGGTACATTGCAGATCCTTCTCATGTGTTGGACTAGACATCATTGCAGGTGCAGGATCAAGGGCAGGTGATGGTGGAGCCCGTCCATATCATAGATCGTAGGACCCTGGGCCTTCGAGGTAGAGAGATTGATCAAGTATGAGTGCATTGGGATAGATATGATGAGACTACAGCCACTTAGGAGGATGCCACAATATTACGAGTGCATTTTCCACATTTTTCCAGTGATTTCTAGGAGGAAGTCAAGTCTAAGGGGAGGGGGATGTAGTGCCCACTTCCCTTTGACACTATTTAGATACTGATCTTGCTACTGTTGATCTCATTTTGGACATTATTATGTTTTGACTTAGTATGATGTGTATATGTTAGATCATGGATTATTATGGACCTTGGTTCAGTTAGCATGCATGATGATTATTGGAGACATTATTATATATGGATGATGATATACTTGCTTGATATGGATAGGTTATTGATGTTGATTTTAGACATGTGACATTTGACATTATGAGTAGCTCTAGTATAGAGATTCATTGGATGATGATATAGTGGAAAAATTGAATTTAAAATGATAATGTTGAATTCTTGATATTGTTGTGATTTGGATTTGATATTTATATGTTGCTTATATCATTTTGGATGTTCTGATATGGCCACGAGGCCAAAGGAGGTATTGTTATTTTGTAGGTTAAAATATCACAACAATGTTAGGGGACTGGAGACTAACCATATTGAAATTCTGGATGAACTCAATGGGGTCACCATGGCAACTGTAATTGTTTGTGTGTTGTGTTGTGTTAGGATTTCCCATGGGGGGATTTCCATTATATACCATGGGAAATATGTGTTTTATTTATGTTCCTTTTTATTATTGTTGTATGTATTTTTATTTGTAATGTGTTCTTTTATCATTTAATTTAAATGTGATAGTTTTAATGTGATAGCCATATAGTTAAATTTTATTTAATTTAATTGGGATGTGGAATGTAAGTAATAAAGTGTTGTCTTGGTTATTAATTAAATTGGATTTATATCATTTATAAATATATGTTAAATAAATAAATCATTATGTCAAAAGTATGTAATAAATGAAGTCATAGATATTAATTCATGTTGTAAGTGAATGTGTAAGAGGATGTAAGGTAGATTTTGGAGTGTAGAACACTCCATCCTTTTCTGAATTCAAATTTGACCTTGGAGGCCAAATTTGGAAGCTTTTGGGACAAGTTAAAACTTGTCCCACACCTCTTAAAATCATCCACCAACCATGCTATGGGTTGGGAGTAAATTTTAGCCTTTATAATTAAAATTTGAAATGACTATGTGTAAGTCTTTATTGCACTTTACTTACAAATTTTTAATTCAGTCCTTGTTAATGTATGGGTTAATTTTGAGTGTGTAAGTTGCTTGTCATCTCCATTTATTGTGAGGTTGAATTTCTCTCTTTGGGGTTAAGTAAGAATGATGTGGCATCCCACTTGGAATCCACATCATCCCCCCCCCCTCTCTATAAAATTTGAATTTCTCCTCTTATTTCGGTTGTTGAAACTTTGCTCTCTCATCCTTGGGTCGAATTTTTTATTGTTGTTGGAGCTTGCTTTGTGGAAGGAGTTGGAAATTATTTTACATGCATATTCCTTGTTGTTTTGGACTGCATTTTAAGAATCAAGGAAATGCTTGTTTGGGAAAACAATCTCCATTATGGAGAGGTAAGATCTTGTCTCATTTTATATGCTATTTTTTTCCTTTTCTTGCATGTTTAGATGGTGTTGTGTTTGCATTCTTCGCTGGTTGGGTAGAATGCTTAGGGCAAGGTGTAGGAGAGGACTATGGGATTCATATGGGGGGCATAAGGGATTGCCAATGTCACATATTTTTGTGGAGGGAGTGTTGGTTTGGGATCCACCTAGGAAAAGAAATTTCTTGCATTTCTTACTCTTGGGGGCATAAGGGAGAAACTTTGGGGGGGGCATAAGGAGGGGTTGGGAGATATAAGGTTTATGGGAATTTTTATGGTTTTTATAGTATGCTTTTGGTGGATGCCCAATTCCAACTTGGGAGGTATAAGGAGCTCCCCATAGCTCTTGCTCTTGTTTGGCTTGCTTGAAGAAGCCTTTGTTTTGATTTAAATGTTTGATGTAGTTGTGAACTACATCTTGTTTGATTTATGTTTTTATCTAAATGTGAAAATGTGCTTGTATGTGAAAGAAGATTTTGTTGCCATGGGTTGATATTCATGCTCCATTTCAATATGGTTGGGGCTCGGGGGCCAATGGGGAAGGATGGCTTTTCCTTTCCCAATGGATGTCTTGGTTGGGTGGAGAGCATTGCCTTTCCCCCTTCCTTGTTATGATCAAGTTGCAAAGAAGAAAAAATCAACATGCTATTGTTTTGGAGCTTGGAGAAAACATAGTTTGATAGTCCCATCCTTTGAGAAATCTCTTTGTAACCTTCCCACTTTGAAGTGGATGAATTGTATTGTTAATTGTAATTTAAAGGCATCTTGTATTGTAAAGGAAAGATGGAGATTCATTGAAAATGCAAAGAGTTTTATTTCATTCACTTGTTGGAAAAGAATGTAATGCGGTTCATATTTTAAAATTACATATTGGAATTCATGGAAAGAATGAAGTTGCAATGTTGTTGTTTGAAATCAATAAAATAATTACATCCCTCTTTCTCCAATTTGTATTTTTGTCTTGAATTGGAATGATTGTTTTAAATGAAATCTCTGTTGAAAAAGGAAAATGCGTGTGGGAGAAAAAAAGACAAACTTGTTGTTCTTTGTATTTAATTAGAATATAAAATATCAAATGTTTCCTTAATTTTTTGAATGAGAAGATGGATAAATTAATTGTTAGAAAATATTTGATTCGACAAGTGGCAAATAAATCATTACGATTGTTAATGGAAGAACTCTGTTTTTTTATAAATATGGCAATTGAAATTTTATCCAATAAATGTACAGTTCAGAATTACAACTATAATTAAGAAATGAAACAATTAAATTTAGGTGTATTATTTCATAATAAACCTAATGGGAATCTAACAATTGAAAATCACTATCACGGGCTTCATCAAATCAAATTTTAACTCGTTTAACCAACTTCCTATCAAAAGTTGCAGAGATGCAATTTACAATTGAACTTTCAAATTGAATCTTGAAAACAATCATAAACTTAACCAAGACCATTTCTTCATGTTCAGTTTACATGTTGAGAAAAAAAAAAATCAAAATTTAATCAAATTCATTCCTCAGACATTTTCTGTCTACTGTTGGAAAATTACTAGTTTTTAAATTAAGAACCCTGTAGATCGATTTCTCAAAATTTACCTTCAAAAATTTGTCAAAACCCAAAATTTATGATTTCTATGCAAAGAGGACTCCGAGAGATTCCCGGGAAGTCCTTGTTTTACCAAAATGGAGTTTCCTATCAAAAGTTATGGCCATTTGAAGTTTTTACTTCAAAATGGTCATCCAATGATAAATCTAACTTTACTAAAATCAAAATTTAACCTTTGGAAAATTTCCCCTAAAAATTCCGCCACCCTGAAAAACTTTCCACCAATCAGGTGATGCCACGTGGCACTTTGGGGGTGAGCATATTGGAAAAACTTAACTTAAAAAAATGGCATTGGAAATTTTTCCCAATTTTCTCTATGAACTCTGCGACCCCCAAAGCCAATCACGTGCTGACACGTGGCTTGGTGGGCACGCAGAGAAATTTAAAAACTTGGTCTATTGGCTCTTTGGGAAAATTTTAATTTTTCCTCCATGGCCCCCACCCTGCAACCAATGGGGTGCTTGACACATGTCCGTGCGGACACACGGGTCCGCGCGAGCCTTTGGCCTTTTAAAAAAAAATTAGGCGAAATTTTAATTCCCTCCGTCGCTCCTCTGACCCGTGTCCAATCACAGGATATCACGTGGCATTTTGGCAATGGCGGAGGAGGAAAGTAAAATTTCCTTTAGAAAATTTTAGGTTTGGACTTAGGAAAAAAATCACAATTTTTCCCCACCGCCATAGGCTCTTTACACGTGACATGGGTTTCCCTTGGTGAAGGCGCACGTCATTTTTCACCATTGGATTTTTGTATAAAAATTTCTAAACTCTATTGTTCTCCACTAGT
This sequence comes from Taxus wallichiana var. yunnanensis, assembly GCA_018340775.1. Taxonomy (NCBI): domain Eukaryota; kingdom Viridiplantae; phylum Streptophyta; class Pinopsida; order Cupressales; family Taxaceae; genus Taxus; species Taxus wallichiana. The sequence goes on from CM031239.1 coordinate 451,192,968, forward strand.
CCATGTCTCCCCATGCCAATCGGAAAGTGCCACGTGTCCCCTTGGTCGACCCACGGGCGCGCGGAGGTGTTTTGCGCCTTGCGCCTAAGGAAGGGAAAATTTCTCCCTGAAACTCCGCCACCCCATAACTTGAGTTTTACAAGGAGTTAGGAGGAATTATTTATATGGTTGGAAAGGTGAGAAAATTTCCTATCCAATGAGAATGATTTAGGAAATTTTTGATGACTCTAAGTGTGTGAAAAATCAAGTTGAATCTTGTAAGCTGTTAGGGCAGGGAGGAGTGAGAAGTTACTCTCTCTAACCTAAGTGATGAATTTAATCCCTTGTGTTGACCTTGAACTTGTTTTGAGATATTGTAGGATCATTCCTACAAGTCCATCTTGATTTTTAACCTAAAAATGGTTTGTGATAACTATGATCTTGTAACCTTCTTTGCAAACACCCTTAACAAAAAAAAATATTCCATAATTTTCCTAGCTAAACCTAGTTGTTTCTTGGTCTCAAGTGGTAGTATGAAGTGGGAATTATAGAATAGGGAAACAATACCCTATGAGTGTCTGTTAATACCTCCACCATTGAAAATCATAGAATGGAGCATGCGAGAATTGAATGCAGTGGTATGCTTCTCAAAAGATCCATACATATGAGCGAAGTATAATACACAACATGTGTTACTGTAATACGCACGTATGTGGAAGAGCATGCAGGAACAAGCCTCATAGGCTTAGGAGCATCAAGAGCAATAACAAGCTCAAATATTTTCATATCAATGTGTTGGTTTGGAAAACTATCAATTAGGCAGGTCATGGGAAACAGACCAACAATATGCAGGCATAGCCCTCTTTAAGACAACAAAGTGAAATTGGTTTATTGCTAATCTATCCAGCGGAATCAGCAAATCTACACTATTCTAACTTCGGGAGGTTTTGGATCTCATCCCGGTAGAGGTAGTTCCAACTATGAACAAAAAGGTAGGAAGGAAGGAACGGAGGAGGATAGATCTGAAAGAAGAAAAGAAATAAATTCCAAGACAAAAAGGTCGGAAGGTTTATGTTTTGGGCTAGTAGTAAACAGATCCAAACTTACTCACATAAACAAATAAAGCAATACTAATGAACATGTGATGATAATAGAAATGAATCCAATAGAATAAAAACATATAGATCTAATGTAAGAAAGATATGATGCAAATAACACATATATTGAGCACAAAGTCTGAGCATATTTATTAATATTTCTTCTGTTACAAGGAAGCAAAAAGTCTTTCTCTCCTCACTTCTTTTTCATACAAAAATGTCCACCTAGTATACAACAAGTATTATAGTATTTATAGAAGGGGAAGAAGAAAGAAGAAAAAAATAAACCAACCACTATTTACAAAATATCTTACAAGATATTTACAAAATATCTAAAAAGTCAAAAGTTGACTTTGGGAAAGTTTTGGATGGCAACATCCCATGGTGCAACATCGATGATGTCATCATAAATGCCAACATACTTTTTAAATATTTTTACAAAAAGATCGAAGCGTACACAAGAAGAGAAACTACTCGTCGTCATCTCTTTGCTTGAATGGAGTGTCTTGCTTCTGATCAGGAGAGGCGATGTGACACTGAGCTCGGTATTCCATAAACTTGCTAATCATTGTTTGAAGTTGATTATGGTCTAGACCCTTGAAATGGTCACCAATGACTTCAAAAGTTTCTTTTTTGTTCTTGAGCTCATGTCGTAAGTTTCTTTTTGCGTTCTCGAGCTTGTCGGAAGTCACGAGCCAGGAGGTTATTGATTGACTCTCGATTGAAAGTGACCTCTAGTGCCAAACCTTGAGTGGCTATAGCCTTGAAGCACTGGAATGTATCGTCTGCTTCCCTCAAGGTGAACGACTCACTGAGCATCTCTGGAGCCAATTTTATAATCCGTTTGATCCATGTTATATCGGGAATCCAAGGCTTCATCCTTGATTTTATCTATCCACTCCAGGATATATTCCATTTGATCAACCCGGTAATCTTAAGCGATGAGAGCTTTGTTATGTGCATGCGGGTGATCAATGATGTCGACATTTAATAGGTTGTCACCGATGAGTAGTTAGCCATTGCTTTGAATGTTTCATGTTACTGACTTTGGCATTGTCCAACTCCTCGAGAGGGAACTTACTACTTGCTTGTAGCTCCTTATTAGCTTGACCTATGTCCTAGTAGAGCACAATGAATTTCTTAATCATTTCCTCACTATCTCTAAGGATTCGCTCAATCCAGGAGGATAATGATGTGCCTTGTTCGCCAATCTTAGCATATTCATTTATTTTATCTTGACTGAGAACTTCAGTGGGTTTGGCGGTAGTCATAGGAGGAGCGTTTCCCATTCTCTGCAATGCTTGGAGTAGATGTTTGTTCCATTCCTTAAGTATCATCTTCTCCTCTTTTGCTTCTTATAGCTTCTTGTAAAGAGAATCTACTACAGACAAGGCCTCTCCTTGTAGGCTTTGAGACAAGGTTCCCATTGTGACTTGGGTCACTGTGAAGTCTGTAGGAGATAGATCCTTCTTTCCTTTGGTGGTATCCGGATATGTAATCTCCATGACTCTCTCCCCCGAAGTGCTCTTAGAAAAGTGAGTTATCACTTTACTGCTTCTTGGGTCCTTCTTCATAATGACGAGAGAAGTCCATGGGTGCGATGGGAACCTTTCTCTTATGTTGGCTCGGATGGTTAGAATCCATCTTGGACTTATGGGAGTGGGAGTAGAGGGAATAGAAGAAGAAATGGGCGTGAAAGGGGAAGCAATCAAGAGGCCGCAGGCAAGAACGTTGAGAAATTTAGTAGTGGCATCGAAAAGGAGTCCAGCACGCTATACTTATGGGGCACGGAGTTACTACGGAGAAGAAAAGGACATGGAAATGGAAAATATCTACAATTGGATGGAGGTAACACTAGGTGATGATCCACGAGAGAGGAGAAGATGGAAGAGGTGAATTATGGAAGGGAGGAAGGGAGAGAAGAAGCATTCCATAGGAATATATGCTTCAATGACAGGGGGAGGAGAAGGAGCGGAAGAAGGAATGGTGGGTACCTCAGTAGTTGTAGCTGTGATAACATCCTGAGTGGATGTATCTATTGAAACTTCGGTGGTCTCTTCTTCTTTACCTGGAGACACCAGGTCAACCACTTGTTTCTCAGAAGTAGTAGGAGGGCTTTGAGGAGCTTCTTCTTGTTTGCTTGATTCTCCCTCCTTGTCCTTCCCTTTTCCTTTTAGCACTTGGGCTGTTCTTGGAGGTGCTCTACCTGAAGGGGAAGTAGTGAAATCTACTCTCGAGGTAGGTGAGACCATTCTGTTTGCACTAATGTTCGGTGTGCTACAACATGGGCTTAACCCTTTCCTAAATGGTCTTAGGCACTTTGGCTCTGTCGACCTCTGTGAACGGCCAATCATCCCCATCTATGTCAAGGTAAACCTAATCAATTTCTTGATCAGTCTCTTAGAATCCCTTTGGAACGATGGCTACGCCATAATGGACGATCTCCTCCAGAGCCAGCCAGGAGTGATCCTTTCACCTGATATCTATTTCATGTGTCAAGTCGATCCAAATGTCCTCGATCTCAGGAACATGGATGGGATCAATTTTTTCCCTTGGGAGGCAACTCTAACAATAAATGTGGGCCTTGCTCGGAATTTTATTTTAGATTCAGCAATTCAAGCTCAACATACATCTCCCGAGCTTTGGCAAGTGTGGTGTAGTTGTATCGGCCAACTTTAAGGGGAAAGGAGTTCCTCCTATCTTTCTCTTCATGCACCTCTCATGGTAAGTGATCGGTTTCCTTGATAACTCCAAGAGAATCAGCTTGGGCCCTACGTACCTTGGTAGATTTGTTGGTTCACCCTCAAAATTCACACCACAGAGATACATGAATGTGGGGAACTATGTGAACAATGCTCCCATTTCTTCGTAACAGTAATTACACTCGAGCTAGTCCGACCATGTCTCATGTTTGGTCTTAGCAAGCAAATCACCTCATAGAAGAAGGCATCGTTGAATTTAGAGAACTAGGGGATGTTGTTCTCGATCTTGAGCTCTAGATAGTACTCATATATTTTGACACTTGAGGCCATACCCCACTTTGATCCAACCCTGAAATCTCTCACCGATGATTTAGCGCGTGTATACAATGTAGGAATTCATATAGAACTTCCCACGATTGTTAGGACTGTTGAATTCTTTGGGAGATGGTGTCGATGATGATTTCACCCAGTAGAAACACGTTGATCAAGCGTATCCTTACTTATGGTATCTCAGGTACCTCAACATCCATTTTGGAAATAATGGGCATCAGAAGCCCAAATAATCTATTTAGGAAGGTGATGGTATCACTCAATTCCTCATTGAAGTCATTGCGGTGGATGGTCTTTGGCCATCTGCTCACCTAGATTCTTGATTTTCAAGTAAAATTTTTTCATCATTTGCATGCATTTGTCCTCATTGTCGTCTTAGGCCTTTTTACGATTTCTATACTTATGGCGACATATTTCCCGTGATGAGGAATGCCTGCAGGTTATTTCAAATTGATGGGATATGAGGTCGATGATCATCTTTCCTTCCTTATCTTCGACACATCTAGTGTCCTTGTTATAGCACCGAGCCACCAACATGATGAACTCATTATTTACAACACTCACTAGTAGTCCAAAGCATCAAAGTGCAATCCACTGCCCACCAATTTGTTCATTCATGGGCCACTGCTTGCCTGGCTGGTCCTAGCCCAAAAGTCATTCATATCAATATGCCCTCGCTCAACATTTCGATGTCGAGGTCACTCTCTACATATGAGTCAGGCATCCTAACTTTCTGATATTTTTACTTCATCTCTTGTTCCAACAGCTTTGCTTTTCCTTTAGACTTTGTTGGTTTCTTGCTTGATGAAGACATGTGTGAGCTCAAGGATGGTTGTTGTTGTTCGAAAGAAGGATTAAGGAGGTCCAACACAGAAGAGCCATGTCAACCATCATGTTATTCATAATGAAAGCTTGTAGAAAGAAGAATGAGAAATTATAAGGCTTAGGGCGCAAGGCGCAGGTTCATAGCATGCTGCAGAGGCTTAAAAATGTTGGGCACACTTTCTGAGGTGTTGACATGAGAAAAAATGCGCTTAATGTTGACCTGTGAAAAGCTGCACCAAGTTTAGAAAGGGCACACTTTTGAAAGGTGTTGCATGACGGAAAGCAGCGCCAAAGGGTAAAGCGTAGGGTGCGGGTTTACAACATACAACATGTCATGTTGATGTCAAGGAATATGCGCCTGTGCCTTAGGAAATTTGCTTTAGTGGGGCACATGAAAAGTCTGTGTTACATAGATTTTAAGTGTGCCCAAGGCACAATTTTGGAATGTGTTACAAAGCAAATCAATGCGCCAAAGGAAAACTACTTGGCACAGATTTGGAGCACACAACATCCTATGTTGATGTTGTGTCGGATACGCTGCACCTTTACAAAAGCTGCTAAGGGTTATTAAATTGGGCGTGGGTAGAGCAAGTGTTACACGAGGATACAATGCGCCACAACACAACCTGTGGGAGGTGTAACAAGAAAAGGTGCACCAAGGGTTCCAATAGTTGAGTGATTTGGGAGATTCATCTCTTTTCTCATTACTTTTTCTCTCTTTTTGGTTTTGCAAAATGGCGGGGAGGAGAGAGACTTTTTGCAAGGCAATGCAGCTTGGATATATAAAGGATGGTTTCTTTGGAGGCAGAGCCTTCTCATATTTGTAGATCTTGAAGGAGAGGAAAAGTGGTTTTGGCTGAGTTATAGATTGTAAATGTGTTCTTTTTAGATTTAATCCTTTTTTAATAACCCTAAAACCTAACACAACCAAAAACAAAACCATAACAACAAGGAAGGCAGAAGCCACTTACCCAGTTTTATAAAAGATGAAGGACGACGTTGGGGTCCACAAACTCAAAAAATGGCACGGGGGTGATAAGGATAGCTGAAAGGCGCAGAGGAAATAATTTTTTCAATTTTCAAATCGTGAAAATGACAGGTGTCGGGTGCCTATTTTAGAAAATATGGCATTTATTGTTTCACCAATTTTTTTTTGAGCACCATTGAGAGTGTCGACACTAGTGCAAATGCATCATGGCGCAATTTAATTTACGTTGACATAAATTTTTTAGTGCCTTAAGTGCATATTTCATGATGTTAACATGATGATTTTAGTGCCAAGGTTATAAAGGGCACAACTTTCAAGATGTCGACACGATATCTCTAGTACCTTAGGAAATTTAATTAGCACACATTTTGTTATGTTGACATACCACTTCCCGTGCCTTAGCGCATATTTGGCGCATGTTTTAGGATTTTAACAAGATAGTTTCATTGCCTAAGGGGGCACAACTTTATTGATGTCAATACAATAATGAGCGCTAAAGGTTTTTAAGGTGGCGCATTTTGAGGTATGTTAACACGAGAAAAAGTGTGCCTTGATAAAAAAAGGCTGAAAATGGCTAAGTTAAAAAAAAACTTGATTTCGAAATGGAGCTTTAGGCCATTTTGAGCATTAGAAGACTTCCTTAGGGGACCAAAATGAAATTACGTATGGTTACCTACAAAATTTCCCTTGTCGATTTTGCGGGATAACAATTTGGCTCTTTCTGGGGACTATCTTTAAGTGAAACTTAAGGGTAGAGAATCCTAGATTTCTACGTGCCTATCCATTGGGTTACAGAGAGTCAAAAACAAGGGTGACCGGAGGGCAAACAAAAGGAAAAAGAAAGGGAACACACAATAGAAAGCAAAGCGTACAAAGAAGAGAGAAAACTCTACTTCTTGAGATCTTTAGGTGCTTCTCGCTATAGGAAGCGGGATCTCGGTTCTATCCAGATATGAGAGATAGAAACTATTCTCTCCATTGAGCTACTTGATCTTGTATGGCCCTCTCCAAAGAGAGTCAAACTTCTCGTGCATACCTTTCGGTTCTCTTCGTTTGTCCCACAAAAGAACAAGATCTCCCACTTGGAAATCTCTCTGCTTAGCTTTCTTGTTGAACAACCTCTTAACTTGATTCTGATGTTCAGTGATCTTGTTGACCACTTTCACTCACTTTTCTTCAAGTTCCGTTAGGTACATAATCCTCTTTTCAAGATAATTTTGAAAAGTTTCATCTTCAATTACTCAAGCCAAGCGCAGAGTAGGAAGTTCTACGGAGATAGGGATTTCAGCATCGATCCCATATAACACTTGAAAAGGAGACAATGCGAGAGATATCTTTGGGTGATACGATCCGCCCACAAGGCATCGTACAATGATTTGTGCCAGGACTACTGGTTTTCATCAACTAGCTTCCGTATGATAGTCACTAGGTTCTTATTATTGGATTACGCACCGACCATTTCCTTGAGGGTAATAATCAGAAGCATGAGCCAAGGTTATTCTGTATCCATAACAAAAACCAATAACTTCCTGTGAAGAGAAGTTGGAAGTGTTGTCAGCAACGATTTTGTGTGGAATGCCAAATCTCACAATAATATTTTCCTTGATGAAGTTGCAAACAACTTCAGAAGTGGCATGCTTGACAAGTATGGCCTCCACCCATTTCGTGAAGTAATCCATTGTTGTTAGGACATAACTATGTCTAGCACTTGATTGAGGATTGAGTGTTCCAATGAAATCAATTCCCCATTGCCTGAATGGTTCGTCGATGATGATGGGTTTGAGGGGAAATGCAGCTAGCTTTGGTTTGCCAACAAACTGTTGTCAAAGTTCACACTTTACTACTCAGGTGGCTGCATCCTAAAATAACATTGGCCAGTATTACCTGGCCCAGATGATTTTATGTGCTATTACTGATGAGGAGAAGTGACCACCGAAGGTTTAGTCATGAAATCTCTTTAACAATCTTATACATATGGCTAGTCAACACATCGTAGGAAAACACCATCAATTCGCGTTTGTACAATCCATCATCCCATATGACGTATCTTGCAACTCTAAGCTTTACCCCCACTTTTCCTTAGTGGTTAGGTGAGTTGAGCACTATCCATAGGTGAGAAAGAACGCGATGTCGAATACCATTCATCGTTGGTTGCGACAAATAGAACTATGGGTAAATAATTCACTTTCTTCAATTCATTTTGTTCTATATCAACGTGATCAAATTTCTCTTGAGTACCTATGAGTCTTCATTTTCAGCCATTAGCTAACACAAGCCTTTACCTCTCACCAAATTAGTTGGCTTGATGTCTAGATCATATTCTTGGACCTTTGCGATCCGGTTCCTCGTAAGCTCCCTAACGCCTATTGAGTTAGGATAGACTTAACCATCATGTCCAAAACCAGCACTACTGTATGAGAATTCAAAATATAGTAGCGGAAACTTTTGACTACTTTTACCATGGAAAAGACATGCTTTTCCAATTGTGACATCTTCAGTTCATGAGGCTTGAGAGGAGAGCTCATGAAAGCAATTGGGGATTCAATATCCTTAGAGTTATTTTACATCAAGATAGCTGATACAATATGCACGAGACACATACAACCGTACATGATGAAGTCTTTGTTGAAGTCAGGACACACCAGAACAGGGGCGTGAGCGACGGAGGTTTTATGTCTTCGAATGATGTCCTACCTTCCTCACTCCATCGGAATGTTTGGGACCCTTTCATCATATTAGATATATGATGAGTCTTCTCAACAAAATCAAGAACAAAGCATCTAAGAAAATTTACCTTTCCGAAGAAAGAGTGAACACCAGTCTTTCTTGTAGGTAAAGTAAGGTTCTGAATAGCCTTGACTCTTTCGACATCTATCTTAGTTCCCTCCCTGCTGACGACATGTCCAAGAAACTTTCCTTCGTGACCCTAAAAATGACTTCTTGGGATTTAACGAGATCCCGTGTTCTCGGCATCCGATCAAGACTTGCTCGAAATGATCACGCAGTGATCACCTCGTTTCTTGGAGAACACGGTTAGGTCATCTAGGTAAACTACAATGACCTTTTCCATCATGCCTTTAAATGTAAAGTCCATTGTCGTTGGAAGGTGGCACTAGTGTTGATTAAAGTGAATAGCATTCTACCGTAGGTGAAGGTGCCCCAAGGAGTGTGAATGTTGTTTTGAATCATCTTCGGTGTGACTTGAATTTGATTATAACCCAAAAAACCATCCAGCATAGACAACATTTCTGAACCGGTTACTGCTTGTAGCACTTGATCCATTATTGGCAGTGGATAGTTATCCTTTAAGGATGACTAGTTTAAGTTCAAAAAGTCACGCATATGTGTATCTCACCATTTTCTTCCACACAAGCATAATATTTCACAACCCGTATTGTGATGAATTGGAAAAATAATTCTTGCATCCAACATCTTCTGAATTTCAACCTAGATAGTACCCGAGATCTTGGGGTTGTAATGCCTTTGCTTTTGACAGAAGGGCTTGACATCATCCTTGAGCGCAATGTCGTGCTAAATGTCCTTTGGCTTGAAATACTTGAGATCAACATAAGACCGGATGCTTAATACATCCATGTACTTTTTCAACAACTTAACAAATTTTCACTTTTCCTCGGGCATACAACACTTCTCGATGTTTATAGAAAGAGGATGTTCCGCGATACCAGTTGGCGGATTCGAGTTTTGAAGAAGATGAAGGATCATCCTGTCGCTTTTTCTTGACAAAATGGTCATGATTATCAAATAATCACTTTGAGAAACCAAAATTTTAGGAATCTTATTTCCTTTGAGATGTATCACTTTTTTATTTTTCAGATTCATGTGCTTGGCGGTGAGAGACTCACGACATGTAGAAGTCGATCCATCGAAATGAAGTTCTTTGAAATTTCCGGCTTTCTTCAAAAAAGTGATAAGTTGGTTGTCATCATTGAACACTTTCCAGTGTTGTGAATTATCTGCACACTTGGGCAAAAACAACCTCTATGGTATATGTATCTATTTTTAACCACAGGTGAGGAGCATGAGAGAGGCTAAGATGGCCAATGAATCAGCCATGTCATTTTGAGCTTGTAGAAGCTGCTTTGATTGAGAGAGCATCAAGTTATTCGATGTTATCCCATCTTTGCATTGTGGTAGTGTCTGAGCCGGTCATTCTTTACTTGGTATATTCCTTTTACCTGATTGACAATTAGCTCAGCATCACCTTGCACTTTTATATTCTTGATTCCTTTCTCTTTTGTAGCTTGCATGCCAAGTAACAAGGATTCATACTCGGTAGTATTATTCGTATTGAAGAACTATAACTTGAAAGAAAAAGGAAAAATCTCCTCTTCAGGAGATATTAGAACAGCCCCAACACCACATCCACTTATTGCGCAACTGCCATCAAACTGTAATGTCCACACTTTGTTGAGATCCTCTTTTTGGATGAGAACGTCCATTTTATCTGAGTCGGTGGATAGGAAGTAGTTCCCCATCCTTGATGATTCGAAAATAATCTGAGCTTTAGGGTCATCGGAGTTGGTGACTAGATATTTCTTTTGTGATTCTGGTTCCAATGTCTGCATCACCCCTTTGATAGGAATTTTGGATTTAGACTAGTCCATATGAATTTCCCCACAAACTTCTTTACTCTGACAAGCTCCTCCCTAGCAATATCACGCGTATGCTCTTGCAATATCAGCTATGAGAATAGTCATGTTTACCCTCTTCTCGGAAAATACCGCGAATGCTGTAAATGCATCCTTGATCGACCAATCAATGGTACTGTTTGGTTTCCATGGAGTAACATCTGCTAAAAGGTTTAGTAAGTGAGGCCCAAAGCATGGGTGACCTTTGCTGGCATGACATTATCGAAGGCTACAAAATCAATTATACTGATTACTTAGTTTATGACCATTGATCAGGAGAGATAGGTAAAAAGGTTCAATTTTCCCCAACGCAGAAGTTGAGGCAATGTTTACGTGAGACGTAGGAGGAATGGGAAGAATTCCTTTTGGGGAAACAGGAGGAAGGATGGTAACTTGGTCTTGGATATACTTAGTTAATCTTACAAGCTGCTCTCTGGGTTAGGCATCAAGGTATTCAACTTGAGACATCCGGATCTTATTCTTTTTAGCATGATCAATTATATAAAATGCGACTAAAGGTTGCGCTAACGAAGGAATGATTCCTTTGTTTCACATTTGTGGAGGAGGATTACTTGGTCTTTATGGAGTTGGAGAAAGGCTGATTTAGAGGAGAAGCAGGAGGAAAATATTTCTTTACAACGAGGTTTAATAGGAGGTTGAGTAGGAAGGGGATTACCTATTTTAGCGATCATTAGTAGTGGAGTTACCACGGCCTTTTCTTTTATTTTTCAGCAGCAACCTTTGTTTCTTTTCCTTGAGAGTGAGTGAAAACTACGTATGATGGTCTACTGCTCACATACCCTTGGGTACCTTCTTCTTCATCAGATTCCTTGTCTTCAAATTCCATATACCCGATAGTAGAGTCGTCAGTCGGTTCACCGACATCTTCATCATCTTCGCCTTGTGACAAAGGTTCTTCATAATTTGTATCATCTTCTTTGATTTCAACCAAATCATTGACCAAAGGGGCTTTAATTGTTAACCTTTGAGAAGCAGTAGGAAAACGCGGCCTTTGGGGGCATTGTTGGGAGTGAAGTTCCTCCATGGGATATCCTGTACGGAGTAGTAGACGATGCTTGAGCCAATTATTTCTTTAATGAGAGAAATTCATTCGCCATCTTACTGGAATGCTTTGGATCTGATGTGGTAGCCTCGAGAAGAAGTTAAACCCTTTAATTGTGATGGCTCTCATCTTAACTCACCGAGATATAAGCATGTTATCCTCTATCCGAATGGCCATAGCCTAGGTGAGGGGCCAAGGTGGGTATTTGTTCCTATAAAAGTAAGAAACATAATTTTGAACTCATTACGTTCATAAAGAAACACTTTTGATTCTCTAATGTTGGCAACATGGTAGGCGGCACACGGTTGATCAACGAATTGAATCGGGTGATAAAATCACGCATGGTTTCATTGGTCTCCTTCTTCATGTGAGTGATTCGCGACAATAGCACGAATGCATCTTCTGAAGGCTTGTACCTATCTTCAAATACAGTCCATAATGTGGCCCAACTGGTGATGGATCTAGTTGGTAAATGTTGGAACCATTCTGATGCAGGCCCTTGCAAGGTCTTGAGAAAGAGACACACAGATACGTCTTCATGAGTCACATCCAAAATACTGCATGACATAATAAACATAGTTATATGCATGTCTGTGCTTTGATTTCCGCTCCCATCAAACTTCGAGAAATTCTTGTGATTCCGCTAGGGAGGGGGTGTACTGGATGCGGTAGTGCTAGAGGACCCATGGCGTTTCCCCATGGTATAGGTAGATTAATTTCCATTTGAAAAATAATAAAAGAAAATGAGCAGGGAGTGTGGTTCCACTCAACAAAAGGGCACTGCAAGTCGATGTTGAGGCACTCTGTGAAATATGACTCTTTCGTGGAGGCGAGGCACTTCTTGCTGATCGATCTGTTGAACTTAGTGATGTAAATCATGCTGAAGTGATATTGAAATTGTGCCTTTGAAGTAGATCAAATATTGGATCAACTTCTCCACAAGCTCTTCTGCTACGAGTAAATTGTTCACCCGCTAGCGTACCTATTCAGATCTGTAACAATTAAGAGTAGATTTACAATAATCTTTTTGTTTGTACTTGCTGATTTTCTAATTTTTCTGGCAAAAATCAGCAGCATGTACTTTTCAATTTTTAATTTTATCCTTTTTTAATAACAACCGATTGTGGTTTTCTGACAAAGGTTAACAAGGATAAAAAGTGGGTCAATTTAGAAAGCTGATTTTCGGATCTTTGACCTGAAATTTGTGAGGTTTGAAAATATCATAAAATGTCGAATCTCGATCTACGAAAATATACAAGTTTTTGTAAAAACTCGGTGAACTAAAATATCTTATCGCCCGAGATCTATGGATTTGTATAAGGAAATTTTCAGTTTTGATCACTTATGCAAAAAATTTAAATTTTAACAAAGAGCTAAAATTTGTAATTTGGTAGTGATTTTTACAATTTTTTAATTATTTCCTTAGTTCTATCCCAGCCGTGTCACCAAAAACTATTGGTTTGAAAAAACTTTCGATTAGGCAGGTCGTGGGGAAATAGACCAACGGATGAAGGCATAGCCCCTCTTTGAGACAACAAAGTGAAACTGGTTTATTGCTAATCTATCAAGCAGGAATCATGCAAATCTAAACTATTCTAACTTCAGGGGGTTGGGATCTCATCCCAGTAGAGGTAGTTCCAACTATGAATAGAAAGGTAGGAAGGAAGGAATGGAGGAGGATAGATCTAAAGGAAGAAAAGAAATGAATTCCAAGACAGAAAGGTCAGAAGGTTTATGCTTTGGGCTAGTAGTAAACAGAGCCAAACTTACTTGCATAAACAAATAAAGAAATACTGATGAACATATGATGATAATAGGAATGAATCCAATAGAATAAAAACATAGATCTAACTTAAGAAAGATCTGATGCAAATAACACATATATTGAGCACAAAGTCTGAGCATATGTATTAATATTTCTTCTGTTACAAGGAAGCACAAAGTCTTTCTCTCCTCACTTCTTTTTCATACAAAAATGTCCACCTAGAATACAACAAGTATTCTAGTATTTATAGAAGGAGAAGAAGAAAGAAGACAAAAAAAAGAAACCAACCACTATTTACAAAATATCTTACAAGATATTTACAAAATATCTAAAAAGTCAAAAGTTGACTTTGGGCAAGTTTTGGATGGCAACATCCCATGGTGCAACATGGATGATGTCATCGTAAATGCCAACATACTTTTTAAATATTTTTACAAAAAGATCGAAGCATACACAAGAGGATAAACTACTCCTCGTCATCTCTTTGCTTGAACGGACTGTCTTACTTCTGATTAGGAGAGGCGATGTGACACTGAGCTCGGTATTCCATAAACTTGTTGATCATTGTCTAAAGTTAATTATGGTCTGGACCCTTGAAATGGTTGCCAATGACTTCAAAAGTTTCTTTTTTGTTCTTGAGCTTGTCAGGTAAGTCAGCGAAATTTTTGCATGACTCGATCAAAAATCTGATGAAGTCACGGCAAGCCAGGAGGTTATTGATTGACTCTCGATTAAAAGTGACCTCTGACACCAAACCTTGAGTGGCTATAGCCTTGAAGCACTGGAATGTATCATCTGCTTCCCTCAAGGTGAACAACTCACTGAGCATCTCTGGAGCCAATTTTGTAACTGTTTGCTCCATGTTGTATCGTGCATCCAGGGCTTCATCCTTGATTTTATCTATCCTCTCCAGGATATATTCCATTTGATCAACCCAGTAATCTAAAGCAATGAGAGCTTTGTTATGTGCATGTGGGTGGTCGATGATGTCGACCTTTAATAGGTCGTCAGATGAGTAGTTAGCCATTGCTTTAAATGTTTCATGTTGCAACCTGGCGTTGTCCAACTCCTCGGAGAGGGAACCTGCTACTACTTGTAGCTCCTTATTAGCTTGACCTATGTCCTGGTAGAGCACAATGAATTTCTTAATCATTTCCTCACTATCTCTAAGGATTCACTCAATCCAGGAGGATACTGTTGCGCCTTGTTCACCAATCTTAGCATATTCATTTATTTTATCCTGACTGAGAACTTCAATGGGTTTGGCGGTAGTCATAGGAGGAGCGTTGCCCATTCTTTGCAATGCTTGGAGGAGATGTTTTTTTGTTCCTTAAGTATTCTCTTCTCCTCTTTTGCTTCATGTAGCTTCTTGTAAAGAGCGTCTACTGCAGACAAGGCTTCTCCTTGTAGGCTTTCGGATGAGATTCCCATTGTGACTTGGGTCACTGTGAAGTCTGAAGGAGACAGATCCTTCTTTTCTTTGGTGGGATCCGGATATGCAATCTCCATGACTCTCTCCCCGAAGTGCTTTTAGAAAAGTGAGTTATCACTTTCTGCTTCTTGGGTCCCTTCTTCGGAATGACGGAGAAGTCCATGGGTGCGATGGGAACCTTTCTCTTGTGTTGGCTTAGATGGTTAGAAATCTAGCTTAGACTTATGGAAGTAGGAGTAGAGGGAATAGAAGAAGAAACGGGGGTGAAAGGGGAAGCAATTGAAGAGGCCACAGGTAAGAACATTGAGACACTTGGTGGTGGCATCGACAAGGATTCTAGCACGCTACTACTTAGGGGGTGGGAGTTACTACGGGAGAAGAAAGGGACATGGAAATGGAAGGGATTTGCTGCAATTTAATGGAGGGAACACTAGGCGACAGATCCACGAGAGAGGAGAATATGGAAGAGGTGGGTGATGGAAGGGAGGAAGGGAGAGAAGAAGACACATCCATAGGAATAAATGCTTCAATGATAGGCGGAGGAGAAGGAGCAGGAGAAGGAATGGTGGGACTTTAGTAGTTGTAGCTTTGTGATAACATCTTGAGTGGATATATCTGTTGAAACTTCAGTGTTCTCTTCCTCTTTACCTGGAGACACCAAGTTGACCACTTATTTCTCAGAAGTAGTAGGAGGGATTTGAGGAGCTTCTTCTTGTTTGCTTGATTCTCCCTCCTTGTCCTTCCTTTTTCCTTTCAGCACTTGGGTTGTTCTTGGAGGTGCTCTACCCAAGGGGAAGCAAGGTGAAATCTACTCTGAGGTAGGTGAGACCATTTTGTTTGCACCAATGTTTGGTGTGCTGCAATGTGGGATTAACCCTTTCTTGAATGGTCTTAGGCGCTTTGGCTCTGTCGACCTCTGGGAACAGCCAATCATCCCCATCTGTGTCAAGGTAAACTTGATTAATTTCTTGATCAATCTCTTGGAATCCCTTTGGAACGATGGCTGTGCCATAATGAACGATCTCCTCTAGAGCCAGCCAGGAGTGATCCTTTCGCTTTGATATCTATTTCATGTGTCGTCGATTCAGATGTCTTTGATCTCAGGAACATGGAAGGGATCAATTTTTGCCCTTGGGAGGTAACTCTAACAATCAAAGGTGGGCCTTGTTTGAAAGTTGTTATTTTAGATTCAGCAATTCAAGCTCGGTATACATCTCCGAGATTTGGCAAGTGTGGTACAGGTGTATCGGCCAACCGTAAGGGGGAAAGGAGTTCTTCCTTTCTTTCTCTTCATGCACCTCTCATGGTAAGTGATCGCTCCTTGACAACTCCAAGAGAATCAGCTTGGGCCCTACGTACCTTGGTAACTTTGTTGGTTCACCCTCAAAATTCACACCCCGAGATACGTGAATGTGGGGAACTATGTGAACAATGCTCCCATTTCTTCATAACAAGTAATTACAGTTGGGTTGGTCCGACCATGTCTCATGTTTGGTCTTAGTGAGCAGATCACCTCATGAAGAAGTCATCATTGACTTTAGAGAACCGGGGATGCTATTCTCAAGCTTTAGCTCTTGATAGTACTCATATATTTTGACTTGGGGCCATACCCCACTTCGAGCCAAACTGTGAAATCTCTCACCGATGTTGCATGACGTATACAATGTAGGAATTCATATAGAACTTCCCGAAATGTTAGGACCTCGTTCAAGATGCTTTGGGAGATGGTGTCGTTGATGATTTCACCCCAGCCAAAACACTGATCAAGTGTATTCTTACTCATGATCTCTAGGTACCTCAACATCCATTTGTGGAAATAATGGGCATCGGGAAGCCTAATACTCTATTCAGAAGGTGATGGTATTACTCAATTCCTCATTGAAGTCACTGCAGGTGGATGGTCTGTGGCCATCTGCTCCGGCTTCTTGATTTTCAAGTAAAATTTGTTCATCATTTACATGCATTTTTCCTCATTGTCGTCCCAGGCCTTCTTACAGTCTTCTAGACTTATGGCGACATATTGCTGTGATGAGGAATGCCCAGGGTTATTTCAAAGTGATGGGCTGTGAGGTTGATGATTGTCTTTCCTCCTTATCTTCAACACATCTTGTGTCTTTGTTATAGCACCGAGCCACCAACATGATGAAATCGTTATTTACAACACTCACTGGCAGTCCAGCTGTAAATTGTAATCCACTTCCCACCAATTTGTTCATCCATGGGCCACTGCTTGCCTGGTTGGTCCTTGCCCAAAAGTCATCCATATCAATATTCCCTAGCTCAACATCTCTGATGTCGAGGTCGCTCTCTACATATGAGTCAGGCATCCTGACTTTTTGATATTTGTACTTCATCTCTTGTTCCAACAATTTGTCTTTTCCTTTAGAATTTGTTGGTTTCTTGCTTGATGAAGACATGTGTGAGCTCAAGGATGGTTGTTGTTGTTCTGCAAGAAGGATCAAGGAGGTCCAACACAGAAGAGCCATGTCAACCATCATGTTATTCATTATGAAAGCTTGCAGAAAGAAGAATGAGAAATTATAAGGCTTAGGGCGCAAGGTGCAGTTCATAGCATGCTGCAGAGGCTTAAAAATACTGGGCACACTTTCTGAGGTGTTGACATGAGAAAAACTACGCTTAATGTTGGCCTATGAAAAGTTACGCCAAGTTTAGAAAGGGCACACTTTTTAAAGGTGTTACATGATGGAAAGAAGCACCAAAGGGTACAGCGCAAGGCATGGGTTTATAACATACAACATGTCATGTTGATGTCAAGGAATATGCACCTACACCTTAGGAAATTTGCTTTAGTGGGCGCAAGAAAAGTCTGTGTTACATGGATTTTAAGTGTGCCCAAGGTGCAATTTTGGAATATGTTGCAAAGGAAATCAATGCGCCAAAGGAAAACTACTTGGCATGGATTTGAAGCACACAACATCCTATGTTGATGTTGTGTAGGATGCACCTGTGCCCTTACAAAATCTGCTAAGGGTTATTAAACTGAAGCGGGTAGAGCATGTGTTACACGAGGATACAGTGTGCCACAACACAACTGTGGGAGGTGTAACAAGAAAAAGGTGCGCCAAGGGTTCCAATAGTTGAGTGATTTGGTAGATTCCTCTCTTTTCTCATGATTTTTCTCTCTTTTTGGTTTTACAAAATGGCAGGGAGGAGAGGGACTTTTTGCAAGGTAGCAAGTAGATATATAAAGGATGGTTTCTTCAGAGGCAGAGCCTTCTCAAATTTACAGATCTGGAAGGAGAGGAAAATCGGTTTTACTGAGTTGTAGATTGTAAATGTGTTCTTTTTAGATTTAATCCTTTTTTAAGAACCCTAAAACTTAACACAACCAAAAACAAAACCATAATAACAACAAGGAAGGCGTAAGCCACTTACCCAATTTTAGAAAAGATGAAGGACAACATGGGGTCTAAAAACTCAAAAAATGTCACGCTGGGTGACATGGATCGCCGATAGCGCAGAGGGAATAATTTTTTCAATTTTCAAATCGTGAAAATGGCAAGTGTCGACACCTATTTATAGAAAACTCCGGCATTTATTGTTTCCCCAACTTTCTTTGCGCACCTTTAAGAGTGTCGACATGGGTGCAAATACCCCATGGCACAATTTAATTACTATTGACATAAAGTTTTTAGCTCCTTAAGTGCATATTTCATGATGTTAACATGACAATTTCAGCGCCAAGGTTATAAAGGGCACAACTTTCAAAATGTCGACACGATATCTCTAGCGCCTTGGAAATTTAATTAGCACACATTTTATTATGTTGACATACCACTTCCCATGCCTTAGCATGCATATTTTGTGCATGTTTTAGGATGTTAACAGATAATTTCAGCCCCTAAGGGGGCGTAACTTCATTGATGTTGATACAACAATGAGTGCGCTAAAGGTTTTTAAGGTGGCACATTTTTATGTATATTGACACGAGAAAAAGTGTGCCTTGATCAAAAAGGCTGAAAATGGATAAGTTATAAAAACTTGATTTCCGAAAGGGATCTTTAGGCCATTTTGAGTGTTAGTAGACTTCCTCGGGGACCAAAATGAAATTCAGTATGGTTACCTACAAAATTGTCCTCATCAAGTTTGCGGGATAACACAATGTCGGTGGGTACAAGAGCAACAACCGCAAGTGGACTAGGAACATGGACATGGTTGTCCACAACATGATGGTCATGTTGTAGGCCAAAGAAGTTTTGTTGTACGGAGTGTATTAGTGTATCCTTCTCATGAATGAGTGATTGTAGAAGATAATTTCACTTCTTGAGTGATCTATTTTCTTCCACAAATTTTACAATATCCTCTTGAAGTCCACACACTTTAGAGAAAAGCATATCATTCTCAAAATCCATGATAGATACAAGAATACAACTCCCAAAAATTTAGGACATCGGGCTCAGCCGAAATTGCGTCCACAATTGATTACAACACTCCTCCATATTTGGCACTTTATAATGAGTGCGTATTACAATATGACATTTTATAATTATAGTTTAATTATTGAAATAAATAATTTTCATGGAAAAATAATGAAAAAATAAGCACTTTTTCAAAAACGGCACTCAAAACCGAGTTACCAATCAAAAGATATAAAATGTTCTTGCCTTCACCACACAAATAAAATGAAAGGGTGCTAGAGTTAAACACCTACTAGTATGAATCACAAGATTTATGCCCTCATATGACCAAGGGATAAGGATTTCAATGGGTTTTTTCACAACTTACTATTCTCAGGGTGTGCCGTTTGTTTTCGAGAAAGTCACATCCAACTACTTCTTTTGTAAAAGTGTTATTCTGGATCATGCCAAAATGAGCTTCCCCACATGTTGTCACCTTAAAATTCCCCTCTTGTGAAAGATGAATTTGTAGGTCCCAAGTGTTGGTACTCGGTTTTAATCCCGCTTGCCCCATTTAAAATTCCACATTATGTGTGTTGTGGAACATTTTTCTATCTCCTTTCATGGATGCGTGTAATTTATCAATCTTTTTCTATGGTGGACTCATAATCGACCCCAAAAAAAAATTGATTCTCGAAGCGATTAGAGCTCAAAGCAGAGAAAAATGGAGAGAGGCGGTTTTAATCGAAGCCCAAATCAGCTAAATATAGAAGGATCACGGAAGGTGCCACGTGTCTCTTTAGTGCACTTTCGGTATGGTACACAAACGCGGAGACCCCAAACTTACGCCAGCCCTCCACGTGTCCAAGGTCCGGAAAAGGGACAGAGTCGGTCGTTTAATCGACTAATTATAATAGGGTCGGTGGAATCCTCCACATGCCTCATCGGTGTAACTTCGTAAGTGAGACCCGAGGGACGAGACCCCAAACGAGCGCCACCCTCCACGTGGTCGAACCTCAAAAAAGTTAAATTGGTCATTGAAAATTCAAAGGCCAGTGGAGAGCACCATGTGTCTTATCAGCGCAACTTCAAGGGTTGAAGCCAAAGGTAGTTCCCCAAACAAGCGCCAACTCTCCACGTGTCTAGGGTCCAACAAAAGTCAAAAGGGAATACCGATCAGTAAAAAATCCAAGCTCGGGATAGGCCAAAGGAAGCTTCCACACGTCAGCTCGGTGCATCTTCAAGGTTAAAATCTGGAGGCGGTCCCCAAGTGAGTGCCACCGCCATGTGTCCCAAGTCCAAAAGGGGACAGAGCCAACTCAAGTTGAAAAGTTCGAGTCTACGGAATCCTCCACGCATCTAATTGGTACTCTTTCAAAAGAAAAGTTCAGGGGGTTCCAAACGTGCACTAGCCCTCCACGTGTCTCGGGTCAGGTAGAATGTCTCCGCCAATGGGAGGGACTTAGGCAAAATACAAAGGAAATAGAGCAGGCCCATGGACGGTGCCATGTGTCGATTCGATGAAACTTCAGAATAAAAAAGGGGGCAGACTCTTAAGATGCGCGAGGTCACCACGTGGCCCCTGTATGGACAAACCCCTTTGCATATTGCGAGCCCACGTTAAACACCCGACCCCACACCTTTAGACAACCATGTATTTCAACCGTAAGCTCGAATGAGTGGGAAAGGACTTTTCGGGAGCTCCCAAAGGCCTACTACTCACCCACCACCATTAATGATCTACTACACCATTTTCAAGGTCATCGAGTCTCTCACCTACCACCATGGAAGCATAAAATATTATTTTCAGTAGGCTTTGATGGGTGAAAATCTGGAAAAAGTCTTTCAAGCCATTAATACAAGATCCGATTGCTTCAACTACCCATATCTGATCTGATTTTCCATCCTTCCTTCTCCAACATGCCAAACAAACATGGAGAACCGATTGGATATCTTGATTTAGGTGAAAATATGGAAAACATCTTTCATGTCATTAATATGTGATCGATTGCTTCAACTAGATCAAATTTGATCTGATCTTCCATCCTTCCTTCTTCAGCATGCCAAAGACATGCAAACCCGGATTTGACTGATTATAGGTGGATTTGCAAGGGCATTGATGGTTGGTGGTTGAGCTTCCAAATCAGATTTTCTTCCTTCTCTTGTTCTCCTCTTTTCGCTTCATCTATAAATGTAAGAGCTTGGATCATTGCAAAGGGTTGGACTCTGATACTTTGAAGTGCAATTATAATCGAAAGTAAATCAATACAAAAGAATTTTCCCCTTTTCTCTATCTTCTTCCATTTTCCCTTTTTGTTTACCTGAAATTCATGGATCATTTATCTTCTGTGATAAGAAACTTTGTGTTCTTGTTGATATGATTTATAGAACTTTGTGTCTATGGAATGATATCTTATGTTGTGAATGTGAATGATTTTGTTTTGTATCACTCTTTCTTAGTACGTATAGGGTTATACTCTGCTATCTATATTTCCTAAAAGTACTTGTTATATTCTGCTCTTTCCCTTCTTCAGTTCTTCCATTTGTTTGTATTGATAATCTATTTTGGTATAAAAACATTTCAAGATGTCAGAGGTCCAGCCTTAAGATGAAAGTTGTACATTTGTATATAAGCTTTGCTGCTTACTTTCAATAAGAGAACCTCTCCCATAAAGAGGAGGGACTTTCTGTCCCCCGACAGTGGTTTTGATTAAAGTACCATTTAAAAACCCAACACTACCCAAAATGGATGTCTGCAGATTTGCTTGAAATCGTAACTTAGGAAAGAATCCAAATGCTTCTCCCACACAATCCAAAAACGATGTACGGTAGAAGATAAAAACCCATAGTAGATCTCGATAAACTCAACAAACCTAGAAACTACTTTCCTATGTTCCTTTCTTATTGGCATGGATCCCGAGGTGAACCAGTGCATTTCTCTGCAACAACAAAAAAAACAAAAAAATGACTACCTCTAGAAATGGTCGAGTTTACAATCGATCTTAGGGGTTTTCCACCTTACAGATCTAATGGAAGCATTTGTTTTTCATAAAACGGCATGCAAGAACAAAATGTGACCAAATCCCAAATATATGAATATACAAAAAAAATATTTGTAAAATAAAACATACACCCAGATGTCAATAGCAATCTCCTACTCTGATACCATAAAAGGAACGATAACCAAATCGTACTCAAGCTAATAATATAGATGCTAATCAAACACCATGATCTACAAGATGAAAGCAATTCACCAGAATAACTTTACATAAAATATTTGCAAACAAATGAGCAACAATATCATATATTATTATGGAATGTAATGAATTACAATGAGAATAGGCCTTGCTTATATAGGAAAGAAGTAGCAATATAAGAATCACCAAGGTCATAGATCAAGCCATAAATAAAGGAAATAACTAGTCAGGAAAGAACTAGTTAAGACCATAGATTTAGGAGAGAACTAGACATCAAGGATCTAGTCAATACCATAGATCAAGGAAAGAACTATACTTAACAACTAGATAATATCTCCTAGTATCTAAATAAGATAAAATAAATATCCACACACATAATTTGGTGAGGATAAATACAATAAAGGTAAATAAAGTACCTAGGTGAACATGAGCTAAGGTAAATACCTACTCTAATAGGGATTTTTATCCTCTCCATTAAGTTGGAGAAGGAGATTTGATATTGTTTGGTATGCTTGTGTGGAACCCAAAATTTCTCACTTTCTTTGGTTTGTTCTTAACCAAGGCATTTTGTCGAGATGCCCATATGAGTCACCTTGGTATTTCGCCCCCAAAAGCCACTTTTTTGGTCATTTGGAAATCTTGTCTCACATTTTCTACAATTGTCCCAAATCCCAAAAGGATTGGAATTTGATTCATTATTTCTTCCTCCCCTTCCATTGAGAGTTCTTTACTTGGAAGCATGTTCTTTAGAGATAATCCTCGAATGCTCCACATATTTTCCTAAATTTGGAAAGCTTTCAAAGGGGATATCCTTTTTTGGATTTGGAAAGAAAGAAATTTTTGTTTATTTGCTAATGTTGAAGTTGACCAACAAATTTATATTTATAATAAATCTATGGTTATCATGAATGTATTGCTACATATCCATGTTGAAGCCAAAAAAATTGTGATCAAGGTGGAGCATTTGCATACACTCCTTTGGCAATGGGGCGACATCCCTTGCATTCTTACTTGAGAGCCTCCGTCTCCCTTCTACCACTCCCGCCACAAGGCGGTGCGATGGTCGTCTTAGAGGTAGTGGTCATCTAATCCGCTTGCAACGCTTCTCGTTCAACCAGGCCCATTGGTCCCCATAGACAACCTCCGTGGAGGATCTTCTTCCCTCCACCTTCATCCTGCCACTGGGGTTGGGATACCCCCCACCACCTAGCCACTTTCGGTTGGGGTTCACTAGATGCCCTCGATCCGTCACAATGGTTTGAGCCTTCTACCTCCACCCAAAATTTTTTCCATGTTTTCTTTCATCATCTCACCCTCTTGGGCCACTACAGAAGATACTGAAGAAGGAAGCCAACCCAGCTCTTGTTGGGATGTGTCATATAGTGATAAAGACCTTCCTAGTTTGGGCTACCATGATCAAGATCCACCCCCCGTAGGATAGAAACTCAACGGAAAATTAACTTCATTTATTTCTTTTATCTTTGATGGTTTATAATCGATGTATTGCTATGCTTTGTCTTTGCCTAGTCTTAACTTGTGGTTTTGGGGTGTGCTTCCATAAGCACCTAATTTTCTTCAATTATTTTATATTATTTTATTTGTTTATATATATAAGATTGTATTCATTAAAAAAACTACATATTTCCTTGAAATGATGGGAATGTAGAGAGTGCATTAAAAATAAAAATTCTCAATAAATATTTAAAAATTTTACACTTGTGTTGTGAAATGTCGATGTGTATATTGGTAAAGTCCAATCTACTATAAAGGGAAGACATGTTTTCGATGAAAAATGATTGAGATGACTTCTTGTTTTAGGTTGTTTACATTTCACATTTATAAGCTATATCTTTCTTGAATTTACAAACCAAAATTATTAAAAATTTATCTTTATAAGAAATAGCTTGAACTTGACCAACTCTGCAATTAAATATCCCAACTTCCACCCACAAATTTGAAGTAGGCATATTTTTTTTCCCATGGTCTCAAACACAAAATAACACTGGCCTCTAATTTATCCTTATTATGTTTAGTCAAAGTATTTCACCAAGTACAATTTGCATTTTTATTTGCAATAAGAGCATTTAATTGTTACACTATTTGTTTACTATGCATGTAAATTAGACCCTTTTTTCGAAAGTGTGTGATATATATTACATGTACACCCCGAAAACCACACATTTTTTTGTAGAGACATGTGTAAAATAAATTATATCTACACCCTAAATAATACACAATTGAAACAAAGTTCAAGGATTCATAAGTGATAATATATTGTTGTTGGTTATTTTTATAGGTGGACCTAAAGAAGTAATATCCTCGTAAATTAGCAAAATAGTGTACATTTAAAACAATGTTCAAATATTTCTAAGTGTTAATATATTGTTTTTTATTGGTGTCTCAAGACCTTGAAAAAAATTCAGATCATAAATTAATAAAACACAAAGTGACTAGCAAATTTAAGGTTTTTTTCGCATCGTGTTTCTTGAAAAAAAAATCATATATTTTGTTGTGTTTTGTATTGTTTTATATTCATGTTCATTTCAGTGTAAATTATTTTATTTTGAACAATTTAAAGACACTTTTTAAAGCATAAAATTTGTTTTGTAAAATATATCTTGATAAAAAATGATATAATTGTTAGATATGTGACAACAATGTTAAATTTTGGATCCCTTTGTAATGCATTTTTCCACTAACTTCCTAGATAGGGATGTGGGTGGCTTCCCCACTACTACTATCGCAGGGAGGTCTATGGGGTTAATTGAGCCCCATAGTGAGGGTTTGTGGACAAATCCCCCAAAGCAAAAATTAAGGAATCAAACCCTTGTTTTTAGAAAGATGAATTTTATCGAATTCTCTTTTTGGAAGGAAAATTCTAATGGTGTTTTTTCATTTTATTTTTAGGAGGAATACTAACTGTGCTTTTCCAATAAGGTCTATTTATCTTTTTAAAGATCCAAAGTAATTTGTACAATCAATTCACATGTAATATATTCATCTTTAGTTAATTAAAAATTGATATCTTGCACCATGCATGTTTCCCTAAGCACTCACCGGGATTTTAACACATAAATATGGTGTTTGTCTATTGCATGTTTTATATTCTTTCTATTCCATTTATGTCTATCTTTGTAAACTATTTTTTTATTGATCTTTCTCGCTTATTCATTGTTGTAAAGTTTGTGGTTTTCTAACAAGAATCACTAAAATTATTTACCGAGAGAAATAAAATTTTGTGTCAATTACTTATGGAATATTTGTACCAATTGCAAATAATTGTTTGTTGTAATCTACTAATACTCTTTGAATATTCTTACTATGAGGATTTTACAATCGTAGAAGAAATCCCAAGATGCATTGAAGGGGCATATCCAACTTGTGGTACTAAGAAATGTATCTAGAATTTATCGTATAGAATATACTTCCTTATGAAGATGTAAAAGTGGAGAGAGAAATTACAAGAAAAGAAATACACCCATCCAAAAACCAATCAATTTTTATGTTAATAAATAAGATGCTTCAATTATAACACATGTGATCACCCACTTCCCAAAATGAAACAATAGTTTCAACAAATATAATGATAACCAAATGTGTAAATTTATAAAACTATTACATAATGATAATCATACACTCAATTAAATTTTGATTTAAATTTTAAACTATAATTTTATAAATATAACATCCTTGAAATAAATCAATACATTTCCTTCTATGTACCAAAAACATAATACTCAAAATCACTCTTTGAATTGCATATCTAAAGATTCACTTTTTAAAAGGCTGAAATAATTATGACATGCCACCAAAGTGATAACATTTAAATGATTTAAAAATTGCATATATGTTTCCAAATGTTGCAAGTTCCAAGGCTTTATTTAATGTTGTAGGAACAATTTATGAATGAAAATTTAAGTATGTTAAGAGATATTTGATTCCAACTTGTTTTAGGTACCAATAATATTCAACTTGATCTCTACATTAATTTGATGACTTGAAAATTTGGGGCATCAATTTCTGGATGATAGGCAAGATTATAATCATGTTTTCGATAAAAGCACGTCCTATGCATAAAAAAAAGGTAAAATCTCTAGAAGATGTCTTAATACATTTTGAAGATAATATTTAAAATGGGAGAATCCTATAAATTACATACGAGATGGATAGGCTCTTCTGATTATTCAAGTTAATTGGTTACAAATATTTTTGCGAAGTAGTGGAGAGGTAGAGTGTTCATAAGAGTGTAAGGTTGAATTGAAAATCAATTAATGAAAAAGTATTCTAAAAATAGGTAAACATCCCATTGATTTGTTTATCATTCAACCTTACAAACATATGTAGTGATGGATCGGCTCGTCCCTCGAATACTCAAATAAGGAAGCAAGGTCACTAGGAGAGTTACGATCTAAAGAATTTAATTTAAATTTCATCATCTTTTTCATCGTCGCTCCCAAAAGAATATACCCTATCATTACTTAATATCAATGTTGTATTTTCAATAAAATAGTGTGAAATTTTCATAAATATATGATATATTTGATTATGTGATCAAAATCCCTCGATCATGCTTTGGTACACGAAAAAGTTTCTTCTTTTTAACAATCCTAGTTTATCTCCTTCGTGACTTAAAAATGGTTTGGTATAGATTTTATTTGATCTACCTCAATAATGAATTATGATAAACGTTTTCTACATAGCAATAATCTAAAGATACTTTAAACCCATGTATTTCTCCCTCCTAATATGTATATGAACCTTTGATAGTAATGTAAATCTACATGATATTTCCTAAACGTAGTAGCATAAGATATAATAAGAATTCTTCTAATTCACAAATAAGAACAATAATCGTAATAATTGAATATATATTATCTTGAAATATTATATATTAAAAATAAATTATAATGAATCCCCATTAAAATAATTTTATAAAATTGTCAATCCTCATATTTTTAACCTTTTGCCACACAAATAACAAAAATTCAAATTCAAAAAGACCAAATTACTAACTTGAAGAGATTCTATTTTATTTTAAAATGAGGTTAGATTTTTTAACCTTAGACAAAACCATCGTTGATTTTATTTAACATTACTAATAAAAAATAAAAATATTAATAATTTATATTTTTTTCTAAGAAGTGCGAGAATGTACAACATATTCTTAAATTTTTTTTTATGAAAAGGGATCTTATATTATATTATTGCAACAAGATATCTTTCAAAAAAAAAAAAAGCGGGTGGTATGAGAGCACGCCCCAAAACCATGAACAAGCTAGGTCGATCCTAAACAAAAGTCAAACTAGGCCGAGCCTAGGAGAGTACAAAAAAAAAAGGCATCGCCCAAAAACACTTAAAAGGCACTATCAAGCAACAACAACAAACATGCCCGAGGCAGGTGGATCTTGATCATCCGGCCACCCCAAACTAGGTAGGTCCCCGCCGTCGTCTAGAATCTTCCACCATTAGCAAGTTCTTCCTCTGGGTCCGCTTCCCCATGTGTAGGAATGGCGAGGGAATCTGTTAGATGATGGCGGGGGTTGTGGTGGGTGTCAAGCGGCCTAGTGTGAAGCGGAACGAAGGAGAGGAGAACCCTAGCCTGCGCAATCAGTGGTTAAATACAACATGAGCCCCACTCATGTTGCCGAGGTGGTGAGCCCCAGCCTTACTAGCGAACCAACGAATGCAGCAGGGAGCCCTAGCCATGGTGGAAAATAGGTGGATGACTATATTGATGTAATTTCCCTAAAGAGTGGCAGGTGTGATTGAAAGCACGACACTGAGATTGGTTGCGCCAGCCACCACGGGCTAAAGGCAAGGAACACCTGGTGGGATACGAAGGCACTCAAGAAACATTGCATGGGGCTTCCCCCCAATGGCGCAACAGATCTGGAGGTGGTCCACCTCCAATGCCACCTTGTTTGCTTAAACTTGAATCTATAGAAGTACATTGGAGATCACCATAGATTTATTATAAATCGAGAAATATTGATCAACTACGAGAATTAGAAAAGAAAAAAGCATTTCTTTCTTTCCATATCTAAAATAGAATCTCCCCTCTTAAAACATGCCAAATTTGGGTAAACATAGGCAGAAGTCTGGGATTATCTCCCAAGAGGATATGCTATCAAGTAAAACAGTGGGGTCATGAGGGAAAAAAAGAATGGATCCAATTCTAGGCAATTTGAGCTTTGGGACAAAACCAAAAGACATGCAAATGTGTTTCTAGATGCCCATAGAAAGGGCAATTGGAAGTTGGAATCCCAATTTGAATAAGACAAGCCCCGATAGGAAGGCCTTGGTGTAGAATACACCAAAGAAAATGAGAAATTTTGGGCTCCACACATATAGTCCAAATAGTCTCAAATCGTCTACCCTAGGTAGACAGAGTGGTGTGAATTCCCCAACGAGTATTAAGTTTGTCCACCATGGGCAAATGGGGTAAGAGCCAACGACAACTTTGTTGGATTTGTAGTTACAGAAAGAAGTATCAGCATACAAATTTTAGTTTATCCACCATGGGCGAGAGGAATGCACAACAATCTTATGCAACATGTGATCAGGAACCAAATTGATCATAGTAGTGAAAGTATCATGATCTTGGTTGGAAATCCAAAATAGAGCTTTAAAATCTAGCCAAGATAACCAGATTGAGTGTTCTTGTAGAAGAAGTCCTCATGGTGTGAATTTTGCGCTTGAAGAATTTGAGCACGACGATTCTTCCCAGGACCTCTGCTAAGCATTGATCTTGGGATTGAAAAATCAGTGACCACCGAGAGAGATTGTTGATTGAGAGAAATCCCATTACGAAATCCATCCCCTTTCCATAAAATCCATGGTTTGACACATTCCCATGCTTTCCAAATACTTTTAAGCACAAAGGTGCCAAAAATTTTGACAGGCACATGAGTGATGAGAAAATTTACAAACCCTAAGCCTTTCCATGCAAGGCAGCCATAAGGAGAGCCTTCCACAATGCCATGTCGTATGAGAACTTTCTAATATTCTTGGCCAATAATGCTTCTGATAATCCACTTAGCACAAAGAGCTTGCCCTTGGTGTTGAATGTGAATAAGCCCGAGGCCTCCAAAATTGTGAGGAAAACAACATATATCCCAGGCTACCCGATGAAAACCTTTTCCAGTAGAAGCATTAGCCCATAGGAAAGCTTTGAGAAATTTTTCAAGCTTCTGAATGGAGGCTTTGGAAGGAACCCAACAAGACGAGTAGTAAACATGGGTTGCAGCAAGAACTTTAGAGAAAATTTGGAATTTGCTAGCCAGAGATAAAGGCCTAGTAATCCAATATTCCAATTTTTTTCGCCACCCGTTGAATGACATAATGCCATAGTTCAGTTGGGAGGCTTGAAAAGCAAAATGAATACCTAGAAATTTGAAAATCTCACCATGCTATAGAATTTTCCAATCAAAGGTGGTAACTCAGTCAAGCACAGGAAGGAAAGATTGTCGATAACATTGGGTTTTTTGCCATTGAATGGATGAGCTAGAAGCTAGGCAGAAAGTATCCAAACATTACATAGCATTGCAAATGTTGGTCTCATCCTCAATAAGCATAAGGAAGGAATCATCTGCAAAATTCCCATTGAGAAGTTGAGAATTGGGCTCATCAGGCAGTGAGATTCCATGAACAAGACCTTGTGCTTTGGCATGAGCTAAGAAATAACCAAATCCTTCAGCTGCTAGCACATACAATGCAGGGAAAGAGGAAAGCCTTTTCTGATAGACCGGAAAATCCCAAAGGGCTCCGAGCTAAGGCCATTGATAGAAATTTGAGTAGAAGCATCTACAAAAAGCATATTGATGGATTAAATAAAAATGGGTCCAAAGCCAAGGGCCTGAAGCATGGTGAGAATGAATGGCCATTCAATCAGATCATAAGCCTTCTAAAAGTCAATCTTGATAAACATGGTAGCTTGATGAGATCTGCGAGCCCATTCCATGCCTTTCCACACCACGATGATGTTATGCAGGATGAAATGCCCCTATATGAAGTTTGTTTTCTCACGGTTGAATAATAACAAGTTGAATATTTTGTACTCGCAGAGCTAATGCTTTGGTAATGATTTTGTAGGAGACATTCAACAGTGTAATCAGTCGTCAACAAGTTATTTTCTTAGGATCGCATTGCTTAGGGATAAATTTCATGTTTCCCTTATTAATGTGTGGCCCTAGGGATTGGTTCTGAAATCCTTCAAGATAGACCTAAAAGAGGTCTTACCCGACAGAATCCCAAATAGCTTTATAGAATTCACAAGGGAATCCATCACAACCCAACGCTTTATCATTAACCATTTGTAGAGTGGCTTCATGGAGGTCTTCAATGGTAAGCATTCTTTCGCAGATCACCTTCGAGCCTCTAAAAGCTTGCATGGCACAACACCCAAACAGTGGTCAAGAGCGGCTCGGTGAGCTATGGAGGGTGGTTGAGCTTAAAAGACAATCTTGTAATGGTGCAAAAAGGCTTGCAACATAAGTTGTGGGTCAGTAATTTGAGCTCTATTGTCCATGATAGCTCGAGATCTGTTGAGAAGGCTTTCTAGCTCGGAGAGAAAGAAAGAATTCTTTTGAAACCCGATCTCCAATCTTGAGCCAATGCATCCGAGCCCGGATTTGAGTGCCTCTAGCATTATAGTTATCCATAATTTGGATTTGATGTCGAGTGTTGCAACTTGTAGTTGCAGAGTGTCAAAGAAGGGATCACCTTGAAGCGCCACCATCACCTAGCTGAGAGCTGAGGTGTTAGCGGTGTATGAGCGGCACCAAATTTTTTCCAGTTGTTAGTCTGTATATTATAAGAAATATGGTTCTCGAGTCAACGCATCTTCCCACCATTGTATCCAATTGGTTTACATAGGTGGATGAAACCGCTGATAGTGACTGGGTCGTGGAGCTAAATTCCAAACCCACTTGATATGATTGATAGTGGGGCCATGTTGCATCAAGGCAATATTAAGAAAGAATTGTCCTTTATGACAAAATGGGTGCACATCATGCCAATAGATACGAAATCTTTCTAGACAAAGTGGTCGAAAGGAAAAAGTCAAGCATGACCTCCACTGGCATAAAATAAATGCTATCAAACTCAAAGAAGTTTTGAGCTGACAACATGGCCTGTCAAGCCGTTTAAGAATGTGATCTGTCCCTCCACGAAGATTGGTCCACGTGTACCAAGTTGTAGAGGTGGGAAAGCGAGATGCGTTAGGATCAAAAAATCTGAATTTATTTCGCATGAAGTACCACGCTTCCCTTTCACCAGGTGTCCACCTCATAGGCAAGTGGCCACATTTATCATTAGGGGATTCAACCATATTAAAATCTCCACTTTTTACCAATAGGCATCGAGAATGGAGTTGGTTATCCATCGCCACATATAATCCCTTTTGGCCGCATCATTCGAGGCGTAAATGCTTATGATCTGAAAAGGCCGGCCATCAATATTAAAGAGGACCCATATGACATAACCGGGTGGGGTTGATTCCATGGTCAATTAATAAGGGCCGCCATTTAGGAGCAAAAAGCAAAATTAATCCC
Source organism: Taxus wallichiana var. yunnanensis (assembly GCA_018340775.1). NCBI lineage: Eukaryota > Viridiplantae > Streptophyta > Pinopsida > Cupressales > Taxaceae > Taxus > Taxus wallichiana. The sequence continues at coordinate 451,224,904 of CM031239.1, forward strand.
CCATGCCCTGCTTCATGATTGCTACAAAAAGCCAAGTTGTCAGGCCAAATGGATTTGCATACCATATGTAACTAAAAACCTATAATTTTTACTTCCTGCAAAAACAAAACGTCTAGATTTACACATCGTTGTCGAGTTTCACGCACCACATATTTATGACAAGAGTCTGTAAGACCCCTAACATTCCAAGATAAATAATTCATGGGAAACGTTGGTCAAGAGCCATATCCCCATCCTCCAAGCCATCAAGGGCATCATATTGATTGTGCAAGAAATGAGCAACATTGTGTTGTAAAAAATCCTGCAGATCAACTTTTTCCGATCAACGTACTCAATGTTGTATTCTGCTTCGGTGGAATCCATGTTGCGTGTTGGGCTATGGTCCCGAGAGATGTGAGAAGGACTTTGGGGTCATTTGGAAGGCCCTTGTGAGTTGCTTGGTAGTAGTAGTGGAATTGAATGTAGGATGGGGACGTGAGAAACAAAAAAATTTGTTCCATGAGAACCGACGCCATGAGGGGCGTGCTAGAATACTTTGGCAACGGGGTAGCCGAGATAGTAACAACAGTTGGTTCTTTAGCAGCAGTTGTAGGTTCCTTAGCCGGGATATTAAGAGATTGTTCCTTAACAGCTGGTTCCTAATGGCCATGGGAGCCAGAGGCTTTAGATTGTTGGGCTTTGTTATTTTTTCTTTGTCCCCCAACACTTTACCAACCTTCCTCCTATTAGGGTTTGACTGGATCGGGAGTTTTTTTGGCCACAGGCGCTTATGAGGTACATAAAGTAGAAAATCCTTGATCTTTTGATCAGATGCTTGACAACGGAAGCAAGTGTTAGGTAGATTGATATACATGACTCGCTGGGAATAGTGTTTATCACCCATTTAAATATCCACAAATTCTTTGAGATCCTGCGAGAGATCAATCTCAATGCATACTTGCTTCGAGGATGAGCATGGTAAAACTTATCGGCTTCCAAATACTACCCGCCCAAGCGAAGTGGTAATTTATGCCAAAAATGCAGACATGGCAGAGGAAGACCAGGAAATTCAATCCATATAGGCACTTTAAGGGCGGTATATTTAGATACTACAAAGTCCTTGTATCAGGGTGTTAACACAAGCAACTGAGTTACGGACATACCAAGTGGCTTGCTTAGCCAAAATATTGGGTGCATTAACAAGGTCATAGAAACAAAAAGAAAGAAACCCTTGCTCATGTTTTAAACACTATCCAGGCAAACCCCATGAGGGGTTCAGGTCGTGTTAACCCAAGATTGAGCATGCTTTCAGAGGGGATTCGACCCAAAAATACCCATTGAGGAAAAAATGTTCTAACCATTGACATGCAACATTAAATTCAATAATGGGTAGAACTACATCATGAGGAGAAATATTACCTCATGAAAAACCTTCGGGACGAAATTTCTATGTTGCTTCGCCGACGGTGCCATTGCTCGCTCCATTATCTCTTGCCGTAGTTGAAACAACCGGGTTTGAAGATGGCGAGGTCATTATATAGGGGATGCCCAAAGGGCGAGAAACCCTAGGAGAGACTATAGAAATAAATTCCCACATATCCCGAAAAGTTCGTGGTATGACGGTTAGGAAGGGGAAACCCTAGAAGAGGCGACTCCAATTTTGCTTCGATTCTTAATTTTTAAAACCAACTTGTTAAATTAAAAACCCAAATAATGATGTGCACTGATTTGAAAAATAATAATCAATCCACAAATATATCTCAAGAAATCAAATTTTTTATTAATTTTTAAATGTCACATTCAAAGAGCGAGAGGTATTGTTGACATACGCAATTACCATGTGACTCAATTCAATTCCAAAACTATTTTTGTAGTTTCGTATACATGTATTATAAACTTTTTTATCAACTTTAATATTTTTATTACTTTGGTTTCTCATTGTTGCACACATGTATATAGGATTGACTCATTTGATCTTGTATAAGACTTCTACGAATGATCCAATTCATTAATGGAGAATGTACTTTGAATTATTTATCATAGTTGCACACATGTACATAGGATTGACTCATTAGATCTTGTAGAAGACTTTTATGAATGGTTCAGTTCATTTAGTAGAGAATGTGCTTATGCATATTATCATACTTGATTATATTTATCTAGAACTCTTTTGTATTCTAGTTTTAGTTATTTAATGGGTATATTATGCTTACGGGTTAGATGTTGGATGTGATCACTAAAGGCCCAACACTTATTGGTTTATAACTATTTTACTAGCAATCGTATGTGAAATGCTAGAAGGGGATGGAGCGAAAAATTAAAATTTGAGCAAGAAAAAATGAGGAAGAGGATGAGGGACAATCAAGAAGGGTTTCAAGGAGAATTGCATTTTGTTCCACTATGTCATCACTATCGTACTCACATTACTCATGTGTGTGAAATTTTTGCTTGAATGGGACAATATAAAGAAGGGAAAATCCTAAAGCTACCATGTTTGAGACCCAAATTAAATGCTTGTTTCATGAAGCACTTTGTAGCCCCCTTTTTAAATTTAAAGATGGAGTAATTATGGGAAAAACAAGAAATGTGTGAGAAATCATCAAAAATTGATTTCCTTTAGTGGTTGGCCATACATGTCTTGTGAATGAATGTTTTAGACCAATACTCTAGTATTCACATAAGTGCAATTTCAGCTTAAAGTGGCCAAAATAGAAGAAGGGGAAAGTTCAATAGGTCCCAGGTCAAAGCCTAGCCATACCTCTAGATCAAGTAAATGTGGGAGACATTATAGGTAAACATGTTCGATGCATAAATAATAATTGGTCATTGATCCCTTCTAGCGATTATTCATATGCGCGAAAGGTATATTTATCTTCTAGTCAAGCTTTGTTATTTTTAAATTTTACTTTTTTATGTCATTAAGGTTTTCAAATGGACAATGTTTGATTTGTTAGAAATGATGAAGGTGTAATAGAAATTTTTAAATATAAAAAGTGAGAATTAAATACCTGCATGCACCGTACCATTTCCACTTTGCTCAAATCAGAACACCCAAATAATATTTTCTCTTTGTGTTACACTTTATTGACTCAATCTCGCATGCCTTTTTCATGAGAGTGCAATTTATGCTTAAATGGGCCAAAATGAATAATACGAGAAAATTTAATAGGTTCCATGTTCGAAACCCAACCGAAATGTTTAATTCTTGGAGAACTTTTTATCCCCTTTTACAAGTCTAAGCTCAATTAAGTGAGGGAAACAAATGATGTGTAAAAAATAATTGATAATTGAGTTCACATTATTCATGTGAGTGTAATTTGTACTTAAAGGTGCCGAAATAAAATATGGGAAAAATATAAGCAGTTCCATATAGGAAAACCAATGAAAATACTTATTTCTCGGTGCACTTTGTAGTCCCCTTTTATAGTTCTAAGCTCGAGTAGGTGCAACAAAGTAGGCAATTTGAAAATAATTATTGATAATTATCTATTATCTTTGTTCTAGTTTAAGGTCACTTTTTATTTCCCTTTATATTTCTAAGCTCAAGAAGGTGCGAAGAAATAGGCGATGTGAAAACAACCATTGATAATTATCCATTATTTATGTTCCCCTTTATTGCCACTTTTAGTCCCTATTTGTAGTCACTTTGTAGTCTCATGGTTTAATTTTCGCTAGGAATGCCCATCACACTAAGATTTGATTCGCCATGTTGATTGATTTTTTATTCCACTTGCAATGCAAGGGTTGTTGTAAGCACGTCCAAAATTGTTTCATCCATAGGCATTAACACACAAAGGGGATCTGCCAATCTAGAACACAGTCATGTTAACTAGTAACTTAGCATTGTTTTTCTTTAAAATGGAGGCATTTCTAAATTTAACCAGGATTTGTCTTATGAGAAGGATTATTCCTATGTAGAAGCTCAAGATTTGTTTTTGGCCTTCTCATGGGGATGGCCTTCTTAGAATTTGGATCTAAAATCTTGTTGAGTGGTTTCCCATGGAGCAAAGAAAACCACCCATTAAATCCAAGGGATTTGGGGAAAATTCCTTGGTTATGGTTACAGGGAATCTTACTCTTACCCAGTGACTTGGATTTCTTATCCATAGTGTGAGGGAATCGCCTCGATCTCTCGATAAAAGTAATTACGCAAGCCCTCAAATTTTGGATGGAAAAATAAAAAGAGAAATAAAAGATGGCATTGTAGCATAACATGACATTAGACCATCAAATCTGCCCACATTGATTTCCACTCAAATCAAATACAAAAATGCAAATGAATCCTCAGTTTTAGTTTTAATCTTGAGTAAATGCAGGAGTAATTACAAGAAAATAGGTGATGCGTAAACAATCATTGAAAATTGAGCCCCTCTAAAGAAATAGTTATATGAGTGACAGGTATATTTTATCTTCTAGTGAGCTCTATTATTTTTCAATTTTATTTTTTTACTGCTGTGCAAGGTTTTTGAATGGATGGAATTTGATTTGTTAGAAAATATGAAGGCATCACATCAATAGAAAGTTGTAAATAATAATGTAAGAATTAAATACTTGCATATATTGCGCCTTTTCTACAGCTCAAATTGTAACACCTAAATAATATATGCGTTTTTTCTTACACTTTATTGAATTGATTTTTCTCACCTTACTCAGATGAGTGCAATTTATGCTTAAATGGGCCAAAATAAATAATGGAGAAAATTCAATAGGTTCCATGTTTGAAACCCAATCAAACACTTGTTTCTTGGAGCACCGTGTATCCCCCTTTACAATTCTAAGCTCGATTAAGTGAGGGAACAAATGATGTGTAAACAATCATTAATAATTGAGTTCACATTATTCACATGAGTGTACTTTGTACTTAAAGGTGCCAAAATAAAATATGGGAAAAATCCAATAGTTTCAAAGTTGGAAACCCAACCAAATTTCTTAATTCTTTGTGCACTTTTTAGTCCCCTCTTATAGTTCTAAGCTCTTGTAGATGCAATGAAGTAGGAAATCTACAAATAATTATCAATAATTATTCATTATATTTGTTTTAATTTAAGGTCACTTTGTATTCCCCCTTTGTAACTTTTAGCTTGAGCAAGTGTGGAGAAATAAGTGATGTGCAAACAACCATCGATCATTATCTATTGTTTATGTTCCCATATATCACAACTTTTTAGCCCCTCTTTGTAGTCACTTTGTAGTCTCCTATTTTAAGTTTCATGAGAAACTCCCATCACACTAAGAATTGATTGCTAATGTCATGATCGATTGTTTTATTCCACCGGAAATGCAATATTTTTTTCAAGTATGTCCAAAAGTGTTTCATCAATACGCATTAACACATGTAGGGATTCAATGGTTTGCAACACATTCACATTAACCAATAATTTAGTGATTCTTTTTCTTAAAGTTGGAGGCATTTCCAAATGTAACTCATAAGCAGTGCTTATTCCTATTGAGGTCTCATGTTTCGTTTGTATCCTTCTCACGAGGACGGCCTTTTAGACTTGGTATATGTTTTTAGTGGTTCCCTATGGAGAAAATAAATCACCCATTAAAGCTAGAGGATTGGAGGAAAATTCCCCCGGATATGGCCATGACAAACTTTACCATTACCCAAAGACTTGGATTTCTTGTCCATAGTGTGAGGGAATCACCTCACTCTGTGATATATGTAATTTTGAGCCCTTAAAATTTAGATTGAAAAGATAAATACTATATGGCACGATAGGGTGACATGGCATTGGATCATCAAATCTTCCCCACATTAATTTCTGCTCAAATCAAATACATAAATGCAAATGACTATGTGATTAGTGCTAATAGGGTGGGGAAAATTTTATAGCCAATATGTAGTGCTTGCACCTTTAAATAAACATAAAATTAAATTAAATACAAAAGAGGGGGATAATTAGTGGTGGTAAGAAGAGTGGGTGCGGGATGCGTGGTGAATGGAGTAAATGAAACCCCCATGTGAAGGCACGTGGTCAACTTAATGGCACCCTCGGACCTATCTCTTTCCTGCGCATAATAATTCAAACATGTTATTTCAATCCTAAGGCACTACCAATGAAACCTAGGCCAACATTAAAAAATTAGCGTAGTTGGATGGAAGAATGGAAATTGATATTTTTATCGATGTCTTAGCTAGAGTGCCTGGGATATATTCTTGCAAATATGGATGCATGCATAAGGCATGTAGACTGTTTGCCAAAATGCCAAGGTTGTAGGATATGCACAAATGGGAGCAATAAAAGGCTTGGATGGGATTTTGTCTAAAAGTGAGACTCTGAAATGGAGCCTGTATCTAAGGAGGTGGAGGATTCTCATTCATAGGTGGGTTGTGATGGCATTGAAGATGAGCAGAAGAAGAACTTGGATAGAGAGGGCTCATGGGAATTCATTTTCCTCCTGACACAACACAACCCCAGCCTCATTCCAGTCAAACAATATTTTGTGAATTCACCTCACCAAATCTCACAAACGAATGTCATCATAAGTGTTTCTTGTGTTCCCTATAATCTTCTCTTTACTTTTGTTTAACCGAGATATTCCCGGTTTGAGATGTTGTAGCTCCTTGTTTGACTAAACTCGGTGTTGCATTTTTTGTATGCTTAGAGTGGCTCGTCATGGGTCGAGCTATGTATATATGGGGGATTGAAAATAAGAGACTCATTGTATTTATTTGTTTACCATGGCTCACATTCTCGCCTCGGTGGCTCGACCATTTATACATTAGCTCACCGGGATATTTATTATGTCTCGCTTGGTTGACATTCCAGCTTGTGATGAATATCTTGAGGAAACTCTAAAATTTATCATCAACACACCAATCAAACCTATGGTGGTTGTGTGGTTGTGTTTTTTGTACCCCTGTAGAGCACATAATAATACGAAGTTACAATAATTTATAACAACTCTTCTTTTGAGATGGATCATCAAAATGCTGCAACTTATGTTCTTCTGTCAAACATCTATGCATAAGTGCACAGGTCAGGTGAGGTTCGAATGGTAAGGAAATTGATGAGGGATAAAAGGAATTAATCCTCTACCACCATAGTGAGAAGTTGGAAATTGCATTTGGATTGTTAAGTCATGCCCTAGGACAACCAATGGAGTTGTCAAGAACCTCCATGTATGTGTTGACTGCCATACTTCAACCAACTTTATCTCCAAGATCACCTTTAAGACTAGAAATTAACTCTTCCCACTCCTTTTAGTCCCATCTTATTAAGATATCTTAATGTGGGTCGTGGTGTGCAAGATGGGTCTGTTCAAAAGGTCTTCAAAGCTTTGAATCAAATGTCATTAGAAGGTGTAAAGTGAGACTCAACATCCTTGGCCAACACACTCTCTTCTTGTGTGAAAATGAGAGCTTCAAGGAAAGGGTGTTTAGTAAGGCACTTCACTACCATTCGACTAGATGCCTCGAAGAGACATGATCTCATGGTTTGTGTTGGTGGCAAGATGTGCCCAAAGTGGAGTTTTGAAAAGAAATGGGAATCCGAGTCAAAGTGCATCTAGCAAGTGTTTCACCAAACTCTGAAGCGGCGAACACTAACTTTTTTTCTAGGCATGGTTCATCTCTCCTCATCTCTCATAATTTATGTTCTTTAGTTTTTCTTTTGCAAATGGAATTAAATTTAAAACCACGATTTTTTTATATTTGATTGTATTAAATAAACTTGGTTTAAAACAATAAAACGTTATAATGTAACTTACAGGATCTAATATTCCTTGGTAGATAATGGACTTAAAACCTCACTTCGTGATGATCTAGAAAATGTCCCAAATAAACCAAATTACTACAATACCCATTTTTATTAACAGGTTGAAGTTGAGTTCCCTGTAAATATGTCGACCGCTCCTTCTTAAAATAGATAAATCACGATTTTGGAGTCATATAAACTAACCTTTGTAACTCCATAAAGGAGTTGTTACGCTTCCTTCATGTCCCTTGTTATGTGATGAGTCACTTAAATCCTTGAATCAACCTCGAATGATCATTTGTGATCTTTTTGACGCCCTTCTAGGAGCCCTGTTACACCATTTCAGCAGCTGTAGGAAGTTGTTAAAATTGAAAAGTTGGGTTTCATTTCGGTTCGTTGTTTTAATCCTAGACAACGAAATTCTTATCCGCCTTCGTAAACCCCTAGTAATGTCAATATAAATTTTCATAGAACCATCATTTTGGGAAAAATAGTCTTCTAGATAGTTTGGAAAGGTCATTTTGTAGGCCTTCATTGCAGTTTTGACTAGGTCAAACTAGACCAATTACACCTGATGGCCTCAAAAAATTGGCCGCCAATCATAAACCGTTCACCGAGTTTTGAATTTTGTCGATTCTTGTGAATTCTTGGTACATGAGGACACGTAGAAATTTACCCATGGTGTGTTTTCTCATCGAAGACAACGATTGAACTTGGTCTCTTGCCTTCGAGCCTAAAATGGGCATTTTGACAACCAACAGGAAAATGTAAAAGGAAGTTATAGGACCCCCTTGGGTTACCAAACCAATGTGGAAACTTGTTGAAATTTGTAAATAACTATTTGAAACTCTACCATGTGCCTTGTGTGAAATTGATCTTTTCGCAACATAGTGTTTCTCTCTCTTCCCTATTTTTCTCTCTCTTGTTAAAAATGAAGTGAACTGAAATGAAATAATAACCCTCTCCTTTTGAATGCAAATTAATAATGTTATTATGTAAATGGGAAACTTAATACGTTAATTATGTTAGATTAGCGTGGATGTCATTCCAGCAATTTATCGTTGATTTCATGCTCACATGGTTTTGCAGGATGCAAGAAAGATGGCAAAAAATCATTGTGTAATTCATTATTTATTATTATAATGTATATAGGTCATTGTAAAATGTATATATGTATAATGTAGTTCCATGTTACAAAAAAGTTATATTTGAAATTTGCTAACATAACATGTATGAGATGTTAGTTTTAGGTATACCTTGGGAAATGTACATTTGATCATAGGTTCAATTTTGATTCATAATTATGTATGGTAAAAAGTGGATTGGATATATATGTTAAGCGATATTGTAGAGGATAATTGTCATTTTTGAAGTATTGAAAGGGTTATTAATGGAGTTTTGTAATATTTTTAAGATGCTAATGTTTAAGGGAAACGTCCATCTAAACATGGGTGTCTTTTGATTCCAAAATTGTATTGTAAAAGTTGGATAAATGTGTTAAACAAAATTGAAATTAATACCTTGTAGTGCACTTCCATTGTGAAATTGTTGATTAAATAATTGGTGTTGCGTTCCTTACCTTAAAAATGTAATAAAGAAATCTAAATAAAATAGAAGTGCACATATCTACCTTTCTTGCATGATCCTTCTTAGCATAGAATAAATTGAAACCGTAGAATGAACTTAAACTTTACACTCTATGGCACCTTCTAGTTAAGTAAATAAGAGCCCAATTTTAGGTTGTCGTCATAGCCGGTATGTTTAGCATTATAGTTGTGAATCGACGGTTAGGAACGACATGGAAAAACTTTATCTGGAGTAAGTAGAACTAACACCTCCTTAGTATCATAGTCGTCTACCAAGTCTTACGAAGTTAGATCTAGGAATTTTCTTCATCATTGAATGAATTCTTTGTGGGATCCAAACGACACAAATGGACCTAGTGAAATAGTTGTACTATGACTTAAACTCTTGTTAATGATCTCTTTAGTTCCTCACAACTAAATGTGTTACTTTGGCTAGTGACAATATAGCACCTTGGTCTTTTATGGAGGGTTTATAGGGTAAATATGTTTTCACACCTTAATATGATCTATAATAGGGTGTAGAGCCCTGAGTGCAAATTGGAATTAAACTAAACCTCAATTGATTAGGAGGTTAACTTGTGGGTAGAAAATGGTAAGTAACTCCTTGAAAATGAAATTGATTTGAAAGATGTTGACTTTAGAGAACCCAGGAAACTGAAAACTTGGTCCCGTAATCCCTTGTTATTCCCTTTTATGACATTAAGAATAAAATAAATTTCACATGTGGAATCGTGAAATGTTGAAACACGGGATCTTACCTTGAACACAAATCACTTGTGGTTCATGTGTAGCTATAATTCTTCCAATCATGTACTTCTTCAAGATGTTAGAGAAGTACTTTCGTAAATCTTTTGTTATAAATTGATTTCATTAGTGAGACCATAGTGCAATGTAAGAGTAAATCATATAAGAGTAAAACAAGATTGGGGTTAGGAATAATGTCCCTCTTGGAGTCCTTATAACTCAATTAGAAATTTACTTGTGTTAAAAGGAATATTAATTTCCTTGGTGAGATCAAACTTCAAGGAAACAAAAGATATATATATATATATATATATAATATATAAACTTAACTAGAATTTCTTGATGAGAGAAATGTTGAATGGATTCAACAAATTATCAAACTATATTAACTATGGCGGGGAAATAAAGATACCGTGATCAAAGAATGTTCATGGAAAATGTATCTTGAATCTAAATCTCCTTGAATCCTAATTTTTCTTTCTTTACATCACGTCGATTCAATTTTGTAGTAAGGATAAAATTTAGACATCGAATAAATATTTGGCAAGCATAATGTTGACATAAGAATGAGAGAATTAAGAACTTGTATGAAATTTGAAATATGGAAAATACTTATGTGAATTATGGAGATTTTTATAAGGTATAATTAACCAACTTAAATGGTTGAACTGTAAGTTGAATGTGAAATGAATTTAAGAACCTATAGGTGTAAAAGGGATAAAATTATCCTTGTTTAAAAAAATTCTTTGAATGTTAATCATAACTAAGATGTAATCATGGTAATGATGTGTTTTGGGTTTGCCCAAACCTTGGCTCCATTTTTGTGGTTGGGTCATTTATAGCATTTATTTATTGGGTAAAGTGTGGCATCGACATGTATATGGTGTTGTCATGTGTCTATGTGATTTGATGACTTATGTAAGTGTCTTATGCATTTTTGATTTTGTCTACTTGGAGCCCTTGTGATGTTGTGTAGTGAGCAATGTACGTCAAACAAAAATTATTCTAATATATTTTTAGTGTTGTATTGTGGGTGTAAAATGTGGGTGTTACATTTGGTATCAGAGCGAGGTTCATGCTCTCAAACCTATGGGACAGATTGGAGTTGTGATGGTTTTGCATGATGGTGGTGGAGATTGGAAGAGTAATGTGATATATGTTGTTATATAACCAACGTTGTAATTGTGATATTATGACGATATATGTTTTCCATGACACTTAGTGCTTATTTTTTAACATCTTGATGTGCTTTTGATGAGATTATTTGTTCTCTTTTTTGTGGAATCAATGAGGAGTTCATGTGTGATGTGTCGCCTTGTGTGTGAAAATTATTTTATTATGAATTGTAGAGTGTTAGAGGCTTTTGTTACTTTGTGATATGTAGGTGTGATTATGTGTTGCATGAATAAATTGGTGTAAAGTGAATTACATTCTATTGTGATGTCATTTCCGTGTTTTGATGAATCGTGTGTGTCACCATGTTGTAATTACAATTGACTCGTATGTTGTAATGTTAGACATTGTATTCCTCATACGTATAATTTGTGTAATATATGATGGTTCATGTCTTGATTTAGGGGCATATGGTGAGTGTATTATTCCTATTGTATAGTGATTGCACTTTGGGTATAATATGTGGTAATGTGATATATCGCAACCCGTGAAAGTAATGATTGTGTTATACCCTATATATATACCATGCGTAAGACATTATGGTTAATGTGTGTGAATCACCATTTTGTTAGTGATGTAGTTATGTGTTATGTTATGGACCCTACACTAACTAACCCTAAGGGAAATCGGTAAAAGGTGTATGTTTGGAGTGAGGAAATGTGTACCATTGACTAGTCACTCGAGCCGAGTACGAGATAGGAAGTGGAGTCTTACATAGGCTAAAAACCCACTTTTGTTCGTTTGGTATGTATGGCACTTGCTCAACGGTTATGTCATGCATATTGTGTTTCGCAGATACCTTAGGCTCAGTAGATGGCGATATGTAATTCTTTCTCCCTCCTTATATGGTTATCGTATGGATTCAACCTAAGTGTATTTACGACTATGTTGAGCCTTGTGGAAGTTTTGGAGGGATGATTAAGACAGAGATGATGACAATTGTATTATTTGATATGTTATTTTTTGAGTTGAGGCTCGATGTCCAAGTGTTAGTAACTTGTTGAGTACACCTTTGGTGGTCATATAAGGCCACATAGTTATTGTAATGTGTTATTTATCTATACGTATTTTATTTGTAATTTGAAAATTTTCCTTTTCTTGTAAGAACCAACAATTTTCTTGATTCACATGTTCTTATATTTTAGAAATTTATTTGGTTGTTGCACTAACATGCCGATTTTTCACTAACTATGGCTATTTGGCCATTTGTTTTGCTTATATTTAAATTTTCTTTTTAAGTTTAAAAGTTTTATAGCCTAGCCCAAGGCTTGGGATTGTTGCCACTTGGCATTTGAAATGGATTGTTATGTTGGTTCTAATGTCATAATGTGTGGAATAGGGTCATGGGATGCACCATGGAGTGGTTGAACCTATGGACCTACTTCATTGTATGGGGGTACGCCCTAAGGAGTTATAGATAACTAGCGGGTTGTTGAACCATGAGTTATTATGTCACTTGGGTTAGGGGTGTTTGGACTCTATGTGCCTAGGGCCATAGGGTGACCGACCTATTTTGGGGAGCGAAAAGGAAAATTTATCTTTATTTTATTGCTTGAGGAGGCATAAGAGATTTTTGTGGGTGTGATTGATGCTTTCGGAGGTATATGGAGTTATTCAAAGGTGATTCTTGGGAGGTATATGTATTTGTTTTGTGTATCTTTGGGAGGTATATGGAGTTGTTCGTGATTCTTGGGAGGCATATGTATTTGTTTTGTGATGTTTTGGGAGGTATATGGAGTTGTTTTGTGATGTTTTTGGAGGTGTATGGTATTGGTATTATGGTTTATGTGTACTCTTGTGAGTTTGGGCTATGTCTTGTGATGTTGCTTCCATCTTGACACTATGTATCTGTAATTATGGGTTAGAGTTGTGTGAAACATTTGTATGTGTACCTATTGGGAATTCCATGTGTTATAGTATGCCTATGTTACGAGTACATTTGTGCCAAGGACATGTATATGACAAGTACTATGTGTGTGGATCATATATTTTATTCCCATGGTTTGGTTGTGTTCTTGTGATGTGATATAGTTTTGAAAGTACATATCATGATGTCTTATAAATCATTAGTGCTATGTTTGGCCTTTGTGTGGTATTTTGATGTCAATTTTTGTGGGGCACCCACAAAAATAAACAAACTAAAATCTTAAAACAATAAAATTTTAAGATCTTGAGATAATAAATATTGTAAAGGAATACTAACTAAGTAATAAAGTAAAAGAGAATTGCCAATCTTCACAGAATATTAAAATTTAAGATATTTCAAATTTTAGTTTATTTCCTTGTGGTTGCATTGTACCAACAAGTTGTTTTGTTAAACAACATGTGTCATTATTGAATTTCTTATCTATGTATCCCTTTGAGCTTCAATGTTATGTCACATCGAGGATGATGCTCTTATAAGGGGAGGGAAATGTAGTGCAGTGCACCTCTAAAAAACCATAACATAAAATTAAATAAAAAGAGGGAGATAGTTAGTGGTGGTAGGAGGAATGGGTATGGGCTGCATGGTGAATGGAGTAAGTGACACCCCCATGCGAAGGAACTTGGTCAACTTAATGGCACCCTCGGATCTATATTTTCCCTGCATAATAAGTCAAACGCGTTATTTCAATCCTAAGGTACTAGCCATGTGAAACTTAGGCCACCATTAAAAACTTAGCGGTAGTTGGATGGAAGGTGGTTGGAAGAATAAAAATAGAATTTTTTTGTCGGATGTCCAAGCTGTGAGTGCCCAGGGATATATTCCTGAGAATTTGGATGCATGTGTAAGGCATGTAGACTATATGCCGAATGTCAAGGTTGCGGGATATGCATAAGTGGGAGCAAAGATAGAAGGCTTGGATGGGATTTTGTCTAAAAGTGAGACTCTGAAATGGATCTTGTCTCTGAGGAGGCAGAGGAGTCTCATTCACAGGTGGGTTGAGACGACGTTCAAAATTAGCATAAAAAGACCTTGGATAGAGAGGGATCATGGGGATGCATTTTCCTTTGGACACAACATAGCCCTAACCTCATTCCAATCAAACAACATTTTTGAAATCACCTCACCAAATCTCACCAAAAAATGCCATCAGAATTATTGCTTATGCTCCCTATAATCTTCTCTCTACTTTTTTTTAATTGAGATATTCCTGGGTTCGATCTATTATAGCTCCTTGTTTTGACTAAACTCGATGTTGCATTTTTCTTGTATGCTTAGAGTGGTGGCTCGTCGTGGGTCAAGCTATGTATATATGGGGGAATTGAAAATGAGATACCATTGTATTTCTTTGTTTACCATGGCTCACATTCTCGCCTCAATGGCTCGACCATTTATTCATTGGTTCACCTGGATATTTATTATGTCCGCTTGGTTAACATTTCTTATTGTCTTTGGATATCTTGAGAAAACTCTAAACTTTATCATCAACACACCAATCAAACCTCTAGTGGTTGTGTGGTTGTGTTTATTTGGTACCCCTGTAGAGCACATAAGAATATGAAGTTACAATAATTTACAGCAACTCTTCTTTTGAGTTGGATCATCAAAATGTTGCAACTTCTGTTCTTATGTCAATCATCTATGCATAAGTGCACATGTCAAGTGTGGTTTGAATGGTAAGGAAATCAATGAGGGATAATGGGAAGTAATCCTCTGCTGCCATAGTGAGAAGTTGGAAAATACATTTGGATTATTAAGTCATGCCTTGGGACAACCAATGGAGTTGTCAAGAACCTCTGTGTATGTGTTGACTGCCATACTTCAACCAACTTTATCTCCAAGATCACCTTTAAGACTAGAAATTAACTCTTCCCACTCCTTTCAGTCCTAGCTTATTAATATATCTTAATGTGGGTCATGGTGTGCAAGATGGGTCTGTTCAAAAGGTCTTCAAATATTTGAATCAAATGTCATTAGAAGGTGTAAAGTGAGACTCAACATCCTTGGCCAACACACTCTCTTCTTGTGTGAAAATGAGAGCTTCAAGGCAAGGGTGTTTGGTAAGGCACTTCACTACCGTTTGACTAGATTCCTCAAGATACATGATCGCATGGCTTGTGTTGGTGGAAAGATGCACCCAAAGTGGAGTTTTGAAAAGAAATGGGAATCCAAAGTCAAAGTGCATCTAGCAAGTGTTTCACCAAACTCTGAAGCGCAAACGCTAAAAAAATTTCCAGGCATGGTTCATCTCTCATAATTTATGTTATTTAGTTTTTCTTTTGCAAACGGAATTAAATTTTAAACCAAAGGATTTTCGTATATTTGATTGTATTAAATAAACTTGGTTTAAAACAATAAAACGTTATAACGTAACTTACAGGATCCAATATTCCTTGGTAGATAATGGACTTAAACCCTCACTTCATGATGATCTAGCAAACATCCCAACCAAACCAGATTACTATAGTACCCATTTTTATTGACAGGTTGAAGTTGAGTTCCTGTAAATATGTTGACTGCTCCCTTCTTAAAATAGATAAATCACAATTTTGAGTCGTGTAAAATAACCTTCGTAACTCCGAAAAGGATTTGTTAAGCTTCCTTCATGTACCTTGTTATGTGAGGAGTCACTTCAATCCTTGAATCAACCTTGAATGATCATCTGTGATATTTTTTACACCCTTCTAGGAGCCCTGTTACACCATTTCGGCGAGTTATAGAAAGTTGTTAAAATTGAAATTTTAGGTTTTGTAAGCTAGGAAAAATGCACTACTAACAAGGAAGTAAAATACCAATAATCATACCTCCTCCTTCGCATTCCGTAGCAAACCTCATAATGGGCTATGAAACTTGGATTGAGCCCTGATTGTGTGATATATAGGTTCTTTTCTTCAAGATGGAGCAAGGCCTTCCTGCAACAATGATCCTCTTACTTTGCACCAGATGGGAAAAAGGATTATGGACTTGGGGTGCTTCAGAATAATACTATTTGGGCATTAGTATGAGATGGTAAGGATTCTATTTGCTCAAAGGATGCAAGAGTTCGACAAGGCATTCAATCTTATTCTCCATGTCATTAGAGAGGAGGGGGGTAAGGTTGTATTTATAGCACTGGGGAGTGATTAATTTAGAGTAATTTAAGTAATCATGGTTTCAAAATGTAGGCAAGATTAGGTGACTGGGGACCACAAAGAATGGGTGAGGATTTGATTTTGGATTTTTAATTCATAAGTGGAGGATTTTAGGTGAGTGGGAACCACAAAGAGTGGGTGAGGATTTGAATTTGAATTTTTAATTCAATAGTAGAAAAACATGGAGAATAATGACATGTGGTGAGGATTGGGTTATTTTTAGATTTTGAAATGGATAATTAATCAAATTATATTTGATTAATTAGAAGTGTATTTTTATGGGAAATGAGGAAGGGAATTAATTGATTTAGGACAGATGTGAAATTAGGGTGTCTACATTTTCCCCTCTTTGGAAGGGTATTATGAAAGTAGTGTCCTTTCAAAGAAAGTAGATGAGATGGGGGAAGAATTCAATCTACTTTTCTTAAGCAAAAAGTAGAGCGAATGTTTGTTGGGGAGAATAGAAAGTGGTGAGTGACGGATGTCATAGTATCTTCCAAAAGACAAAAATGTCATGAGAAGATGTGATTATGGATAGATGTGGTGATGCCCCCTAAGAGGAATGACGAGAATGGAATATACAACAAAACTCTCAAAAAGAAGAGAAATGAATTATGCGGAGAAGAGCACGATAATGGAGTGGAAGAGACTAGAATGAACGCACGACACAAATGGAGAAAGGATTCAATCGGCCTTGAATTCTAGGTGTGAGGGTGTATGGGAAAGAGAATAGGAATGGATAGGTTTGGGGATTGATTATGAGAAGAGTAAGAAAGGTGAAGGGTTAAGGAGATAGGGGAGGGAAAAAAAAAGAAATGAAAGAGGGAGAAGAGAATAAGAGAGAGGAATGATAGGAGGAAAAGGGAATGATGAAGGACAAACAAGGAGAAGATAGGAAAATGACAAGAGTAGAGGGTGAAGATATGAAATAGAGATGTGCCAAATGAAGGAAGCAATAGAGATAATAAAGAGGGATGCATGAAAGTGAAAGAAATGATAAAGATGAGAAAAGAATAAAATGGGGAATGATAAATAAGAAGGAGAAGACGAGGTGGGAGTAGGGGGTGAAATCGACAAAAATATAAAGAGGAGAAATAAAAAGTATAATGGAGAAAAGAAAAGGAACTATGAGGGGCAAGGAAAGTGTGAAAAAGAGTAGAGAAAAGAAGAGAAACAGATACAGAATGAATGAAAAAGGTAGGGGTGGTAGAGAAAAGGAGAAATGGTCAGAAGAAACGTGAAAATTAGGGGAGAGGAAAGGAAGATAGAGCGAATACAGGGAGAAGATTGAAGGAACCATGTCATTGCGAGGAAGACCAAGGAAAAGAATATGGAGCAGACCGTATGGAGATGCATGTGGAGGGTGGTATGATAAAAAAAGATAGGACAACGCTGAAGAGCCAGGTTATCGATGGGGAAGTAAGGAGGAAATGTGATGGAAAAAGGGGAAGAAAATAATATAGGGAAGGGAAATAAGATGAGGGGTGGGAGAGAGAAGAGGATATCAAAGAAAATGATGTATAAGGAAGGGAATACATAAAGGGGATAATAATTGGAAAGGGAACAATATAAGGAATGTAAAGAGAAGAAAGAGGGGAGGAATGACATCGATTGGAAAAGAGGTGGAGATGCATGAAATGAGGATACTAGGATTACGAGAAAATAGACAAAGGATGTATGATGAAGACAGTAAAGATATTGAAGAGGGCAAAGGGAAGATGGAGAGATGGGTTAAAAGTGATAAGAAAGGGAGGGATTGAGGGA
Organism: Taxus wallichiana var. yunnanensis; assembly: GCA_018340775.1. Classification (NCBI taxonomy): domain Eukaryota; kingdom Viridiplantae; phylum Streptophyta; class Pinopsida; order Cupressales; family Taxaceae; genus Taxus; species Taxus wallichiana. Next base: position 451,242,905 of record CM031239.1, read on the forward strand.
AAGAATAGGAGAGAAAAGAGAATGGGGATAGAAGAAGTAATGCCAATGAGGGGACATTAGGGAAATTCCACTAGCAATGAGTGGTGAGAAAGGGTGAGAGAAAAAATGAAGAAAAGGAGAAAGGTAATAAGGATTGGAAAGGGTAACGCCAACGAAGAGACATTAGGGAAAACCCCTAACAATGGTGGGCTTAGAGGAGGAAGGAATGAAGGGAAACTCTAGAAGGTCCAAGGGATTGAATGAGGTCATGCGGAATGAGGATTGATGATTTTTAGGAAAACCCACTAACAATTATCAGCGTGGAAATATAGGATAATGATGAAAGAATGATAGAGTAATGTTAACAATGATGGTGAATACGTGTGTGGGTAGAAATGTGGGGGATTTGAGAAGATGAAGTGAAAAGAGTAAAGAAAATGGGAGGGATGAGTTGAGACTAGGTGAAAGCGAGGAGAGGATGCAGAGATGAGGGTGAACGAGGCGAGGATGAAGAAACAAGACATGAAAAGAATGGAAAGAAACAATATTAAGGATGATGGATCAAGAAGGGGAAAATGGAGGAAAATAACATGATTGTAGGCTGAAGAGATTAGACGTATGTTGTAAGAGGATATGTGGAGAAAGGATAATGGTAGGAGGAAAAAGTGGGTAGTAGGAGAGACCAAGTGGAAGAAGCGATCAACAAAGTGAATGAAGAATGAGGTGAGGGAGAAGTTCACGATGACGAGTTAAGCATAGGGAGGACCTTGACATAAGACTATCATGTGATGGAAGTGGTTAAGTAAGATTGCCAAGCAAGTGAAACTGGAGATGACAAGTGGGAAAGTGAGAAGTGGTGTTTGCGAGAATGGAAAAGGAGGTGAAAGGATGTGATAATGGGGAATGCCAAGAAAAAGTGAAGGGTGAAGGGTGTGTAGTGATGGGGAAAGGAAAGGAGACAAATCATCCTTAAGAGGGACTCTTAAGTGCCATGTCGGGTGAGTGGTTAAGTAAGATTGCCAAGTAGAGGATGGTGATAGTGGTGGTAAAGAGATGTGATGATGGAGAATGAAGAGGAAATATCGATGGTGAGACTGTAGAGTGATGGGCGAGTGTAAGATGACATGTCATGCTTAATAAAATGTCTTAAGTAAGATATTCATGCCGTCGGATTGGTTTCGTAAGATCACCTAACCAACAGGATGATATGCAAAAAGAAAGACAAAATTATATTGGGCACAGGGGTGGAATGGTTGGTTGAAGAATATGATTGCGATGAGTGGGAGGAGAAATAAGATGGGGTAAATATGATGGGATGGGGGAAGGCCATAGGGCAAATCAACCTTAAGAGGAATTCTTAAATAAGATTTTCATGCGACTGGAATGGTTAAGTAAGATTGCCAAGCTGAGGAAGAAGAAGAATGATGATAAAGTTAGTGGGAATGAAAAAATGGACTAAAGGGGAACACTCAATGAATTTTCCATACTACAAGAGCATGTAAGTAGGATGACCAAGCATAAGACGGATTTGGGGAAGGATGATAAAAAAGTGAGTGATGTATGCCTGAGCGGAAGAGGATACGAGATGAGGTGATAACAAGGAAGAAAGGAAACAAAGGAGTGTAACATGAATGGATGAAGGAATATATGTAGTGGAGGGTGGAGAGTGTGAGGGAAATTCTTAATTGGGATGCCCATGTGGTGAGAGTAATGATGCAAGAATGAGAAGCGAAGAGGTGGAATGGGAAGATGTGTGTGGTGGTGATTGTTGTTTGATGAGGGGGAGGTGGTGAAGAAGCTTCTGGCAACGGGAAGATCTTAGGGGAGGGTAAACCTCCACCGAGGATCCCATTTAGAAGGGGTTATTAAGTAAGATTGTTAACCGGGAAGCGAGAAAGAGTGAAAGGAAAGAATACAAATGGGTGAGAGGAGCCATAAATGGTGAGAAGGGTAATATGGGGAAGAAGAGTGAGAATGAATGGATAAAATACATGGTGATCATAGTGGGGGAGAAGGAGGTGTTGGATAGTGAATGCTACTTGAGAAATATCATCAAGTAGGATTCGTGAAACTCTGAACAGTGATCAAGCAGATTCCTAAACTTGAGAATGTATTAGTACAGGTGAATGAATGGGGTGAAAAGTAAGATGTTGATCATGCAGAAGATAATCACGTGACGAAAAGCATCTTAATTTTAATATAGCACATAATAGGATGCATCGTGATATAAAATATCGAATGACTAGACTGTAATATTTGTGGTAGCATAGACAGGGCCCATCAAAAAGGTTTTGATGCCCCAAAGATGATATGCAAGTGGAAGAGAGCACGAGACAGAGGCTAGCCAGACAAGATGATGCCCAAGACGATCACGATACAAATCGAGATAACATAAGTATATTAGAGAGATCATCGGGATATAGAAAATCAAGATACCCTTGTAATATATCAAGATACAAGAAAATAATTAATAATTTTTCACTAATAATGCAACACAAGAACCAATAAACATGTCCCTAACATGTTCCACACAAAGTGAGGATTGATTGGATGTACCCCAGCCAGGGTAAAAGGATAGAAAATGATTGGGTCATTGTCCTCAAACAAGGAAACAATGAGAGCTAGATTTTCCCCAAGCGAGGATTCACACGAGGCTAAGTGGTAAGGAGATTTGATCATAAGGTGATTAGATCATTCGCTAGGGATAATAATTCAAAGGTTGATTTGTGTTGATTATTTTAGAGTTTGTGTGATTTTATGGAGTTTACAAATTTATTTATTTTAATTTTTTTATAATTTTTTTAATTGTTTTATTGTTTTTGGATTTTTGAATTTTTGCGAATGTTTTTGGGTTTTTGGTTTTTTTAATGTTTTTGGATTTTATGAAAAAAATTTAATGTTTTTGAATTTTCGATGATTGTTTTCAACGTTTTTGGATTCATGGATTTTTACACTATTATTGGCAATTTATGGACCAAAGTGCAAAATTATTTTGAGAGGTGATAAACCAAGATATTGTTCACATGTACCATGTTCCTCATGGTAACTTATGCTTGGAATGACATAAATTCTCATTCCATTGGTAGGATATGGTGGTGATGATATGATGAAAAGAAGTCCAGCTCCATTCTTGATTCCACACAACTAGTAAGATGCAAGAGCTCATCGGCGAGAATCAAGGATGCGGAGGAGGTAGATAATGAATATAGAGACAAATGCTAATAATAATCCCTTTGGGAAATTGTGATGCAATTCTTATTAATGTAATCGAATCCGTATTCAAGAATTGATTTCACTCTATGAGTCACATGCTAGACTTAGACAATGAGTGGCTGCTTGATTGGGAAGGTATGAGGTGAAGGGATAGTTCTCTCTTCACTTAAGCATCTAAATTACTTCTTTGGGGATTCTATAATTACAAGCACTTTGTAAGAATTTGTATTTTGAAATGACTCCCTATGTCTTGCCCCATACTACCAGTAAGAAGTAAGGGCTCATCACTAAAGGAAAAATATAGGTGAGTGAATTCTCTTTTTGTCTTGTTTTTTTATTTTGAATATTTTTATTTTATTTATTTTATTTTATTTTTATTTTTAAGAATGACCCTCTACACTTTGCCCCATGCCACCTGGAAGAAGCAAGGGTTTATCACCGAAGAAAAGACATAGGAGTAAGGGTACCTTCCTCTATTCCCAGTCTCACAATACCAAGAAGAAGTGTGGGCTGAACACCAAAGACTATGAAGGATGAAAGATGTGACAATGAATTATTCATAATTTATTGCATTGATGGAATTTGACAATAGTGCTTTGTATTTGGGAAGGAACGTATGCCCCAATCTCAACCCCACACGACCAATAGGATGTGAGGGTTCAACACCGAAGACCCGAAATGGACAACCATTTAACGGGGGTAAAGAAGTTTAGAGATTTGCCATGAAAAGAGAATGTCATTTGAAGGGAATAAATTACCATCAGTAAGCTTCTAGGTATGATCATAGGTGAAAGCGACTGAAAATGGGAGATATGAGAAAAAGTATGACGCTCACAAACTTAATAGAATCTATATTAACACCTGTCTCATGATGATAAAAATGAAGATGTGATTTTGATAAAGAAAATATCTCGAATGGAAATGAATAAATTTAAATTATTCGAGAGATAAGCAAGACAGAAGGAACAATATACACATTTTTTTGTTTCCTAGAATAGTGAATGCCTCAAGGATAAAAGTTCTTTAAATGAACTGAATTCATGGGTTCATCAATGACTTGGCTTGTGTCAATGGCCAATTTATAAGCTCTAAACCCAAAATTATCTACGATTACGTTGGGCTCAAATTTTTCTTGTTTGTCTCGTTCTTTGGGTGCGTTCTTTCGATTTTCTTTTAGAATGAGATTATTGACCTTAAATTTTCTAGGTTTGAATTTTTTATGGTAGTTATGTCGTAGCCGATGTTGATAGACTCGAAGATGAACTAGGGCATTAAGTCGTTTTCATCAAGAAGCTCGAGTTCATTAAGGCGTGAGTGTCGATAATAATCTTTATTGATTACGTCTTTGAGGGATATTCTAAAGGACGAAAATTCAATCTTGACATGGAAAATAGCTTCCCAACCATAAACAAAGGAGAAGGGAGTGGCTCCAGTAGGTGTGTGATAAGATGTGTGGTAAGCCCAAAGAGTGGGATAGATTTGGTTAAGCCAATAGCTTCCATGTGTGTTGACAATATTTTCCATGATGGTATGTATTATTTGGTTGGTTGTTTCGTTTGTCCATTAATTAATTGATTTGAGGATAGATTCACAATTAAAGATGGAAAATGTTGCATAAGGATATTCCTAGGTATACGTACCTTGTAAAAACTAGAGATGTTGGGATCTCACCTTTGCTCCTATCATTTTGACAGAGGTAAAGATGTCCATACACGGAGGTGATTGGTGTCCCATTTCACTATGAAATCCGAGACTACCCCATGTTAAAATTTTCATACTTTTGAAATAGTGGGTTGTTTTGTGTTTTTATTGCCGAAAATGTCTCAGTATTGTGTCAAGATATTCCCAGACATACATATAAGCCAATTTCAACAAATACCCAGATGCCCAAAATCGTTATATTCTGTCACTAGGGTTTTCCTATGGGAAATTTTATTTAATTATTTTGAGCCCCGTTTGAGGTAAATTGTGCTCGATTTAACCCTGTTAAGGTCTTACATGTCAATATTCTCATATACCAATAGGGTTTTAACTAGGAATGAATCCTGGGCTTTATCTGTGACTTCTAGCAACGTTTTGTATTTTTTGGTATTTTTCTGTTTTTTTTTGTGAAATTTCTCTAGGTCAATTCCTTTGCCGTTCAGTTTGTTTTCTTGCCTGGAGTATCTAGAGATCATCTACGGACATCATGCCAGAAGGAATTTGCCACATGAGGTCTGGTTCTCTCTAAAAGACGAAGTCATGCACAAAAAAGGCCTCTTCTGGGCAAGTCACATTTTTGGGAAAGGAAGGTTTTAAGCTACAATGGGATTTTTGGTAGCAGTAAGTGAGAATTTTGTACCTGCCTGGCAGGGTACTTTTTCCCATGGGAGCAAAGTCACTTAAGTCATGATGGGAAAATTAGAGGCAGCAGGCAAGGCGAGAATTTCTTACCTGCCTTGCAGGTGAAAATTCCCATTGTGAAATAAAAGAAAATCACTTAAGGCATTGATGGGAATTTCTTACCTACCTTGCAGGGTAAAAAATCCATTATGAAAGTCAAACAACTTAAGTGGATCATGGGATTTTTGGAGCTGCGGTGCAGGGTGAATAATCCCATTAGAAATTGACTTTTAAAAATAGAAAGCAGCCATGTCAAAAAATGCGACCCCTTTTGGAATAGAAGGATATCTTTAATTACATTTATTAATTGTTTCTATTCCTAATTTTGGCGCCCAAGCATGAGGAAAAGTCAACACATGATGAGAGGATAAAAGAAATTGGAAATAGAATTCTAAAATTAAATAAATTTAATTTATTTAATGCAGCCCTCTATCATGCAAAAAAGTGCGACCCACCTAAAGGAGAAATAATACTTTTAAAGTATTTATTGATGGAATTAATTCCTATTTTTGGCACATGAGGTCAAAGCATAGTGTGAAGTCAAAGTAGAAAGCTAAAATTAAATAAATTTAATTTATTTAATGGCAGCCATGAGCATGCACAAAATAGGCGCCCAAATTGAAGAGAAAAGCATGATTTTTAATTAATTAATTTCCAGAAATAGGAAGGGCAATTATTAATTATAGAATGATGAAGGTTATATAAGCATGGGCTGCCATATTAATGGAGTTATTAATTCTTTAGCAAAGAAGTGCAGCCCAGGCAATTTTGGCGCCCAAAAGGAGGAATTTTGCTCAAAAAAAGGTGTTTTCACTACCAAAAGCTTCAAAGTTTGGCACCTAGGTTTGAAGGAGCTTTATTTAAGTATGATTAATTATCTGCATATTATTACAAGTGCCCATGTGAAGTTATAAATATTTATGCTTGTGTTGCATGCAAGCAAAGCCTCAAATTTTAGGGCAGTGGGCTTTATATGCAAATTGTTATGATAAAAATCAAGTGTTCATGCTCTGAATCCGTCTTTGTCTAAATTAATCACAAGTATTCATTATAGGTGCTTATATAAGAGAAAAAGAGATTAAATCAATGTCCAATATATTGAATATATCTTCTGAATCTAAAGAAATTCCCAGATCTTCACCAATCAGTAAAGAATTTCGGCAAATAAAAGAAAAAGAGTTGCTCAGACAAAGATTGCTCTAGCCATGATGAAACATGATGAAAGAAAAGGATCAACAAAATCATGTATAGCATTCAGATCCAAATCCAAATCCAAATCCATATTTAGATCCAGATCTTGATCCATAATTGCAAAGGTTTCATCCTCTTGTTTCTAATGCAACTCGTGTAGAAGTCAGTGCATGAAAAATTCCTTCCAAGATCTTGTGCATGTGTTCTCAATCTTCTGGTTGAAGCCTTCATTGAATTTGCATTCACCCATAGTGCTTTCAGAAATTTTTAATTGCTCATATGCAATTAAAAATAAAAATGATGAGTTATTTACGGCAAACATTGCACTGATGCATGTACTGGAGAAGAACTACAAAATCTTCAAGGATAAGAAGGAAGACAAGTCAAAGGCAATACCCGCAAGCAAATCATAGTCACTTGCTTCCAAATCCAGCCACTTCCAAATCCATCCACTTCCATATCCAGCCACTTCCAAATCCATCCGCTTCCAAATCTAGCTACTTCCAGATCTAGTTTGGTGAGAATCAAGGGCAAAAGAATCAACTGCATGCATAATATGAAAAAGGACAAAACTACAGCTTTCCTCTTTTTCTTCTTTCTTCTTTTCCTCCGACAAAGTAATTGAGCGATCAATTAAATTATAAAACTTAAGTGATTGGTTTAAAAGCCATTACTTGAAGAAGTCAACTACTTGGAAATAGGTGGCAGACATGCAAAATAGAAGGTTCTATCTTCAGTTGCAAATCATGCATGTCATGCAAAGAGGAATTCTAGGAGGGAGATTGCCAATTGTTTCCTTTCCGACTTCCACATGTGCCAGTTCAACTAAAGGCTTCCTATTTGTAATTTCCCCTCTACATGCTATAAGTAGAGGAAGAACCTTCAAATTAAGGATCGATCAATTTGTAAGCAGCATTCTTGTGTTCCAGACTTTGTGCTTGAAACCCCTGATAGCTATTTGAAGCAAAGGAATAGAAAGGAGCAGATTTCGAAGAACTTTGTGTCGATAGTGCATTTTGTTTCTAACTTTTTGTCTTAGATCTACTTATAAACTTTGTGTTATTCTAGATCTAGATCTGAAAGCTGTCTTTGCTTATAATTATGTGTGTTAATATCTATTGGTTTTGTCTATGTGCATGCAATCAACTCTGTAATCTATTGATTGGGTTGCACATCTTCCCTCTTTCTTTCTTGTTTTATTATTTCCTTCTTCATCAGATATTTCCTTTCTTTAAATAGCTTGCTTACTTGCTGCAAAACTATATAGCTATGGTTCATGAGTTGCATGGTTAAAGTAATACCCCCAAATAGATACTAGCATATTTAATTGACAAATCTTACATGGGAGCCTCACCGGTAAATGAGGGAGATTTATCTCATGACTGCCTAGGTTTTTAGCTATGCAAAAAATCTAGCCAACAATTTTTGGTGACTCACTGGGGAATAACTATCTTTGCAGATCAAATCTTATCTCTTGCAGATCAAAGTGTTTTCCCATTCAACCTCAACCTGGCTGAACGTCCATTCACCCGATCTATGAAGGCATAAGGAAGGACTGATCATTTCTACAGATTGCAGGAGCAATTCAATTTCAATCATCCTCCTCAAGTTAGAAGCCGCAGATCTAGTCTCTCACCAGGAAGAAGAGTACACACTCATCTAGATCCGGATCATCTTCAGCATAATCTGCAAAACTGGAATTATCCATCAAGTCTACTCTCATAGAAGACATGCCCCATTCATCATGCAAATCGAATCGAGAACCCGATAGTACCTATCACATGGGGAGCAACTTTTGACCCACCGAATCTGAGTCCTCCTATGCATGATCTACCTAAAGGGACAAGAAATAATTTTCAAAATTCTTTGGAGATGGAAAGCAAAATCCAGATGACCACTTGGCTGTGTTTTTCATATCCTATGGAATGCTTGCATGAATGAACATGAAGATGTATCTATCAGACTCTTCATAGAGACTCTGCATGACTTGGCTAGAGAATGGTTCTATCATTTAACTAACTCCTGGTACCATAACCAACTCAAGCTACTATGCGGGATGCATTCCTTAAAAGATTCAAACTAGCTGAAGATTCCAGCACCTTGATAACTCAACTGACTCAATTAAAGAAGGAGCCACATGAGCACATGCAAGATTTTATTGCAAAATTCCAAAGATTACTGTATAAAATTTTGGCTTCACTTCTCTAAATGATGAGAATCAAAAGGTATTCTTCATCAATGCTTTACTTCCTAAAGTAAGCTATCAACTGCAAAGAGCACGTCCTGTTGATTTGTTAGCAGCCCAAAACATGGCGATTGAAATTGAAGATGACCTCATCATGGCTGGAAAGATAAAGAGCAACACTTCTAGAGCTAAAAGTTCATCCTCTCTCTACTACTTCTATTCATTATTGCAAAAGTTAGCAAATGAGATTTCACAGATAAAGAAACAAATGGCTCAAATGGCTCAAGGCAACAACATTGCCCTTTCTCGAATTTCAACAACAACCGAACCACATAGCTGGTTCCCAAAATTAGCAATTGAAGTTGCCCCCAGAAACAACGTGGAGATGAATGAAGAAGACCAGAAGTTAGCTGATCAGTTTGAGAATGATGATTTTGTAGGTCCTGCTGGCACTCCAACATTAATTACCTAAACTACAAATCTAAACATGACGATGAGAAGCTTCATGAAGATGATCATGGTCATACATATGTAGTATTTACAAAATCACAAACTCACCAAGCTGAGGCATTAGTTGATGAACAAAGAAGGGGCAACCCTTTACCTTCTTCTTTAGCTCCCAGAGATAAGAATGTGAGTTCTTCATCTCAACCACAAAAGTAGCTCAAGTATCTGAATCTATACCTTCTTTCGACATTATTGATCATGTCAAGAAAACTAGGATTCAAATGTCAGAAGCTGAATACTTGAGATCCTTTCCTGAGTAGTTAAATAGGCTAGTCAAATATGTACAATCACTAGGACAATCTAATACATCAAAGGGCCTTTTGCCTAAGCCCAAAGATACTCCTCCCCAGAACAACACTACGGTTGTTAAATCCTCACCATCTTCTGAAAGAGTGGAACTATTCTATGTTTCCCTATTGCTTAATGGTTTCAAGTTAAGCAATTGCATTTTAGATTCAGGTGCTTCTAACAATGTCATGCCAGCTAAAGTTGCAGATGCTCTTGGGCTTACCTTGACGAAGACCATAAAAGGTGTTATTCCATGGAGAGACAAGTCCCTTTAATCGAAAAATCAAAGATGCACAAGTTGTTCTGGTGGTTTTTCCTAACAAAAGATTAAAGATGACAATCTTAGTTGCAGATATTCTTGGTCTCTTACGGATGTTGTTGAGCAGAAAATTCTGCAAAGAGTTGGGAGGAGAAGTAAAGATGGATTGGTCATGTGCTCATATTCCTATCAAAGGAATAAATCAAAAGCTGGAGCCGAAAAGAAGTCCAAGTACACGGTGACAAAATCTGAGGATCCTAGATCTCAAATTCTTTTTCAAGAATCTGACCATGGGGTCTATTTCTTGGAAATGATAAAGATGTTCCAGTCAGAATTTCAACTAGAGCCAACAAAAGAAGAAGAAAAAGTTTGGACGTTAGAGTTTAAAGGCACCTGTTGTTCTTTTGGATCAGGAGTCGGCGTTCTACTAATATCTCTAGATCATGAGATATTCCCATACTCCCATAAGCTGATGTTTGAGAACACCAATCATACGGGAGTATGAAGCATTGTTGTTAGGAATGGAGCAAGCTAAAAGAAAGGAGTAAAACTCCTCAAAGCCCAAGGAGATGTTGAACTTCTAGTAAAGCAAGTTTGAGGGAAAAATCAAGTCAAAGGAGATAAGATGAAGCATTACAAAGATAAAGTGCTTTCTACCACACTCGATTTTTCATCCTTCTCTATTGACTTCATTCCAATAAATCAAAACTCCAAGGCAGATTCTTTGGTAGTCATGGCTACACTATTGAATCCGGATAGACCACCGTCCATATTCATACAAGGAAACTATAAAGTGGAGATGGTCTATCGCCCCAAAGTCCCTGAACAAACAGTTGCATGTCTGCATGTTGAAGGGAGTAAATCTCTACCACGACAAACAAATACACGGAAAATTTGATCCAAGTTATGATGACAGTAGTGGAGTAATATGACCAAAAGGTAAAAAAATCCCCAAGGGTTTAGTTTCCTTAGTGAAGACTTTCAACAAGCATGATCGGTACCTGAAGAAGAACAAAGAATATGGTGATAGTTCTTCCTAAAAAATGCAGCCAGTAAATCTGGGAACAGAGGAAGTTGATGCAAGCTTACCCACCATAGAGAGAAGAAAGGATGAGCCACCACAGATGAAGTTGATGAAGACTTGCCTAAAGTATTTGACAAGAAGGCCAGAGAAAAGAAGTTCGGGATCAAAGACTAAGTACTCTGGTGGGACATTAGACATGAACTAAAGGGCATGCATGAAAAATCTGATTCACTCTAAAAAGGGCCCTTTATGATCAAAAGAGCTACCAAAATGGATACTTTCTTCCTTGCCTATCGGGATGGAATTGAGTTACCACTACCTTTCAACGGCAACATCTGAAGCTTTTCCGGACATAAAAAAGTAGGGTAAAACCTGTATGTATATAAATAAAACTTTGTTTTTTTTTCCTTTTCTTTTTTTTTTGTTTTGTTTTTTTTGTCTCGACCCCAGTCCAATAGAGAAGACACGAAACTAGAGATGTTGGGATCTCACCTTTGCTCCTGTCATTTTGACAAAGGAAAAGATGTCCACAGACGGAGCCAACTGGTGTCCCCAGATTTCACCCTGAAATCTGAGACTACCCCATGTTAAAAAAATTGTACTTTTAAAATAATGGGTCGTTTTGTGTTTTTATTGCCAGAAAATGTCTGTATTGTGTCAAGATATTCCCAGAGAGTCATATAAGCCAATTTCAACAAATACCCAGATGCCCAAACTCGTTATATTCTGTCGTTGGGGTTTGCCTGGGGAAATTTTTATTTAATTATTTTAAGCCCCGTTTGAGGTAAATTGTGCTCCGGTTTAACCCTGTTGAGGTTTTACATGTCAATATTCCCATATACCAGTAGGGTTTCCACCAGAATGAATCCTGGGCTTTATCTGTGACTTCTGGCAACGTTTTTCATTTTTGTATTTTTCTCGTTTTGTTTTCTCTGTGAAATTTCTCTAGGTCAATTCCTTTGCCGATTCAGTTTGTTTTCTTACTTGGAGTATCTAGAGATCATCTACGGACATCATGCCAGAAGGAATTTTCCACAGGAGGTCTGGTTCTCTCTAAAAAGACGAAGTCATGCACAAAAAAGGCCTCTTCTGGGCAAGTCACATTTTTGGGAAAGGAAGGTTTTAAGCTACAATGAGATTTTTGGTAGCAGAAGACAAGTGAGAATTTTGTACCTGCTGGCATGGTACTTTTTCCCATGGAAGAAAAATCACTTAAGTCATGATGGGAAAATTAGAGGCAAAGCGAAGGCGAGAATTTCTTACCTGCCTTGCAGGGTGAAAAATCCCATTGTGAAATAAAAGAAAATCACTTAAGGCATTGATGGAATTTCTTACCTGCCTTGTAGGGTAAAAAAATCCCATTATGAAAGTCAAACAACTTAAGTGGATCATGGGATTTTTGGAGCTGCGGTGCAGGGTGAATAATCCCATTGGAAATTGACTTTTAAAAATAGAAATCAGCCATGTCAAAAAGTGTGACCCCTTTTGGAATAGAAGGATAGCTTTAATTGCATTTATTAATTGTTTCTATTCCTAATTTTGGCGCCCAAGCATGAGGAAAAGTCAACACAGGATGAGAGGATAAAAGAAATTGGAAATAGAATTCTAAAATTAAATAAATTTAATTTATTTAATGCAGCCCTCTATCATGCAAAAAGTGCGACCCACCTAGAGGAGAAATAATACTTTTTAAAGTATTTATTGATGGAATTAATTCCTATTTTTGGCACATGAGGTCAAAGCATAGTGTGAAGTCAAAGTAGACTAGAAGTAGAAAGCTAAAATTAAATAAATTTAATTTATTTAATGGCAGCCATGAGCATGCACAAAATAGGCGCCCAAATTGAAGAGAAAAGCATGATTTTTAATTAATTAATTGCCGGAAATAGGAAGGGCAATTATTAATTATAGAATGATGAAGGTTATATAAGCATGGGCTGCCATATTAATGGAGTTATTAATTCTTTAGCAAAGAAGTGCAGCCCAGGAAATTTTGGTGCCCAAAGAAGAAGGAATTTTTCTAAAAAAGAAGGTGTTTTCACTGCTCGGAAAGCTTCAAAGTTTGGCGCCTAGGTTTGAAGGAGCTTGATTTAAGTCTGATTAATTGTCTGCATATTATTACAGGTGCCCAGGTGAAGTTACAAATATTTATGCTTGCTTTGCATGCAAGCAAAGCCTCAAATTTTAGGGCAGCGGGCTTTATATGTAGATTTTTATGATAAAAATCAAGTGTTCATGCTCGAATCCGTCTTTGTCTGAATTAATTGCAGGTATTCATTATAGGTGCTTATATAATTGAAAGGGAGCTTAAATCAATGTCCAATACATTGAATATATCTTCCGAATCTGAAGAAATTCCCAGATCTGCACCAATTGTAAAGAATTTTGACCGAATAAAAAGAAAAAGAGTTGCTCAGACAAAGATTGCTCTGGCCATGGCGAAGCATGATGAAAGAAAAGATCGTGAGAATCATGCATAGCATTCATATTCAAATCCAAATCCAGATCCAAATCCAAATCCAAATCCAAATCCAATCCGAATTCAAATCCAGATCCATCCGCATCCATAATTGTAAAGGCTTCATCCTCTTGTTTCTAATGCAGCTCGTATAGAAGTCAGTGCATAAAAAATTCCTTCTAGGATCTTGTGCATGTGCTCCAAATCTTCCAGTTAAAGCCTTCATGGAATTTGCATTCACCCAGAGTGCTTTTTAGGAATTTTTAAGTGCTCATATGCAATTAAAAATAAAAATGATGAGTTATTTATGGCAAACATTGCACCAATGCATGTACTAGAGAAGAACTACAAAAGCTTCATGGATAAGAAGGAAGACAATTCAAAGGCAATACCCACAAGAAAATCACAGTCACTTGCTTCTAGATCTATCCACTTCCAGATCCAGTTTGGTGAGAATCAAGCCGCAAATACAATTCTTTCAACTTTGGTGAGAATCAAAGGCAAAAATTCAACTACATACATAATATGAAAAAGGACAAGACTTTCTTTCCTCTTTCTTCTTCTTTCTTTTTCCTCCGAAAAAGTTAATCGAGCGATCAATTAAATTATAAAACTTAAGTGATCGGTTTAAAAGCCATTACTTGAAGAAGTCAACTACTTGTAAATAGGTGGCGCAGACATGCAAAATAGAAGGTTCTATCTTTAGTTTGCAAATCATGCATGTCATGCAAAGAGGAATTCCAGAGGGAGATTTCCATGTTTCCTTTCCGACTTCCACATGTGCCAATTCAACTAAACACTTCCTATTTGTAATTTCCCTCTACATGCTATAAGTAGAGGAAGAACCTTCGGGTTAAAGTATCGAAATTTGTAAGCAAAGATTCTTGTGTTCTAGACTTTGTGTTTGAAACCCCTTATAGCTATTTGAAGCAAAGGAATAAAAAGGAGTAAATTTTCAAAGAAATTTGTGTCGACGATGCATTTTGTTTCTAACTTTTTGTCTTAGATCTACTTATAAACTTTGTGTTATTCTAGATCTAGATCTGAAAGTTGCCTTTGCTTATAATTTTGTGTGTTAATATTTATTGGTTATGTCTATGTGCATGCAATCAACTCTGTAATCTATTGATTGGGTTGTAAATCTTCCCTCTTTCTTTCATGTTTTATTATTTCCTCCTTCATCAGATATTTCCTTTCTTTAAACAGCTGCTTACTTGTTGCAAAACTATACAACTATGGTTCATGAGCTGCATGGTTAAAGTAATACCCCAAATAGATACTAGCATATTTAATTGACAAATCTTACATGGGAGCCTCATCGGTAAATGAGGGAGATTTATCTCATGACTGCCTAGGTTTTTAACTATGCAGAAAATGTAGCCAACAGTTATAATAGCTCATTTTGTGATGTTTTTCGTGAATTCATCTTGGTTGAAAGAGAGGGAGAACGAAGAAAGGTGCGATGAAGAACTCAACCTATTGATTGTGATCTTTGTTTTGGCTCAATTAAATTTTAACAAGTAAGGCTATAAGGAGTAAGCTTAAACAAGATACTCGGGAGAAATATGTGATAGCTCGAACAATCTATAATGAAAATGGTTTAGATTTGGCTTAAACAAGCTTACCAGAAGATAATGTAAGGAGTACACTCAAACAAGGTACTCGATACAAATGGGATATAGCTCAAATAAGCTATGATGAAGATGTTGATTGGTTTGGCTTAAACAAGCTCTGGATTGTTGACAGGGAAAGTAACCTAAATAGGTTAATCTCAATATGGTTGTGATATAACTCAAAATGAGTTATGAAAGGATTTGTGTTGGCTGTGATTTGGATAAACGTGATGGTTGACAAAATAATGAGTGAACTCAAATAAGTCACCCAATATTAGTTTGATATAGCTTAAAATGAGCTATGAAGGATGTTTTGACAATTGATGATATGAGGAATGAATGACAGTCACTCAATATCCATTAGATATAGCTGAAGACAAGCTATGGCAGATGTATTGTTGGCTGAAGCAAGCTAATGAAGTCAATGTAATGTTTTGGTCTGCGTTGTTGGATCGTTTGGACGTTTTCACTTGGTATTGAATTGGTCAAGAAATGATTTTTGTGGAACACAACTAGGGTTTGAACATTATAATAAACACATTGATATCAACCAAGTTTTATGATAAAACAATGTTAAAATATTTGTTTACAAACAACAAGAAATCATGTGGATCAAATTATTTTGGCTTAGGAGGTAAATTCTTCAGGAATGATCATTGTTCCATGCAATCATACAAGTATGATGTGAAACGATGGATGCAGGATCTTATCACTCCAAAAAGATGCGTCCTCTGATATACCCTAGTCATGATATGCCTAATTACAGATGGGGACGAGGGTATGCAGGTACGGAACCCTTAGAGCACCAGAGGAGACTCACCAATTCTTACTTGCATGTTTCGGAGTAATCACCACGTCCAAAATAGGTTTTGTGAAAATGTGGAAGGTGATGGGGAATGAATGTGTATGGTGTCCTTATAACTCCCTGAAGATTTACACGGACGATGCCCAGGCTTCGTTGTTCAAATATTTAGACGTGACTCACATGCACCGCACGACATCATTACCTGTAAGTGAAGAGCAGGGGCGAGGTAAATACCGAACATTGTGTTGAGACTAGGTCTCAAAGTGTAATGTAGATGTAAATGTTGTTGGTGCGGGGTAGTCAAGTCTACGTCACTAGTTTAGCTTTGGTGGTGATGAAATTCACCTCGACTAGGTGCAAAAACAAAATGATAAAGTGATTAAACATAAGGTTTTTTCCAACTTTAAATAAATCATCATGGCGGAAAATGATGGTGTACACGGACGTACTATTTTTTGGTTTCAGATAATTTTCTTTAAATGGTGTATTTTTGCTAGATTTTTTGTTTTTGAATTTTTTTTTACAATAATTCAAATGACGTGATCCTACGAAAACAAATTAGTAGTTATCCTACAAACGAAATGTTAGAAAAGTGATTGTGGCTATTTTTTATTTTTCAGATCGCTCGAAGGCGCAGGAAATGAGCATACACAACCAACAACCAAACAAATATTAATAATATGATGAAGGAAAATAATGATTGAAATGATATTTGGAAAACAAAACTAGAGGATCCTGCAATGTTAGAACAAGAAACTAAAAATTGCACCATTTCGATTTTCCAGTTGCTCAAAGGCCCAAGAAAAGAGCATATGCGGATACAATTGGAATAGATTTTGTTTTTTTTTTATTTTTTTTCTTTTAAATGTTAATAATTATTGCAATTAATCATGATTGTGAAATAGCGATAATGATTATTTTCACAAAAAAAAAAATGACGAAAGAAGAGTGTGAAAACGTTACCTAGAAGTGTTGTCGTGGAAAATTGAAATGTAAGGCAAAAAAAAAAGTTTTACGGAGCCCGGTGGCCTCACGTTTCTGATTTCCAAGATCACTTTTAAAGTGCGAGGAAAGAGCATACGCGTGAGGTTGTTACATTAAAAAATAAATTAAAAAAAAACTACATTTTTTTTTTTTTGTTTTTTTGTTAAAAAGACAGGTGTTAAAAGAAATTAAACCAAAAAAATTCGTAAGTCTAAATCAAAAAATTATTTTTCCATTACATAGATCTTTTTAATACCTTTCCGTTAAAAAAAAAAAAAGTCATTCCGAGTTCGGGAGCAAAAGTTATGGCTTCTAGAAGATGGGTTGTGGTAGCACTCTGAATGAAAATTTTGAACGTAAGAAAAATGCACTACTAAGAAAAATGCTAGAATGTAAGCTAGGAAAAATGCACTACTAACAAGAAAGTAAAATACCAATAATCATACCTCCTCTTTCGCGTTACTATACTAAACCTCGAGAATGGGCTATGAAACTTGGATTGAGCACCGATTGTATAATATGTAAGTGCTTTTCTTGAAGACGGAGCAAGGCCTTCTTGCAACAACGATCCTCTTACTTTGGACCGATGGAAAAAAATATTATGGACTTGGGGTGCTTCAGAATAAGACTATTTAGGAATTAGTACTAGATGGTAAGGATGCTCTTTGCTCAAAGGATGCAAGAGTTCGAGACAAGGCATTCAAGCTTATTCTCTGTGTCCTTAGAGAGGAGGGATAAGGTTGTATTTATAGCCTGAGGAAGTGATTAACTTAGAGTAATTTAAGTAATCATAGTTTTAAAATGTGGGCAAGATTAGGTGAGTGGGGACCACGAAGAATGGGTGAGGATTTGATTTTGAATTTTTAATTTATAAGTGGAGGATTTTAGGTGAGTGGGAACCACAAAAAGTGGGTGAGGATTTGAATTTGAATTTTTAATTCAATAGTAGAAAAACATGGAGAATAATGACATGTGGTGAGGATTGGGTTATTTTTTAGATTTTGAAATGGATATTTGATTAATTGGAAGTGTATTTTTGTGGGAAATGAGGAAGGGGAATTAATTCATTTAGGACATATGTGAAATTAAGGTGTCTATAGGTTTCATATCAGTTCTCCATTTTAATCCCGGGCAACGAAATTCTTATCCGCCTTCACAAACCTCTAGTACTTTTAATAGAAAATTTCCTAGAACCATCAGTTTGGGGAAAAACAATCTTCTAGATAGTTTGGCAAGGTCATTTTGTAGGCCTTCACTCACAGTTTTGACTAGGTCAAACTAGACCAATTATGATCGATGGCCTAGAAAAAATGGCCACCAATCGTAAATTGTTCGCCAGTTCTGAATTCCATCAGTTTTTGTGAATTCTTTGTGTATAGGAGGACACGTAGAAATTTACCCGTGGTGTGTTTTCTCATTGGAAGACAACAATTGAAAGTGGTTTCTTGCCTTCGAGCCTAAAATGGGCATTTTTGACAACCAATAGGAAAATGTAAAAAGGAAGTTGTAGGACCCCCCTCGAGTTACCAAACCAACGTGGAAACTTGTTAACACTTGTAAATAACTATTTGAAACTCTACTGTGTGACTTGTGTGAAATTGATCTTTTGGCAAAATAGTGTTTCTCTCTCTTCCCTATTTCTTTCTCTCTCTCCTTGGTTAAGAAATGAAGTGAACTGAAATGAAATAAATGTGTCTCTAACCCTCTCCTTTCGAATGCAAATTATTAATGTTATTATGTAAATGGGAAACTAAAGATGTTAATTATGTTATATTAACGTGGATGTCATGCCAGGTATTTATCATTGATTTCATGCTCACATGGTTTTGTAGAATGCAAGAAAGATGGTGAAAAGGTGATGCGTAATTCGTTATTTATTATTATAATGTATATAGGTAATTGTAAAATGTATATATGTATAATGTAGTTCCATGTTACAAAAAAATTTATATTTGAAATTTGATAATATGTATGAGATGCTAGTTTTAGGGATACCTTGGGAAATGTGCATTTAATCATAGGTTCAATTTTGATTCATAATTATGTATGGTAAAAAGGGATTGGATATATATGTTAAGCGATATTGTAGAGGATAGTTGTCATTTGTGAAGTATTGAAAGGGTTATTAATGGAGTTTTGTAATATTTTTAAGATGCTAGTGTTTAAGGGGAATGTCCATCTGAACATGGGTGTCTTTTGATTCCAAAATTGTATTGTAAAAGTTGGATAAATGTGTTAAACAAAATTGAAATTAATACCTTGTAGTGCACTTCCATTGTGAAATTGTTGATTAAATAATTGGTGTTGTGTTCCTTACCTTAAAAATGTAATAAAGAAATCTAAATAAAACAATCGACCTTAGTTTAAAACTTGCACATATCTACCTTTCTTGCATGATCCTTCTTAGCATAGAAGAAATTGAAACCGTAGAATGAACTTAAACTTTACACTCTATGGCACCTTCTAGTTAAGTAAATAAGAGCCCAATTTTGAGTTGTCGTTGTCATAGCCGGTATGTTTAGCATTATCGTCGTGAACCCGACGGTTAGGAATGACATGGACAAACTTTATTTGGAGTAAGTAGAACTAACACCTCCTTAGTATCCTAGTCGTCTACTACCAAGTCTTATGAAGTTAGATCTAGGAATTTTCTTCATCATCGAATGAATTCCTTGTGGGATCTAGATGACACAAATGGACCTAGTGAAATAGTTGTATTATGACTTAAACTCTTGTTAATGATCTCTTTAGTTCCTCACAGCTAAATGTGTTACTTTGGCTAGTGACAATATAGCACCTTGATCTTTTACGGAGGGTTTATAGGGTAAATATGTTTTCACACCTTAATCTAATCTATAATAGGGCATAGAGCCCTAAGTGTAAATTGGAATTAAACTAAACCTCAGTTGATTAGGAGGTTAACTTGTGGGTAGAAAATGGTAACTCCTTGCAAATGAAATTGATTTGAAAGATGTTGACTTTAGAGAACCCAGAAAACCGGAAACTTGGTTTCGTAATCCCTTGTTATGCCCTTTTATGACATTAAGAATAAAAGAAATTTCACATGCGAAATCGTGAAATATTGAAACACGGGATCTTACCTTGAACATAAATCACTTGTGGTTCATGTGTAGTTATAATGCTTCCAATCATGTGCTTCTTCAAGACATTAGACAAGTACTTTTCTAACTCTTTTGTTATAAAGTGATGCCAATAATGAGACCATAGTGCAATGTTAGAGTAAAGCATATAAGAGTAAAACGAGATTTGAGGTTAGGAATAATGTCCCTCTTGGAGTCCTTATAACTCAATTAGAAATTTACTTACATGTTAAAAGGAATATATGAATTTTCTTGGTGAGATCAAACTTCGAGGAAACAAAAGATATATATATATATATATATATATAGAATTTCTTAATGTGGGAAATGTTGAATGGATTCAACAAATTATCGAACTATATTAACTATGGTAGGGAAATAAAGATACCGTGATCGAAGAATGTTCATGGAAAAATGTATCTTGAATCTAAATCTCCCTTAAATCCTAAGATTTCTTTCTTGACATCACGTCGATTCACTTATGTAGTAAGGGTAAAATTTAAACATTGAATTGAATCTAAATCTCCCTTAAATCCTAAGATTTCTTTCTTGACATCACGTCAAATTCACTTATGTAGTAAGGGTAAAATTTAAACATTGAATAAACGTTTGAGAAACATAAGCTTAACATAAGAATGAGAGAATTAGGAACTTGTATGCAATTTGAAATATGGAAAATAATAATGTGTTTATGGAGATTGTCGTAAGGGATAAAGAGCCAACTTAAATGGTCGATGTGATGCCCACATTTTACACACCCAAATACAAGCAGTAAAAAAACCAAGATAATTTTTTTTTGACTTACATTACTCATTGCAAAAATGCCACAAGGACTCCAAGTAGAACAACTCAAAAACATATACGACACCTACATCAGTCACCAAATCACATAGACACATGACTACGCCATACCTATTTATACCACACTTTACCAAATGAAAGAGTAATAGCAAAAACCCAACCACGAGACAAAAGACTCAAGGATTGGCAACCCACAACACAACATTTCCATGGTTACCTCTAGAGTACGTTAAACATCCAATAACATTATTATGTAAGCAAAATTTCCTCCCTTTTTCCACCTACATGTTCGAAAATTCGTTTCACCTTTCACTTATTGTTCAACCATTTGATTTGCTCTTTACCCTTATGACAAATCTTCATAACTTACATAAGTATTTTCCATATTTCAATTCTATACAAAATTCTAACTCTCTCATTCTTGTGTTAAGATTAGGCTTCCCAATACGCTTATTCAAAGTTTAGAATTTAACCTTGTTACACAAGTGAACCTAACGTGATGTCAGGATGAAATCTTGGGATTAAGGAAGACATAGATTGAAATAGCTTTTTTCCCCAAGAACATCCATCGATCACGGAATAGTTATTTCGCTACCATTATTATTATAGTTCAATAGCTTGTTAAATTCCAAATTTGATTTTTATAGGTATATCTTTTGTTTTTCCGACATTTGGTCACACCAAGGCAATGTATATTCTTTGTGACACATGAAGATGTTTTAAATTAAGTCATAAGGACTCCCATTCATTATTCCTAACCTCAAATTTTGGTTTTACTCTCATATGATTTACTTTTGCGTCGCACTAGGGTCTCATGACTACTATCGTTTTAAACATAAGAGTTACGATAGTACTTGTCTGACATATTAAAGAAGCACATGGTTAAGCTTAATTCCAGTTTCTCCCAGGGCTTCAATCTCTATTATAGGTGTGATTAAGGTTAAAAGGTATATACCCTATAATCCTTTCGTGAAAGATCAAGGCACTAAATTTTCACAAGCCCAAGACAAGACATTTATTTACGAGGGACAAAAAGGGTTCACTAACGAGAATGCAAGACAAGAACAACTATATCGCGATCCTCATTTAGGTCGTTTGGGTCCAACAGGGATTTCATTCACTGATGAAGTTAATTTCTAGATCTAATTTCGTAAGGCCTGGAAATACAATAGGATACAAGGGAGTAATATCTCTACCTACTCCTCAAATGGGAAGGTTACACCGCTTAGTCATTCCTTCTAACAAGGACTCATAAGGTGACTTCCAAGGTGATCTTCACCACTCAGCCTGGTGTCGGACCTGAAGAGAGGACATTCTTCTCGCGACTTGCAAAATCTAGAAGGAAACCGCATACTCTGGATAGGTTGGACCATGACATTCCTAAATATGGGTTCACGACAATGTCACTAGACATAAAGACTATGACGGTAAACTCCAACTAGGGGTTTTATTTACCTAACCTAGGGATCTCATCGAGTGCAAAGCTTAAGTTCGTTCTACGGTCTTAAATTTCTTATATGATAAAAAGGATCACACATGCAGGCAAGTTATGCACGAATATTTTATTAAAGTTGAGTGTTCCCATTAAAACTCTTTATTATGTTTGCAAGGTAAGAAGATAACCCAAATTAATTTAATCGTTTATTGAATACTGAGAAGGTACTACAATATATTAACTTCAATTTCAAATTTACTTTATATAAATCAAACCCTTTTTTTTTTCCATACACAACTAAGAATCAAACTGAACCGGTGATCAGATGCACATTTCCTAAGTTATCCCTAAAACTAGCATACCATGCATATTAACAAATTTCAATTATAACTTTTTGGTAACAAGAGACTACATTAGACAGTTATTCATTTTACAATGACCTATAAAAATTACAATAATAATAATTAAAGCACATATTGTCCTTTTTCGTCGTCATTCTTCCATCCCGCAAAACCCACGTGAGCAAGATATTAGCGATAAATTGCTTTGGCATGGCATCCACCCTAATCAATCATAATTATCATTTTTCAGCTTTCCCATTTACATCGACAATAATTACAATTTGCAATCGAAATAAAAAGGTCTAAAAACATGTATTCATTGCATTTCATTTTTCTTCATTTTGTAACCCAGAGAGAGAAGGAGAAGGGAAGAGAGAGAAAACACCATTTTGTCAAAAGTTCTAATACACACAACAAGTTTCATTATCATGTTTTAAACAGTTATTTACATGTGTTAAACATTTTCAGGGTGGTTTGGCAACCCTACGAGGTCCCGCAACTTTCTATTCTTACATTTTCTCACTAGCTACAAAACGTTCAAAACGGGCTCGGAGGCTAAGGAACTGCTTCCAAAGGTTATCTTCCGATGAGCACGCACACCAAGATTAACTTTATACATGTCCCCAGATATACCAAGAGTTCATAGCAACTGATGGAATTGAAAAAGAGTGAACGGTTTGCGTTTGGCGATAGTTCTCCTGGGGCCACTGGTCGTAGTTCACCCAAATTGTAAAATGACAAAAGTTAGCTTGAAGGCCTGAAAATCTGCGTCCAAAACGACGTTGGACGGATGCGCACGCACGCAACGAGACTCTTCCTACTAGTTCCCCTATATAAGGAGAATTTGTCAGAGTCGACGGGATTGAGAACTAGAAAACCACTTTCGTACGGCGGCAAGTTTTCTGGAGCGACAAGAAGAAATTGGTCCAGTTTGACCTCATCAAACTACGACCGGAGGCCTACAAAATGGCTTCACCAAACTATCCCGAAAAGTGCTCTTTCCTATGCTGAATGTTCCATGCATTTGTCTAGTATAAACGCTAGAGGTTTGCAAAGACGGAACGTGATTTCTCTTTCTCGGGTTTCAAATGGCGGTCCAAAACGAAAGCCAACTTTCTAGTTTTAACAACTTTCTACTGTTGTAAACCAGTGTAACGGGCTCCTATAAGAGCGTCAAAAGGATGTCATATGATCGTTTTGGGTCAAACCAAAAATCAAGGCGACTCCTCGTATACCAAGGTACGTGAATGAAACTTCACATCTCGTTTCCAAAGTTGCGAAGGGTACTTAGTGAGTCTCCAGAAATGCAAAATTTAACTATTTTAAGTAGGAAGAAGGTCAACTTAATCAATGGAGAGTCAAATTTGTCTAGTCGATAAAACGATATTGGAGCGATCAAAAGGGTAAGAGTTTTCTAGATCATCTCGAAGCGAGGGTGATAGTTCATGGTTTAAAGTAGACGAGTTAAAAGGACTTCGAGAGTTGCGACATGACACTTTATTGTTTTGCAATGAGTTAAAGGGACATTTAACTGTATTAAAAATCTAATAATTTAAAATTCTATTTAGTTGCAAAAGAGAACTAAAACATGAGAATTATGAGAGGTAAGGGAAGAAGAACCATGCCTGGAGAACGAAGTCGGTCGAAGCCGCAGGCTTGGGTTCAGTCTCTTGCTTGGGCACTTCGTCAACCAGTCCACGAGCGTCCTCAGCTCCACCATTTTGCATACACATCTATCAATAAAATCTGTAACTACAGACTTGAAAACCATTCCGCTACTCTGATCACATTCCTCCTACCTTCTGGATTCGACCCACCACTTGCTGAGCATGATCAAATGGTTTCTTATTGTTGTTGTTTGGATAGGATGAGATCTTCCTCCTTTTTGTGCATAGCCTCAAATCTTGCAACCATTAGACCAAGATTTTTGAAGGCATTTAGTCAAACACTTCACATGCCTTAAGCATGCCTCCACATTTTGCACATTCTCATGTGCTCATCAAAACCAGCAAACATAATGATTAATTCTAGGCATGATTCTACAAGAGGCACTCATGCCATCGAAGTATTTACAACCCTCATGCACTGAACTCCGCTCTAGCTAAATGCTAAGTAAACAAAAATGAAGCTTACATGGTCAGGGTATGTTCCAGAAGACCACATCTTTTGAGGCATTCTGCCAAGCAAATCACAGGCCTTTTCTTCACATCCATTTTGTGCATATGCTGCCATCATGGCATTCCATGAGACAACATTTCTTTGAGGCATTCTATCAAACAGTTCAACATCTTTTAACAGACCCATTTTTTTTTGCATACCTGCTATCATTGCCGTCCAGGAGGCCACATATCTTTCAGGTATTTTGTCAAACAGTTTGCATGAGTTGTGTATGCCTTCACATTTTGCATACGTGCCAAACTGGGCACTAAATACATTTGCTTGGAAGTTTCAAAGGCCTTTTCAACAAACGCATTTGTGCATATCCCGAAATCATTGCAGTCCATGGAACTGCATTTTTTTCACGCATTTAAACGAACAGTTCGCATGCTTCCACGTTTTTACATATGAATCTACTAGGCGCTTGCAACTGCAACATCTGACAAAGTTCCTCTATTTTTTTTTTTTATTTGCTGGGAGCCCACGCAGTCTGCGGGCGCGAGCCGGGAGGACGCTTGAAAAGTTACAAATCAAACATCAGACACAAAACTTCCTCCGTTTTGCTTTATTCTCCCACGCAGGTATGTGGCGCGGCCTGGGAGGAAGCTGAAAATGGTCTGTGGAGTCTGGCTTTACCCGAATCAAATGCATTTGCTTGAAAGCTTCCAAGGCCTCTTCAACAAACTCCTTCTTGAGCAGATCCCTGCCCCCAAGCCAGCCGCCCCATGCCCAAAACTAACTCATTCCAAAAGCCAAAATGACAAAACCCTAGCTGCATTTTCAAAATGTGGGAAGGGTTTTGCCCTAATCCGCCCCCACAGAGAATCACGGGTTTTCTTAGTTTTTTTATTATTTTATTTTATTTTTGCTTGTTTGTTTTAACTAGATAAAAACACAAACAAGCCTAAAATGAAGAAAAAGATAATAAACACACAGTAATGATCGCCATATTATTAATAATAATAACACGAATTTATTAATAGTAATAATAATAATAATAACACAATTTTATTAACCGTATTACTAATGATCGCCCGACAACGAGGAGTAATACAATTAATAAGCACAGATCGACAATATAAATTATAATATTATTACAAACATTATTATTATGATTTTACGGCTTAAAATAATGATAATAATTATTAATCCTATTAATGTCGACGACCCGACAAACTCGAAGAGCCGAGAACCAAATTTTCCTTTAACCGTATAACCGTCCATGACGCTACGGGGTCCACAGTTTGGGGTGTCGACAACGACCCGAAGGGCAAGAAGGAGAGGGAAGGTGAAAAATCTTCACTGCGACCTGGACATGGTCAACATCGGTCAACGAAAGCACACACACACCAGTCTCCCGTGGCTTAGCAAGAAAGGTGTCGCGGTCAAGGACTAGGGAACAAAGAACGGGGCATTACAAATGAATCAGTAAAAATCGAATGTGAAATGAATTTAAAAATCTATAGGTGGAAAATGGATAAAATTATCCTTGTATAAAAATGTTCTTGGAATGTTAATCGTAACTAAGATGTAATCATGGTAATGATGTGTTGTGGGTTTTTAATCCTTGGGTCCCTTTTTTATGGTTGGGTCATTGCTAGCATTCGTTCATTGGGGAAAGTGTGGCATCGACATGTATATGGTGTTGTCATGTGTCTATGTGAGTCGATGACTTATGTAAGTGTCTTATGCGTTGTTGAGTTTCTCTACTTGGAGCCCTTGTGGTGTTGTGTAGTGAGTGTAAGTTTATATATATATATATATATATATATATATATATATATATATATATATATATATGCATTTTTTACTTGTTGTATTGTGGGGGTAAAATGTGGGCGTTACACAATACATAATGCAAAAACCAACGTTGAAATAGATTAAATTGACATTTCATAGATGTCGACGTCACCCGTGTTTGTGTGGCACAAATCAACATGTTTTCAATGGCAAATATCAAACGTCGAGGAAGGCCCAACATGTGGTATATTCTTGTAGAGTCCATTAGAGTCATTTGATTGTGCAGCATAAACTCTCCACGTGGATAAATACAATGTCTAAGTGATCCAAGCAACATTGGTGTGAAAGCTACGTGGAGGTAACAAACAACTGCAATGTGGAGGGTAAGGATTCTTTTGGACCGACCTTCACCACATCCGTCACATTTATGCACCTTGTCATATTTCGCAAGCCTTGGCCCCCTTATTCTCATTTGGAAAACGCCTTCGGCATAATAATAGAGCTAATAGAATTTAGCTTGAACATGAAATTTGTATTGGTTAAGGGGTACCCATTTTTACAAATTAGGTACAATAGACAAAAAAATAATTTAAGAGGAAGTCAATATTGTTAATTTCTAGAAAGAGTTTTCATCTCCATGTCAAAGGAACAATTCCTCACTTATTTATACTTGTAGAGTTTGTGATAAGTTTGTTCTTTCTCTATAATTTTTCATGTTATCATTATATTGCATAAGATTTAATGTATAGGAGATTATTCTTTGGTCAAAATAAGTATCCATACTTGGCACTCCAATCTTCATGTGCAACTTGCTAAATAAGGGTGCAAATCTTGTTGATATGCAACAATTATGGCTCCCTCCAACGATTGGATATTGATATAGAAGGACTCCCTTCTTTCAAGTTTTCTATTAATGTTCCTAAATTCTGTTAAACATGGAGCCACCAAAGTATTCATGAAGAGATCAATAAATCTTAATATATATATTAAAATAATGAGATATCGCTAACCTAATAAATCACGCCACTTTACACCTATCACACACTTCTTTACCATCTTGAATATCATAAATAATTCTTAAGAGCAACAAAATTGAACTTGCTAAGAGGACCCTATCATTCTTATCTTCTTCGAGATATCTTACTAAGTTAGAATATTACTTTTTATTATTCATTTTAGAATCAATTTTTCTCTGGACTGTGCAATTGCATTCGCTCATTCTTCTCCACATTCTATTTTTTCACAATCACATATACCAATCTTTAACCTTTAATGGACATTCACATAAAAGTAACTTACACCCCGTTCCTCAATACCAGTGTAAAATTTACTAATTTCACTTGGCACAAATGCAAGATAATAATCGTCGCTGGCACATAGAATGATTTGGTTTATAAAAATTAAAGCCCGGATAAAGATAGCATCAAACGTGCTTCAATGCCAAAAAATTGGACTCGTTGCACCCGCAATAACAGGTTTGCTACAGCCCACAATATATTTTTTTTAAGCCACAATCTAAATATTAATAGTTATTAAAGAAACTCGACTCCATCACAAAAAAACTTGTTCGGAATCTAAATATTAATTGTTAGTACATTCCTGTAATGGAAAATGTAAAAGCACCTCTCAAATTTAAGCGTACAGTCCTATTCGACTACTCCGCAATTCACAAGTGTGAAATAAAAATCTCGATTGCATATATTTTGACCTGTTCTTAAATCCATCTAAACAGAAATAGGGGATTTCGTCTCTGAATGGGTGTCATAACTTTTCTTATGTGAATAATTCTCTTGCAACACGAATTAGTTACATTTTTATATATAGAAGAATTTGAATAAATGTCTTAGGTATATTTCCCTTTCATTGACAATGTGCCTATGAAAATTTATTAATGGACTCATTAGTAAGAATATCATATTGTTTATCTTAGGTTGGGCATATAATAAATCTTCATAAACTATTTTTTTTTTTTTGTAATTTATCCAACAATAAATTCATTTCTTTAATAAATAATTAACACAAAAATAGAATCCATAGACCTTTACAAAATATGTGATGTGAAACATGCTTCATAAGATTGGATTGGTTCATTGATTTGTTTTTTTATAATGTCCAAAGTTTCAAATACGAGATCATGGATATTAGTTTGTGATCAAAATGAATTTTAAAAAGTCATGTAACATGGGATAGTTATCAATGGATCCACTATGTCAATTAGCGATGTTGTATGGGTATGCTTTAAGACTTTTATTAGATCATTATGTGAATATGATCTTAGGAATTTTGTAAAGCAGGAAATGTGTTAAATAGGATCCCCTTTTACGATGAACGATATAAATTTATGTATATGGAATACAATTATAATCAATGAGAATAATGAACGTGTAGGGGATAAATTTACGATTTTGACTTCATATTTTAATTCAAACATGGCTTGTGTCATATATTATTAATATTTTTGGGGGGGAAATACATATTGAGTATATGTCTCACATGGTGTGATAGACGTACAATTCAAACATAATATAACCTAGTGGTATGAGTAAGAGGGATACCTATATCACATGAAGTAGAGACATATGCTTTATATGAATCTATATGAGACTCTAAAGAACTATCACTATGATAAGATGTATCCGTATATTCTTCTTAAAGAAATAATTTTATAATATAAAACATTATTATGATTTGAACACGGGGTTCATTTCAAGACCCCCTCCGAAAAATTATTATAGAATGGGTGGTAAATCTCTGAAATGGACTTTCAAAATGATGGCGAATATTCAAAAATTGTTTCGCGGAAAAGGGATTTGGTAGCTTTGTCTTTTTATGTAGTTTCGCCATTGGATGGATGATAGACGTTCGTACTATCCACCGCATGACAGTCGTCTCTTCTTCTGGTAGACGATCGTCGTCCCTTTCTCATTGGCCGGTTGCGTTGGACAACCGATTTTTCTTTGTAGGACATTTGTCTCTATTGGATGCTTCCCATTCGGCGTTCGTCCTTCTTCTATTAGACGAGTGTCTCAAGAATTCCCTATTAGACAGTGCCTCTTGAACCTTTCATGTTTGGACATCGTCCTTTTGATTGGATGAGCCATGTTAGATGATCATCCTTTTTATATTGGATGGATCAAAAGAACCGGTCATCTACTACCAATTAGATGGTTAACCATACGCACAGTCCCCCGACACATGTTGCCTCGAAACCCTCCACCTATCGTTGGTCGCCACGTGTCCGGTTCGTAAATCTAAGCCCTACAAGGTTCATTTCTTCACTTTTCTACAATGTTCTCTCCAAATTTCTACCAAACCAATGTGCACCTCAATCTTTCCCATCACTCTCCTACACTTTACACCAATTTCTCAAGTTTTCAACAATGACAAACACCACAACTACTCCCCATCGGTGCCTCCAAATTCTAGTACAAAAATCTCATGTGCCCTTAGATTATGGCACTGATAAAACTCAAAGACACACCTAAGGAATGGATGCACAAAACACAATTCACAGGGCTTGTCAACATGCCCCAATTCAAAACAGATACTACCGTTCTCGATTACGAATCAATTCTTACAACCGTAGAAGGAAAGCTTTGTTCCCGATGGATCATACATTTTCTTTCTGCGTGAGTCGGCGAGGACGTCCATCGATTAATTGGCTTACCTTTTCAAAACCATATGCCCATGACTACAAAGGTTGTCTTAACTGATGAAGACAAAAAAATTTGGAGTCTCATTACAATGTGCAGGTTGATGGTAAGTTCAATTTTATTTTCAATTGTTTGTTTTCTTAATATTACTCGACTGCCCAAACATCTAAATTTTCTTGTATCTTGTTGCAGATGCAGTTAATCATTCCAAAAGAGGCCTTGTTATACAAGGTGTTACAAAAAATTTCTTTCTTGCAATGATATCACTATTTCAATCAAGGATTGTGTTGTAGGGCAGATCCATGAGACATTCCATTTTGGGCGGTTCAAGTATATATTATGGACATTGGCAAGGCAACAATTCGATTGGTGCACATATTTTTCCAATTGAATTAAAACAAATGTCAACAATGCCCTTTCCAATATGAATGCATCTGATAAATCCAAGACTGTGTTTTCTTGTGCCAATTATCTACTTGTTTTCTATCATGAAGCTTTCCACCAATCTGCGAGAATGGACAAATTCCATTGATCATAATCAATGATTTAATGATTGGTCTTTCACTTGAAGAACAACATGTAACAATTAATTTTAACATTATAACGATTAATTATTTTTTAATGCAATAATAATAGTAATTTTATCTTTTGCAGAGAAGAATTATGGTTGCAATATCTCATAAGGAGGCTATTGCTCAAGGTAAAGCCCTTCGAGAGGTCTCGGTGATTCTGATATGGATTTAGCAGAATCAACCCCGCTTTGATTTCCTCGACAAAAAATACCTAGGGGTTAATAGCTCCACCACCACATATCCCATCAAATTTTTCTACATGTATAAATATTACCATTTATAACTAAGCTACTAGCATTAGCAGGAATCATAAACAAGTTATCTGTTTTGTAAGTGGTAAAGTATTTTAATATTTCAATATTTTTGTTTTCAAAAAGTTTCAAATTTGATGATCTAGATCAAATTCAGTCTCAATGTCAAGGTCGAGTGGTCATAGACACATCTCCGAGCATGCAAGGTAATTTATAATTTTTAGCATCTTTTGTTTACTTATACTTGTAAATATGTTATTTACTATTTACAAGGGTATAATGTTTAGTTTTTTAATACTTTGCGTTTGCTTCTTGTAGCTAATAGACTTTAACAATGTACTCAAAAAGGTCTGTGATATCGTTGAGTGCGCATTGTACAAACAAAAAGAAAATTTGCAGGGAATATAAGGTTTTATGTTGACTTTGCAAGAACAATTCATCCCGTAACCTCATAATTTCCAAGTTTTCACTAGGTGGTGTCTTGAGTGCAACAGTACCCATATTTTGAACCAGATTGAGCTCGATGATGAGTTTTTGGGGTTTGATAGTGGTGACACAAAGACGGGTAACTATTTTGACACCCATGATATGATACAATCTACTCCACCTCCTCAACCACAAGCACAACAAGATGTCCGTGAAATAAGAGATTCTCCTCCTCAAGCAAGTTAAGTTCCCCTCACGATGATCTAAATACATATTTTCCTTTGAAAATCTAGTATCGAGACACTATGGGGGTCAATTTAGGAAGTTGTTATGTCTGATGTGGAATCAATGTGCACTTAGGAGAGAAGGGCCAAAATTTTGATCAAAGAAATAAATACCTGATACCATAATCATGCTCAAAGACATTCATTGTTCACTGTCATAGAGAGCCAACCAATAAGGCTTGACATTTTGCTAAACAAAGCTCAATCAGGAACAAATTTGTATAATAATGATTATCATGATGATATTTTAGATATAATGTTAAACAGGTTGGAGAATCTTAATGTTGAAGCTCAGGCATACTACAACAAATGGGCTAGAGACAAAAGTAATGTTTTAATTATAAATGAAAAAAAAAAGTTGTAGTAGGTCATTTATGATCTTTTACTCGTGAAATTATGAGTATTGCAATAAATTATTTATGACTTATCTAATAGACTAATACATTTCTATTTCTATTTCTATTTTGCAGGTAAAATATGAAAATTTAAAGAAAGAAGCAGTTGTATTTGATGCACATTTGAAGAATGCCCGCAAAATCTTGAATGCATTTATATAGTTGAAGGAAAAAAATATTATTAAATAAATAAAATAATACATTGAGAAGGATAATCAAGGAGCATAAGATGGATCCAGATATCTTACTGAAAGAAAATACAGATGTTGATCCATCACTTTTTTCATCAGGAGATGTTACGAGGGAGGAGCACAATATTCTTCAAAATATCAATAGTGCAATGTAGGATTTGCAGCATTAGGAGTTTTAGCAGAGAGAACTATAAAAATTGAGAAAACTCCACCTCTTTTGCAAGAAAAAGATCAAGCTTCCCTATAATAAAAAATTGAAAAAAGTTAGTTTCACCATGTGACAGTGTGTTGTCACAATTTCAACACTAGCGTAGGAATTAAAAGATAGTGGCCAGCCAATTTTTTTTCTTTTTATTCCGTGTGGCAGATGTAAGGACAACTATGATTCGAATCATAGGCAGAAAAGAGATTCCCTTGTAATGTGTTCTTATATGATAGAACTTGTCCGAAGCTTTGAAAATAATTGACAACCCATCATTTTGTAATTGTATTGGTCAACAATGCTTTATGAAAACATGTATGTCTTCATAAAGTAATCCACCTCTTGTTAGAATGAATACAAGTCTAATTTTGAATTGGAACTATATTTATTGTTGTATCACATTTATTGAAAGTTTTCAACAATTTAATATGCAAACTTGTAATTGGATTTCGCTTCTATGAATGTTTTTATGTTACTATTTGGAGATGTAAAGCATGGTTTAAGACATTTAGTGTGTGTTTGTTTGAAAGGATTTATGTTTCATGCAGAGATAAAATATTAATCAATAATCACATAGATGGATCTAAATAAATCATTGTCTTTATTTCAATAATAAAACAAAAAAAACAAACAAATTTGTTACAAGTAAAACCACAGTCTATTAAGACCAGTTGATTATCATTAATCAATATGAAATATATCAATATATCAAATCATTATCAATATCGTTAAGAATGTATACAAAAAATTAGAACTCTAGCAATTGAAAGTCCTAGAGCAACCCGTTCATTTGTGTCCTAGAATTCTACTAAATTGGTAGCGTGTTCGGTGGATGTGTTCGGATCCCTAGATCAAGTCAAAATGTTACAAACTCCTCTTCTTTCTATGAGTGAACTCCATAATGCAAGTGCTCTCTCATAAGGAAAAGTTTCCACAAAGTAATTGGATACATACAATCTCAAACAACTTTCTAAATTTCTATCCAATATGTTACAGACTTTTGATTTTACAAAGGACAATGCATTGAATACCCTCTCATCTTCAATAGATCCCAAAATCATAGTTTGACAAAGTTCATATAGCTAAAAATACTCACTCAAATCCTCTCACAAAATACTACTTGAATAAAGCTTCTTCCAAAGTCTTCTAATGGAACCATTTCATTTGGCTCGTCTAGAAACCGAAATTGCTCTAGCATAGTGGTGGCAAAATCTTGTGATTGAGAAATCAGTAACTTCTTTTGTAAAATACCTTCAATAAAAACTTTGTTTATCTCTTCACGCTTACATAAATTTTCCATTAGACTAGTCATGTATTTTATAAATAAAGTATTGATGGATGTTTCAAGTATGCCTCCAATGTATTCCAAAATTGTGGATTGACAACTCCCATTGCTTCAAGTAATTTATCCTTTTTGAATCATTCACGGATCTTTGTAGATAAAGATTGAGAAATCTTTTTCAATTTATTTTGAGTGTCACATAATATTGTTTCATATAAATTGTGTGTCACTCTTACTTCTTCCATCTCTAACCCAACCAAATTCTGCTCTTCTCTAAAAAATTATGAAGTGGTATCTCTTTCCCATGAGTTGTTATATAAGATGATTATTTATATTGAATTTTAAGTAGCAATTTTGATTCTTAAGGTTTGTTAATGCATTCCAACTTTCAAAAAAGGTCTCCGAAAACTTCCATCTGACAAATATAAACTATCTAGACTCATGCACACACATTTTCTCAGTAGTATGAAGTCGATTATATAGATGCAACGCACTTGCGCATGCTTCGTCAAAACATTTAGCTCATTCAATATTGGTAAAATACCACATAGTGTTAGACAATACAACAAATCTTTAGCTTTATCTACTTCCCTGCGGTATTTATACATAAAACATGTCAATGAAGGATATTCTTAAAATATTCTACAAGAAGGCTCATACATTAAAATCCATTTATGAGGTGTTTGAGTACTGATGGGAGGACCAGAAGTAACCTCATACTTGTCTTGTATGGCCATGGCATGAGTTAAGAGATCAAGAATCAGCTCGGGGTCTTCCGTAACTTCTACTACATCCAATAGTTCTTGCACAAATATCTCCTTTGTTACTTCCTGCAACTCATCTTTGTATACGCCTTCGAAGAATCTTTATTTTGTAGTTCAAGGAAACTATCTGGAGGGATTAATTCATTATCTTGGGAATCACTGCATTCTATCAATCCTTCATCAAGAGGAGCTTCAGCTTCAAAGGCCTCAAAACTCCTTGCTTCAATTTCTTCATCATGGAAAGAGTCTTCCTCTTCAAATGGGAAAGAAAATACCTTGATTTCATCATTGCATCCATCAACCATTGGCTTGGGAGGGGCATCATATTTCTCCTCTTGCTTTATTTCAACATGACCGATCTTCATATTGGTTAAGGCTTTCAAATCAGATTCACACTTATCTTGTGGATTCATCACTTGCATCGAGTTCGAGAACCGAGGCTGGGTCTTTTGTTTCTTACGCAACTTTTAGCAGTTCTTATACAGATGGTTCTTTCCCACTATTTGAGGGCTCATTGCAAAACTAACTTGGTCTCTTCCTGGGTGACATGATCAAGGGAGTCCTCATCTTTAAATGGGAATGAGAATATCTCTTCATCACGGATAAGCACATAAGCTGATTTTTTTGTTTGAAAATCATCAAGAACCATTTCCTCTTCTTCATGGTTTGCATTATCATGGCAATTTGGGGCTTCCCTCTTGTAACTCAAATCTCCTCAATGCTTATTCAAGGTCCATGCCTCTCTGAGAAGGCATGTCTAGCCCTATCAAGATGGGAATATCCTCTTCCTCCTCGGTTGTCACAAATTAATTCATCTACCTGCTATCTTGATACAAGATGTTGGTTTCTGGCTTCCGGACTTTCACACCGTGTACCTCATCTTCTTCTCTGAAGCAATTTCTCTATGTCTCCCTTCACTGGTATGGTTGCAGATGACCAATTCATCTAAATTTTCCCTCCCAAATCTCGGCAGAAGCTTCAACCTAACAACATTCCAAAGGTTGTTGGGATGTCTGCTACCAAAATCATCGTTGAAACTTTCTTGTCTAAAAATTTGGTGAGAGCCACCTATGCATCTTTGACCTTCCCTACAAGTGAGACATCTTTTGACTCCAGGGAGTAACAAGAGCCACCGGGTGGAGTCATGGTGAGTTTGAGAGCCTTGGCGACCTTTACAGCATTACATTATCAAAGGCATCGAATCTATTATGCAATTGTTCAATACATAATCTCCAACAAGAAGAGAGACATAGAAAGGGTCAACCTTATCAATCTTGGATGCACTCAATGAAAGCAAGTTTTGTGATGGAGGTGTAGGTGGGTTTGGTAGTATTCCTTTAGAACTAGGAGCTACAACATTGGGTGTTAAACTACCACTCCTAATGTATTGAACAAATCTCTCGAATTATTTGGGGTGAGTCCGAAATAATCAATTTCATAGTTTGCACTTTGGCTTTATTCACATATTCTATGAAATCAAAAAGAGCGGATATGGGTAAGGATGATGAAGGGATTGATTTTGGAGTCAAGACACGTTTGGAAGCAAGGTTTGATGTTTGGGAACAAAGGGAATTTTGACCGTGTACATTAAGAACTTTTGAAGCGCTAGATTTTACAGAGCATATTTAGATTTAGAATTGGAAGAGGCATCAAAAGACTTACTTGGAATTGTGAGGGCCTTCTTGCTTGTTACAGATCGGGGTTCAACAATGCGGACTACATGGAAGGAGGAAGTGAAGATCCTCAACCGATTATTTTTTTGCAAAGTCACCACCAGAGGATCATCACCTTCTTTTTCTTTACAAAAAGTGGAGGGAGGCGCTCCTTTCTTAGGCGAGAACGAGTGAATACCGCACACGAGAAAATGGGTGCATCTTCTTTGTCTTCTTCATCCCCTCCGAATACTCACAAAATTTGATTTGTGTATCGTTCTCAAGATCATCACCTTCACTTTCTTATTCAAGCTCTACTTCACTTTCCCGAATCTTGTAATTTGCGTTCATGAGTGGGCCTTCCAAGGAAAACCTTCGGTGCTCCCGCAATTTGATTTATATTGTTTATTTGAGAAGACACTCATTCAAATATTTTCTCTTCAACAACGTCATTTCATTTTCCATTTTTGCAAAAAGGATCGGTTATTTCATCTCCATGACGTTGAGCTTTACCCTTTAAGGGATTCTTGATCTTTCCAGATAGGATGAGATCGTCATCAAGTTCAATGGCTAATCTTTGTGCTTTTGCAATATCCCTCGGTTGAACTCTTCGTAGGAAAAATCCTACCTCCAGTGATTGAGAACTAATAAATAATCTCTTGACATTGTTTTCGATTGTGAATCCTCCTCCCGTAACCTACGGAGTAACCGGTCAAACGAGCCATGAAGTCTCTCATAGTTTCATTTTCTCCTTTCTTCATTTGTGTCAATTGAACAAGGAGGTCTTGACAAGTAAATATGAATCTTTCCTCGAACTTCCTTTTGATGTCATTCCAAGTGATGGATCGGGCAGGTAGGAGGTAGAACCATTCCGCTGCTTTTTCTTAGAGAGACTCCACGAACAATCTTACAACGACATCTTCATGTTGGACACCAAGAATCCCACATGATGTGGTGAAGGCCGATATGTGCTCTTTAGGGAGTTATGTGCCATCACCTTTGAACTTTGGAAAGTTCTTGTAGGAACTTGTTGGTAGATCATGAAGAGGTGGTTCAAGAGCAAGCGACCTGTATTTCTTCCCCATGGAACAATGCGTTGAGGTCTTTCTACTTCGTTCGCCATTGTTTCTGCTTCTACTTCAACTCTTGCTTCTACAAATTCTTCTTCCTTCGGGAACTCATTGTCAACGACGATTGAAAAATGGGGAATTTGAAGGGGAAGTGTCCACGAGAGTTTGGATAGAATTGCTGGGGGAGCTACTTAAAGAGCCGATGGGGATGAGGCTTGAGAGAAAAAGTATGGATTATCTCTAATTCATTCTTGTTGATTTTGCAAAGCCTCAAAATTGGTATCAACAACACCTCTCAACCTAGCTCAACCTGGTGTATCTTCCTTCAGCCAACTTTTGGAAACTTTTGCAGTGGGAACACGAAAGGACACTATGGAATATGAAGGGTCACATGCAGGAATTGACAATGTATCTTTCAACAATGGATTTCCATGAACTTCTTTTTTTTTTTTTTCAATATTTGATTTTTTTGTATTTTGGGACCTTGCAGTCATATTTTGGGTGCAGATGCTACTAAATATGCCCCACAGTGCAAAAACTATTGGCGAGAAAATTTGTCGAGGGACAAATTTGTGGGTTTCTTGCCAACTCTCCGGGAGTCTAAGTTCCTCTACATAACTCGTGCAGCTGCCATATATGCATGCACGAGTAAAAAGGTGGATTTTTCTTGGTGGCCTTATGACCGGGGTCCAATAGGGTCGCTCCACTGACCATGTGGCAAAGCTAGCAATCTCTTGCTAGGAAGACTTTGTCTCAAGAGCGGGAAATGAGAATGAGAAAAGAGGTAGGAGAACTAATGTTGCAGGTAGAAAATCAGATTCCTGCACACACTAGTTAGAAATTTCAACACGTGCATTTATGAGAAGAAACAACTCTGCAAATAGCAACAAGACAAAATAGAATTTACTAATCACAAAGTATCAAGAAACCCCTTAATCAAATAAAGCTAGAAAATCTTTCTTCTTGTATTGATTGTTTAAACAAAAGTTGTACATAGTGTGGGAATGGAAGAAAACTAGTGAGGGAGAAAATGGAAGAAAATGGCTATCTGCTTTGTTCTCTCAAAGTACAATACACTCTTGAGTTTACAAAATCAATCACCAACCCTTTGAAATGGGAATGGCTTTACAATTTATAGAATGAGAGATGACTCATCATCTACCCCTAATGGCTTTTCATATGTCCTCGTGCAACTTAAAACTTTTCAACTTCCTAGGAGAATATTAAGTCCCTTTTTATAACATAAAGGTGACTTTTACATTAGAAGCATAAAGTTGATTTTTAATTTCATTAAAGGACATCTAAAAGTGCACCCCAACGAAGAATTAGAACATGGAGGAGAGAGAAAGTAGGGGGAGAAGAGAGGAGAGAAAGAAGGAAGAAGAAGGGGGAAGAAACACTGATGACAAATAATCGCCTTCGATGAAGTCCACATCTCCTTCTAGATGACCCGATGAGGTGTTCCACTATAGTGAACTCTGCATCTCCAAACTCTTTATACCCTAAGAAATTCCTTCATCTTGGCTCACAAACACTTGTCGAGTTGAATGAATTGTTTTGTCGATGACCGCAATTCCGACCCTACGTATGATATACCTGTGACCCGAACCATCTAGTGAGTGTCGAAAGACAATTGAATTCCCTGAGATGAGTCTCGAATTCCTTATGAGCAATGCCCATGGATGATCCCGAATGATGGTGTTGACCTGAATGATCATCCCTCTATGTCCCATTGTGCCAAAACTGCCCTTTGAGTGTAACTTACTATTAATAGTAAGTGCCCAGATGGAAGACTTACTATTTTTAGTGAGAGGTGATTTTTGCCTCTTCTTGACCATCTCGATGTGATGAAATTCTTCATTCAATCTTGTGCACACTACCTTTGCCTCGCCGCTTCTTGGGTTGACTTTACTATTTTTAGTAAGCACCCATATAGAGAGCTTACTATTTTTAGTAAGTGGTCATTTTCACTATTTTATGCTCTAAACACTCATTCTGACTTCTTGGTGACCTTCGGTGCACATTTCCTTCGCCACAATTGTTGTAGTCACTTTTGATGAAGACTTACCAAAGATAACAAACCCTGTGTAGGAAAGCTTACTATTTTTGGAAAGTGGCTTTTCGGTGCTTGGTTTGCGACAAAACATATTTTTTTGGATTTGACCCATCATCGCGATCATTTCCTCCAAATTTCACATAATTTTTCCCTCTAGAATACCTAAAAATAATATTTAAAATTTTCACCTGGTAGTGGCTTTGGGCACGGAGCTGCCATGGCGGCCATTAATGGAGCTTGAAATTTACAAGTCTGGTTTTTGTCTCTGTTCACGACGAAATCAACTCCATTGTGATAAGTTTTTCATTTGGAGTCTGTGGGCAAGTTTTTAGCTCGATCTAACTGTCGATTACTTTGGGAAATTCGACAAATATGAGCTAGGGCATGAAATGGGATTTTTGTTGGAACAAATGTTTCAGGGCACCATTCGACCTCTCGTTTGTTGCATCTTGATCGTCTTGAAAAATGTGGAAGTCTACAAAATACGGCACCTCAATCTGACTTGTATTTTGCAAGATATGAAGATTTTTCGATTGGGTGACTTCGTGGTTATCTAGAAAAAAATCTTCATTTTCTCCTCGTTCTTCGTTTCTTCAACACTTTTGATCAATCCTTCCCCTAAAACCTATGTATTTTCATAGAGTGGAGGATTTGCAGGAGGCCACTTGAGTTCGCTTCGGATCAACAATGGCGAATTGGGTGCCTGGACAAGCATGAACAAAGCTATGGCAAGGTGTGAAGCTATGAAGAAGAAATGGGGGAGAAAATAACTAAGTGCTTTGATTTAAATTGTTCAAAAAAAATACACATCAAGGGTAGGGCACATTTATCATGTTTGATGTCCCTAACCTCAAAAGAACGTGAGGGACATCAAATTCCATGGCGAACAAGGTGATGACACGTGGTGGAGATCCGACAGTGAAGGCTTTGAGCTACTGCAAGCACCTAGGGGTTGAACCGCGATCCTGGAGATCGTATGAGGGTCCGTGAGGTCTTATGGGGGCTAGACAACTTTTTCCATGTTTGATGTCCCCGACCTTAAGGGACGTGAAGGACACAAAATCCCACCAGAGCTTGGAGTGACACGTGTCCTTTCAAAATTTGACTAACTCCCAAACTCGCTCCAAGAGGATAACTTGAGCTCCTGATGGATGTTTTTAATGAAATTTTATATGACCTTGTTGGCTAGATTTTCTCGCATAGCATCAAACCTAGGCGATCATGAGATAAATCTCCCTCATTTAACCGGTGAGGCTCCCGTGTCGATTTGCCAATTTAAGTATGCTAATATCTAAATGGTGTTTTACTTTAATTACTCAGGTTCATGAACCATAACCAATAATTCACAGTGCGATAAAGTAAGCATCTCTTTAAAGAAAGGAAAAGTTATAGAAGAAGGTAATTACATATATATAGATAACAAAGGCGGCTCTAGATCCGGATCTAAAATAACACAGTTTATTAAGAGATCTAAGAGTAAAAGTAAGAAACACAAGACTGCTTGTGACACAAAGTTCTCTCGGAAACTGCTCCTTTGTATTCATTTGCTCCAAGTGGCTCTCGGGTTCAAAGACAAAGTCTAGAACACAAGATTGCTGCTTACAATTCTGATTATATAACCCGTAGGTTCTTCTTCTACTTATAGAATGTAGAGGGAAATTACAAGTCGGAAGCTTTTAGTTGAACGACACATGTGGAAGTCGGAAAAGAAACAACCGGCAATCTCCCTCCCGAATTCATCTTTGCATGACATGTATGATTTGCAAATGTAAAATAGAACCTTCTATTTTGCACGTGCCACCTATCTTCAAGTAGTTGACTTCTTCAAATAATGGCTTTTAAACCAATCACTTAAGTTGTGTAATTTAATTGATTGCTCAATTACTTTGTCGGAGGAAAGAAGAAGGAAGAGAGAAAGTTGCAGTAGTCTTTCCTTTTCATGTCTGCAAGTGCGTGATTCTTCGCCTTTGATTCTCACCAAACCGATTCGGGAGTCGCTGATCGGAAGCAAGCTAGATCTGGAAACTAGTTGGATCGAAAACAAGCCGGATCTGGAAGCGGGCCGGAATTTTGCCTTCGCCTTGTCTTCTCTTTTATCCTTGAAGTTTTTACGCTTCTTCCCAAAGTACATGCATCAATGCAATGTTTGTAGATAACTCATCATCCTTATTTTTAATTACATATGAGCAATTAAAAATTCTGAAAGCACTCCGGATGAATGAAAATTCAATGAAGGCTTCAATCGAAGATGGGAGCATTTTTACAAGATCTTGGAAGGAATTTTCCGCGCCCGACTTCTTCACGAGCCGCATTCAAACAAGAGGATGAAACATTTGCTTTGGAAGCTTTTGCAACTATGAGATCTGGATCGGATCTACATATGGATTTGCATCGCATCTCGCATATGGATTTGCACTGCATAACAAACTCTCAATCGGGATGTGGATGGAAAAGTTGCAGCTCGAATACTTCCACTACTTTTAATCTGCGCACGCATGAGTGAAGTTTTTCCCGCACGCATGAGTGAAGTCTTTCCCCGCCTCTGGATTTGTCTATCAATTCAGCAAAGAGGTTCCGAGCCTAGATCCGTGTCTCCAATATCTCGCAAATTTAGAAATGATGCATGACTCCATTGTGTTTTCTTTTTCGTCTTTCTTCGGCATAGCTTTGTTTATCTTTGTGTGAACAATTCTTTTTCTTCTTATTTGATGAAATTCTTCAAAATCAGTGCAGATCTGGATAATCCTTGATTCGGAGAAATATTCAATGTATTGGACATTGATATAAGTTCATTTTCTTTATAAAAGCACCTATATCTAACTCCTGCAATTAATTCAGACAAAGATGGCAACCGGAGAATGCACAAAGAATTTATCTAC
Source organism: Taxus wallichiana var. yunnanensis (assembly GCA_018340775.1). Lineage (NCBI taxonomy): Eukaryota > Viridiplantae > Streptophyta > Pinopsida > Cupressales > Taxaceae > Taxus > Taxus wallichiana. Next base: position 451,285,045 of record CM031239.1, read on the forward strand.
ACTATTCAAGTCTCGCTTTGCCCCAAAAATTGATGTTTTAGTTGCTCAAAAAGTGAGCATGAATTTTCCAACTTCACCCGAGTACTGTATCACTTCTACAAAAATTATGCGAGACACAAATCAGCGTTTTTTTCAAAGCATGCGCCAAATTTAGAAGCTTTTAGCCTTGAATCCACCTTCCGAGCAAAATCCTCTTCAATATGGGACGCACTTTTCCTCCGGGTTGCACTTCTTCCCCGTTAATTAATTAATTCCTCCTTATGGCAACCCATGCTTATATAACCCTCATAATTCTATAATTAATAATTGCCCCTCCTATTCCTGGCAATTAATTAATTAAAAATCATGTTTTTCTCTTTAACTCGGTGTGCTAAAATTGTATGTTTAAGACAGTCATCCAATAAATTAAATTTAATCAATTTAATCATCCACTTTTCACTTCGCTTAAGATTCACAAAGGTGTGTTTGACTATAGCCACTGAAAATAGAATTTAATTTAATCAATTAATACTTTAAAAAATATTATTTCCTTTTCAAAAGGGGCTGCATTAAATAAACTAAATTTATTTAATTTTGGAATTCTATTTTTAAATTCCTTTTGTCCACTTCCCTTTGTTGACTTTTCCACAAGCCTCGGTGCCAAAATTGGGTGAATAAATATTAACAAATATTTATTTAATGCATTATTATTCACCCAAGGTGGGTTGCACTTTTTTGCATAATAGAATTCTATTTTTAAGAATTTATGACAATGGGATTTTTTACCCTGCAAGGCAGCCCCGGAAATCCCATGATCCACTTAAGTGATTTGACGTTGACAATGGGATTATTTACCCTGCATGTGCATAAATAAAATCCCATGATTTCACTCAAGTCACTTTTTTAATTTCACCATGGGAATTTTTACCTGCTGCAAGAGGCAGTGCAATAAATTCCCGCCTCGCCTCGACCTCTAACTTTCCCACTGTAGCTTAAGTGAATTTTCTATCATGAGAAAAATACCTGCTACTGTGAGATATAAAATTCCCACCTTCACTGCTTCTTCTATTTTTCCTATTTCAACTTGAATCCTTTGTTTTCCAAAATGCGTCCAACCCCGTAGGGGCTTTTCTACGTGCACGACTTTGCTCTTTCCTGTGCTGATCCAGACCTCCAATGGTGACTTCCTCTAGGCATAATGTGCGTATATGTTCTCCAGCTGCTCCAGGCCAAGAATCGGGCTTACCCGGCAAAGGAATTGTTCTAGAGAAATTTCACAGAAAACGAAACGAGACAACACAAAAACACGAAAAATTGTCAAAAGTCACAAATAAAGCCCAAAACTTATTCCAAGTTAAAACCCTTCTAGTCAAGGGAATAATGATATGTTCGATCGTAACAGAGAGTTAAAACGGAGTGCAAATAGCCTCATATGGGGCTCGAAATAATTAAATACAAATTTCCCTGAGATAAATTTCGACTGACGAAATATAACAATTTTGGGCATCCGGGTATTTGACGAAAAAGGATAATATGACTCTTTGGGAATATCTTGACACAATACAAGAACTTTCGTGCAATAAAAACACAGAACGACCCATTATTTTAAAAGTACAAAAAATTTCGAATAGAGTAGTCTCATTTCATGATGAAATCATGTACACCCGATTGGCTCCGTCTGTGGACATTTTTTCTCTGTCGAATGACAAGGGAAAAGATGAGATCCCAACATCTCTGGTTTTGTATCTTGTCGTTTGGGCACGGGGTCGAACAAACAAACACAACACAAAAACAAAAACAAAACAAGGAAAAACAAACAAAGTTTTATTTATGTACATACAGAGGTTTAACTCGCTTTTTCATTCTGGACAGCTTCGAGATGCCCCATTGAAAGGCAATGGTAACTCAATTCCATCCCAGTAGGCAAGGAAGAAAGTATCCATTCCTGCAGCTCTTTGATCACAAAGGGCCCTTTCCAGAGTGAATCAAATTCGTCGTGCATGCCCTTCGGTTCATATCTCTTGTCCCACCAGAGTACCCAATCTCCGATCTTGAACTTCCTTTCTTTGGCCTTCTTGTCAAATACTCTAGGCAAGTCCTTATCAACTTCATCTGGTGGTGGCGCATCCTTTCTTCTCTCCGTGACAGCTAAGTCTACATCAACTTACTCCGTTCTCATATTTATTTGCTGCATTTCTGAGGAAGAACTATCACCATATTCTTTGTTCTTCTTCAGATATTGATCATGCTTGTTGAAAGTCTCCACTAAAGAAACTAAACCCTTGGGGATTTTGTTACCTTTTGGTTGGACTATTCCACTGTTGTCATAACTTGGATCAGTTTTTTCTGTGGATCTGTTTGTCGTGGTGGTGATTTACTCCCTTTAACATGCGAGACATGTTTGTTCGGGGACTCGGGGTGGTAGACCATCTCCACTTTATAGTTTCCTTGTCTGAATATGGACGATGGTCTACCCAGATTCAATAGTACAACCGTGACTGCCAAAGAATCTGCCTTGGAGTTTTGATTTTTTGGAATGAAGTCCATAGAGAAAGTTGCAAAATCAAATGTGGCAGATAGTACTATATCTCTGTAATGCTCCAGCTTATCTCTTTTGACTTGATTTTGCCCTCGAACCTGCTTTACCAGAAGTTCAACATCTCCTTGGGCTTTGAGGAGTTTTACTCCTTTCTTTTTAACTTGCTCCATTCCTAACAACAAGGCTTCATACTCCGTTGTATTATTGGTGATCTCGAACATCAGCTTGTGGGAGTATGGAAATATCTCATGATCTGGAGATATTAGCAGAGCGCCAGCACCTGATCCAAAAGAACAACATGTGCCTTTAAACTCCAGCGTCCAAACTTTTCCTTCTTTTGCTAGCTCTGGCTCTGATTGAAGTTCTTGCTCTGGAACGCCTTTATCCATTTCCAAGAAGTAGACCCCACGGTCAGATTTCTGAAAAAGAATTTGAGATCTAGGATCCTCAGATTTTGTAACCATGTACTTGGACTTCTTTTCTGGCTCCGACCTCGATTAATCCCCTTGATAGGAATATGCGCACAGGACCAATCCATCCTTACTTCTCCTCCCAGCTCTTTGCAAAAAGTTTCTACTCAAACAACATCCCGTAAGAATGAATGGACTTTCCTAAATCACCTAAAATCACCTAAGGGGGAATGAATGGACTTTCCTAAATCACTTAGGGAATGAATTAACACCAATTAGGAGGTTATCAGTCGATTGGGTAGACTGGGGTACCTCGGAATGATAAAACGTGAAAATTTTAGTACAGGGGTATAATTGTCATGCTCGGAAATTGTCAATTGCCTTGTTGCACATTTGCATGACAACATCACTAAACTTAATAAAATGGATTTTCCTTAGTTTTTATTAATTTATAACTTCTTAGAAATTTGTAGTTGGTATTGTTCATAAATAAAAACTTTGGGACTATAATCAGATATTGACTAATTGTGAGCCCCGTGTTATATCATTGAGCACCTGAAAATCTTTCCACTATTCGTCAACACCAACCTTTTTTTTTTACTTAAATTTAATCTCCAAATTTTCTCCTCAATTGAAATGACAAATAACTTATTTGTCAATTTTTCAAAGGACCAAAGCTAGATTGGCCCTACAGATTTTATTACCGAACCTGACCTCTTTTAGCTCATTGACACCTAAAGTGAGTGATATCATAGAGCGTGTTACAGTTCTTAGTAAACTGTCAATCTGTTAGCATGAGATATCGTAAGTAGAAAGATCCTTTCTGATGCTTGTAGAAATTGCTATCTAGTTACTGATCTTGTCTGTTCTTTTTCTTGCTTGACAAAGACTGAAATGCAGAAAACCAACATACAAAATAACTATCTTGATGTCGAATGGCAATTGTCGATATCATGAAGTTAAGCTTTGCATTACTTTTACATTAATAAAATCCTTGGATCCAAATTCCTTCAATATGATATCAATGTTCTGCTCATTTCATGCAACAAGATGAACTGAGACATGTAACATTCAATTTGCTAGACTTGAAGTGCCAAACTATTAATGCATTCTACTTCATTTTCAGGAATTGAAAACCATTTCACATTATGAGATTGGATTAAACCCTGCTGTTCGGACTGCACAAATGAAGATGAACCCTGTCTCTCTTCATGCCATTGCATTGTCTTGTCAACCTGAGAAGAACCTTTTCCATGATTGCCAGGGCAGAAACCCACCTGATGATTTGTAAAACAATGCATTGGAAGTAAGATTGCCGAGAAAACAGATTTCACACAATTATTTTGAGTTTAGGAAAGAAATGCCTATCAGTATGCCCCATGGACTTTCATACTAATCACACTCAAAACAAAAACCTCTTTCAAAAATTGAAACATAAACCAAGAATACAACACAGCTCACCACAACTATAGCAACGGAAATAATATTTTTCTCTTTTCACAAGTCCTGAACCCTTGCATACATTACATTTCTTTTGAGCAATCTGCATGCAAAGACAACTTCAAGTTATGCACCGCAATCATATTCCTAAACTAATTGGAGATAGTAGCTCAGGCATGAACAGAGGTAATAATTTTACATAAATCAAAATACTACCCTTGGGAAGAGCTTTACGATAAGAATGTTCTCATGATCAGGCTTCGACTTTGGAGATCACTTGAGAAATCATTTAGGCTCTTGGCTTACCATATCATTCCCTATCTTTTGCTACATGAAAAGTACTCAATTGCTTGACGAGGAATAAGCAATTGAAATGTACATAAACATGCAAAATTGGGATATGTTAAGTATCCACGGAAGACTGTGAAGCTGCAAGGTTCTTACCGGAGAGATACTTTCTGAATAATAAAAATGGATAATAACCAGGTAAGTCATAATTAGTGGCATCCATAAACTATAATGCCATTTGCAGAAGGCGTACTTATATTAAATTATTGATCTAAGCAAAACAATTATCCAACTGAAGAATTACACTGTAATATGACAAAACAAGTTAAACAAAAAGCAAGGTCAAGTTGATGCTATGACATAAACATGATAAGCCAATTTTTGCTGAAGAGGTAGTAGATGATGCTTCGAGACCATTCTGAACATATCTTAAGATTTGAAATCCTCCAGAAAATGTTGCATCTGATGGTGACCTCTTCTAATGATGTCTATGATGAGGAGCATTGAAACCTCACACAATCGATGACACGTAAACATCCTATTATCTGAGTTCAGTTCATTAATGCAGTAAACTGGTCATCATGATGTTTCCCAAATACAGCTAGTCTCCTGAATTCACATAAGTATTCTCACACGACTATATCGTCAAGCCCTCCATAATTTCCAGGATCATATGTCTTGTTGCTAAGTAATGATCAAAGATTGCAAGAACGTTTCCCTAATCCACCTTCATGCAAAGCCGAGTTCCTTTTAAGCCACTTGCACCTTTCCTAGTGGAATTCAAGTCATTCACTGTAAAGCTATGTATTTATTGAAGCTAAACTGCAGCCTCTCACTAGAACTTAGAAATTATATTTTTAACACGAGCAAGTACAAAGCCATGAGAGTCTATCAACACTAAGATTGGCAAAGAAATAAATATCTAAGAGATGTGTATAAAACAATGAAATACCTTTCAACAAAGTGCCTCATCAAATCATCATGGAAGCAATAACAAGTGAATCTGCCATTATTATGAGTAACCTCTTGCCCTTCCTGATATGACAGAGAGATGGACTAGGGATGAAATATTTTTAATTTGTTCCCATTTCACAATCTAGTACCACTATCTACAAGTTTATCTCCAAAGATTTTCTATATGCTGCGCAAGTTGATGCTTAATTAATTGGAAGTGTGTCCATGGGAAAGAAGAGCCTTGGTGTAACACATAATTATATTATTTGAGCAACTCCCTCCAAGATGATTTTTAATGTAATGCCAATTTGGTACACAAAAAGTTGCCTCCATTTCTACCATATTATTAATAGTATGTCTGAAATTAGCATTGTATAACAAAATGAGATCTCTCTTGTCATTATAAATGATATTTTGCGCAACCCACTCGCTCCACCCCAACCATTGCCCCCTATAATGGCTCTAAATTCATTGTCAAAATTAAGCTTATAAAAGATTCTAGCAGCGGCTTCACTTTGCTCCTATATTGTTTTTAGCCCATGGTTGTATAGTAGAACCCTGTCCATAAATGAGAAAAATTCTTTACTAAAATTGTAGCAATTGTTTGACATAAATTAACCAATATGTTGTTGACAATGAGTTTGTTCGATAGTTTACTTTTCTACATAGTTGTTGCCCACAAGTTTTTTGAATTATTTTACGGACTGTGGAAGCAATAAGTATTTAATTGATACCCTTCATGGGGAATTATACCTAAATGCGAAGCTTCATGAGAAGCTGAGGATCATTATTGTGAAGACGATTGCAGAACTAGCGTTCTTAAAGTGAAGCCAGGATCCTAGGGTTCTTAACCTATTCCTCCTTTTTCTCACATTTGCCATGTCTTGTGGAACTCTAGAAACAAACATACTTTTGAGAGGGCAATTTTGGCATTGGCGCGGTCTGTCATCAGCAGGATTTGAAAGGTCAATTCCAAATATTTCTAAATGGATGTTGCCCAAAATTTGTTTACATTATTAGTTGCCCTTTCGTTTGTTATTTCATTTATTTTAGTTTGTCTGTTTCTATGTTGCACCAAGAAGCAGGAAGAGGTACTTTCAAACTGCAAAGACACAAGTATCAGAAGTGGAGATGGCTAGGTAAGGTAAGGAAATGAAAGAAATATTAATGTAGATCTTTTATAAAAACAATAAGAACAGTAAATCAGCAGGAAAAGATACAGAAATGGTAAAAAAAATGTAGAAACTCTTAGAAGGGTGTAGGAAAGTTTTGGGAACTTTAGTATTGGGAGATCTAGAAAGTTCTGTTAAGAGTGTCAATAACTTCCAGAAATTCCTGGAAGATGATTGGAAATTTCTGAAAAAAAAATTGTATTTGTCAGGAAATTTTTGATGAAGTTTTTGAACCAACTACAAATTTCTAGAAGTTTACAAGATAAGGAATCATTATGAATCTTGGGCACATATTTTCATCCTACTGGGAAGGGGTTTCTATGATCTAGATATTCATTTTCGTATAGCATTACAAATACTGATCCAAGTAAAAGTTGCAATGCTCATTTTATTTCATTTAGTTCATTTTCTTGACGGGTAGCACCATATCAGAAGTATAAACTGGTATAATGGAGAAGCCTTAAGATGTGGTAGGTAAAACCTCCAGTAATACTACCATACCAGTAAATTTGTACTATATTGATGCAATTCCATATTGGAACTAAACCAAAAGCCTCCACAAGTCAATACCATGTTAAGAGAGATTGTTTTCACTTGTTTATATCCTTTTGGCAAACACTTTTGTCGGGTAGGGAAACCCTCTCGCCGAATGAGCCAACGCTTAGTCGGGTAGGGAAAACCCTCTCGCCGGGTACACATAGATGATAGTAATTATGGGCGATACCAAGCGTATGTTTTGGGTCCAGTGGGGTGGATGTCCTTTGTGCTTGTCCCTACGTTAGAGTATTCCCGACAATGGGATAGCGGTAGCCGAAATGCGACCGCAGCAATAGTGCATGTTTGGGATAACCTATGAACGGTTGAGGATTGAACTCGGAAGATGAATAAGGAGACGCAAGCATTGTCCTCGAGTTTCACTGCTTCCTTCCCTTTATCCCACACAACCTCCTCACCTCTGCACACAAAACCAAACGACTTTAGTGTGGAATCTCACCCTTCTCCTCCAATGGAATTAGAACAAATTTGTGGTCATTCTTCCACACACGTATTAAATTGGCCTTGCCATCATACAACATCTTTCGATCAAACTGCCATGACCTTCCTAAGAAATCATGGCACACATCCATCGGGCAAGATGTTTCACAAAATCTTGTCCGTGAATCTACCAATCTTCATCTCCATTTTCAATTGCTCTCACACAATGCCATCCTAGCCTTCTACCAACTAGGTCGCTCTTTAAGGTTTTGAATGCGTCCGCATCAAGCCTAGCTTCTCCACCATCTAAGTGGACACTAATTTGTCTCGTGCTTCTATTGTCAACTGCCACTACGCAACATATTTACCCCTAGTCTTGTACTTAATCCAAAAATATGTTTCTTCTACTACAACTCCTCCCCATTTCCCGTGACCTTCAAGAATCTTCTCACTATGAGCAGTTTCTCCCCATCTTCAGGTTCCTTTGTGTGTGGCAATCAGTAATGGACTTTGTGTCTACTTGTAAAGCTTGCACACCACTTCCACATCTCCTTTCTTCACCATCACTCTACGCGTGGGGTCATTCATATGCTTAGTGATTTAACTCTCTACATTGAAAGAAGGTTACTCAAAAGGATTTGCCTCATCCTCTTTAAAGCTACTCCTTCCTCTACCCAAGTAGATTCTCCTCTCTAGCAATGTTTGTGTGGTGCTTTCGCACAGCCTTCCCTCTTCAGACTTGTGCATGGGTTGCTTCCTTCCCACCACCAAATTTCCACTTTCATCGTGTAGAACTTTGATGTCCGCACACGAGCTTCTCATCAGCCCGCAAAGTATACCAATATGCTTCCTCAACCATTTTTAGTCGCACCATATTGATTTCATCCTAGATGTTGAAGTGCAATTTGTTGACGTATCATGCAACTTTCTCCTTATCCAACTCTCTATGACCAGCTTTGATGACGATCCCAGTAGAACCGCTACATGTAATCCCTCACAGTCATCTCCCTTTGTCACAACGGTGTTTCAACCTCTTGACAGGTCTAACTAGTAATAACCGTAAAAATTCCCCTTTAGCTTCACAACCATCCTCTCCCAAAGAATAATCTTATCTTCATCTTCCTATTACGCTCCAACTAAAGCTCCTTCGACCACAAGGCTGCATGACCTTTCAGCTTTGTCTGCGCCACCTTCACCTTGCATAGATATGGTACTTTATTGAAATTGAAATGATCCTCTATCTCTCGTGAGACAATCAATTAGCTCTTCAAAGTGTTTAGCATCCATGAAAAGGACAAAATTCAATCCTCTTGTCTCTCCAAATCTTTGAGATGGTTTTGATGAGCCTCTCTTCATCTAGATCCAATCGAGTAGGTTTTGACCTGCTTCTTCCTCTCGTGTCGCCCTTTAACCTCTACATCACTCACATCATCCCTCGAACAAATCCTCCTCTACGATCCTCTTCCACTACAGTTAGATTGGTTTGCACTGCCCTTAGGATCTCTATGATCTCCTTTAATCTTCTCCCAATGCCGGCATTCACCGCCCCAACTCGCACAAGTACTCTCCTTGGAGGCAAATTTACATGAAACCTATTGTTGCACTCTCTAGATGCAAACCTACATAGGCTTATATACACACATGAGAATTCCCTTCAACAGATCTCACACCCACTACTACCACCAGCACACCTTCTACCTAGTGCTCCCTAGCTGCAAGATGCGTCCATTGCTTTCTCCCCACACATCAATGTGGAAAACAAGACCTCCTCACTACTTGAAAGACTATCACCGCTCATATGAGTTAATGCAGTCACGGTTAGAGGATCTAATGAAGGACTATCTTAGACCGTGTATCCCATAGATGGTTAGAATGTCCAATGGAAGACTATCTTAGACAACGTAGCCTATAGATCAGATATCACTCAATGTGCAACATTTAGAATAAGCATTCATTTTATTGATCAGCAAGAAAATGAAATATTTACAATCTAAGCATGCCTACACATCCTAATGGTTGTTCATAGATTTACAACATGTAATGTCCCCTTTTTCAACTAATCCATTTGAAGGCTTCTTGCCCATTCTTCTTCCCGTGGGCAAGAGGAAGATGAACAAGGGAAGCTCTGAGATTATATTTTAAGTCTTTCTTTAATTAATAATTATATTTTCCTTTTGTATTTCCCTTCCTAAACAGGTCGGTTGGGTTGGAGAGCTTTTAGTTAAGCTTAAAAGCAAAAATAAACTTCTTAGGAGATCGGTCTTGGGGAATTCCTCCTTAAAGACTCCACCACCTTAAGGGTTTATAAGGGGTCACATAGACTCAATTTGGGGATGAATTTTCTTATATACTTTTACCTACTTGGGTCTAGACCTGGTTGCTCTATTCCAGTCCACTAAGTGGCAAAATCCATTAGTGTGGAAAGCAAGGAAGACGAAACCCTTCCATGTTGAAGATTGGAAAATGAAAAACTCTCCAATTTGATGGTGTTGAAGACTTCCATGAAGACTATCTCGTTGATTGGGCAGCTAGGGCGCTAAAAATAAATAAAATCAAGAGTTTTGCATCATTTTAGCACCCTCTCCTAGGGTGGCGACTTGGATAGGAGTGTATTTGGGTGCCTTCTAGGGCACGTTTTAGGATTCCAAGTTGATATTCAGATTTCTCTATATTTCTAAGGCTGATCTATCTTTTATTGAACATTTATTGGTGTTTGAGACCTCATATCAGTCACAAAGGTTTCTATATGTTGTGGATGATGTTTATGATGATATTTTGTTGAAATATTGCTTCTTCCAAGCTGCTGTCCAAAAAATCAGACTTTTAGTCCAAATTTTAGTTGGCTGGTGTAAAAATCAAAGTATATTCCAGTCTAAGTTTGTGTGATATTTTTTGTTTTGTGGTTCAGCCCTAGAAAGGGACATTATAGTGGTATCAGAGCTTTGGTCTTCCCAGCCTAAGGGTTTCATGCGAGGTGAAGAGAAGATGGATAGAATGATGAAAATGCAAGAAAGACTAGCAGACACCTTGGACTCTCTTGCCCTCACTATGCAAAATCTACATAGGGGAAGGACATTCAAGGAGGAAAGGGCTTCTTGCACAATACATGATAGCCGGAGGGAGAGGCCATTCTCATCAAGGCCCTCTAGACCTACCTTCATTGCTAAGGAGGAAATCGCAACCAAGGAAGAACCTAGGGTTTCAAAGGTTAATAATGTTGCAACTAGCTTTGAAGAGTATCAAGCCCTTCCGAAATTATTCATGATGCCCTATCATTTTCCGAGTTTGTAGGATGGAGAAAAGATAGAGTGGGCATTGGAACTTGGTCCAAGCCCCGAGCCATGCACAAGGGTCATGGGAAGGATATCCCAACCCTAGAGGAGAAGAGCCCCTTCATGTTGACAAAGCAAGAAGAGGTTATGGAGCTTGATGAAGAGGGAGCCAAACTCCCAAGTTCGCTATGCAATGATGGAAATGCCCATCCTTCTAAGGCTAAGAAGGAAAAGATCTATCACAGCAGCTGGTTACCAAGAGGGAGCAACCCTTGGGAGTCTTAGAAACCCCCAACACTCTTGCCAAAGTGGAGCTCTTGACTGATTTTCCAAACAACACTATGAAGACACAAGGTTTGGAAGAGAAGTTGAAGGTTGAAGCTCAATTGCCAAAGGACAAGGAGAAGGCTACAACAAATTCTCATGAAGAACACCAAAGGTATGAGGATAATTCAGATTTGTTGCTTCCTATCATGCCATTTCAGATTTATGGTCATGGGCAATTTGTTGAAAAAGATGATCTTGGGGCAAGTTTGATGCTCCGTAGTAAATCACGGCAAATGGGTAATCATCATGATGCTAAGAATGGAGAAAATCAGAATTGCAAGGGGTCAATGGGGCAAGAATTTTGGGTGACCTTGTTGGAAGCCATACACATGAAGAAAGGGCTTTTCCGGGTGCCCATAATCACTTTCAGTCTGCTGTAATTTTCAGGACAGCAACTAAGGGTAAGCAAATTAATTCTTTTCGTGATCATAGCAAGAGTATATTGCATTACCCTATGTCATTACAATGCCTTGGTTATCATGAGGGTTATTCTAACAATGATAAGAAGGTGAAGGAGAAAAAATGGGAGGAGGATCTTTGCCAAGAAGTCACTATCCATCTCCCAAGCATTGCCTATGAGTTGGATTTTCATGACAGCCAAAGGTATGATGGTCATTGCCCATATTCAATGCTCCATACTAAGGCATTTTTAAAGTCTTGGCAAGAGGGACAACACCCTCATAATTTCAGTTCAAGGTATGATAAAAACAACAATGGTCTACTCCAATTTTTCCATCACTCTATGGAAGATAAGAGAAGGAAGCTGGATCCCTTGTATCAAAATGGTCTGTACACATGGGTGTGGGACCCCGGTAATGTTTTGAGGCCAAAAGGGGGTGTAGTTACTAATGTTGAAATCATTATTACTAGTAATTTCATCATCTCATACCAAGGAGCAAGGAAAAATCAGAATTGATCCTTGAAGAACATAAGAAAATATTGTGGAAGACAACAAGGTTCAATGGTTGAAGCTCATGGGTCAAGAGGAGAAAATAGTGTCACATGGAGGGAAATTGACAAGGAGCAGCCTGTAACAGCAGATTTTGGGCAGCAAATGGTGTTCTTACATTCAGTAGTTTTCCCACAAAAAGAGCCACTCACAATAGGTAAGAGTGTTCATCATCACAAGGTGGGTTTCAAAGAACTCTTTGGGGTAAACATCATCACTTCCAGCTGTAAATATGGGACTGATTGGAATTCAATCCAAACTGATTACGATGTGGAGTCTCCTAAGGTACACATATTCACATTCCCAATTTTTGTATACTGTCTGTAAGAGGATTCATGTGGGTATATATGGAGTTTTTGATGCTTTCTAACACCTTAACTAAGTATGATTTATCACAAAAGGACCACATCCTTCAGTCACAACAGCTTGAGGTGATATGTTGGAGTGACAACATGGGAAAACATTTGTACCCCATGAGTACATTTGCATGGACAGCTGCCCAAGATCTAAAAGGAAATTATCACATCATCAATGGGCTTTCAGCTCAAGCATTGAGAACCACACGTGAATGGGTAAGTCCTACATGTTTGTGTGTATTACAATACCATTCACAAATGCCATCTCAGTTCTCTTTTAATTCACAATCTCCTAGAAGAATTATTTTGATAGAAGTCATGAGATTCACATGGGACATCAAGCAAGATGGAGATTATCTTGCTATCCTTAGTCTGGGAGGTCAGTTAGTAATGGGTGGCATGATGATAGGTGGTAGAAATGATGATTGGTGGGTTTCCAAGCATGCTGTCATAAAATTTTGCATGACTGTCATAGGCACTTCCAGCTTGTCTACCAACTTGGTGGTGGTCATACCCAAGAAGGCAGCAAGAAGGGGAAATTGTTTGCACACTTTAGAATCAATTCCAGTCAGTCTCAATCAGTTTCTGAGCAAGGAAGCACCTTCTAACAGTTGTAGCATGAGTGGAGACAATGGCAACAAAGTTGAACATGAAGGGTTCCATTTGTAACCTCTGAGGTGATATGTTGGAGTGAAGACAAAAACATTTGTACCCCATGAGTACATTTCATGACTGTTGCAGATCTAAAAGGAAATTATCACATCATCCCTTTCAGCTCAAGCATTGAGAACCACATGTGCTATGGGTAAGTCCTAAAGGTTTGTGTGTATTGCCTAATCATAGGACCATCTCAGTGGGATGGTGAATTCCCAATTCCTAGAAGAATTAATTTTGATAGGTCTGTTTGCAAAGGATGGACAGCTGCTTTGCTTTCCAACTTGTTCTTTTCACATTTTGGGTCATAAAAGGACACCTAGGCAATTGGAAGTTGTGTTTCCTACATCTCACCATCTTATGATATTTTGTGCAAATAAAAGCGGAATTCCAGTCACCTTCATTCTGATTTTTGAAAGAGAAAAACAAGGTTACATGGGTGTTTGGAACAGCATGAGGGGTAGGTTTGGACAACCAATGCTTGATGGTAATTTTGTAAGGCTGACAAGCAAAGAAGAAGAGCTGACCATCATGGTCCATCAAGAATGGGGGATGAAGAAGGAAATTGTTTTTCTTTAAATGAGTTCCAGTCAGTCTCATGTACAGTTTCATGAGCAAGGAAGCACCTTCTAACAGTTGTGGCATGAGTGGAGACAATGGCAAAGCAAAGTTAAACATGAAGGGAGGACTGTAATTTGTAACTCCTTTTTCAGGTGATATGTTGGAGTGACAACATGGGAAAACATTTTCCCATGGGTACATTAGGAAGATGGACAGCTGCCAAAGATCTAAAAGGAAATTATCATTTCATCAATGGGCTTTCAGCTCAGGCATTGAAACCAATTAATGGGTAAGTCCTTGTTTGTATTTCCCTTCGTAATTACCATTCAGTTCTCTTTTAATTCCCAATCTCCTAGAAGAGAGCTTTTAATTAAGCTTCTAAGGAGGTTGTTCTTGGGAATTCCTCTTAAAGACTCTTGGTGCCACCTTAAGGGTATATTAGTGTGGCAAGCAAGGAAGGAGAATTTGTATCCTTAGTTGGAAAACGAAAACTCTCCAATGGGTGGTGTCAAGACTTCCATAAAGACTATTTTGGTGGTTAGGCAGCTAAGGCATTGTCAAGAAAAGAATATCAAGAGTTTAGGCACTCATTTTGTCTACCAACTTGGTGGTGGTCATATCCAAGAAGGCAGCAAGAAGGGTGAAATTGTTTGCACACTTTAGAATCAATTCCAGTCAGTCTCAATCAGTTTCAGAGGAAGCACCTTCTAACAGTTGTAGCATGAGTGGAGACAATGGCAACAAAGCTGAACACGAAGGGTTCCACCGTGAATTACTAGCAAGGACAAAGAGGTTGCTGTTGGGAGAAATTCCAAGCATTTCTTGACTTTTGCAGTCACTTTACAACCCCGTACAATCACTTTGGTGCTATTTTTCTAAAGGGATTTATTGCCTAATCATAGGAACAAAGTTTACCTTGACCCAAGGGTCAATTTAAAGGCTCATGCAAAAATGTTTTCATGGTCTCCAAAGGCTGGAGATGGTGGACAACTGCTTTTGCATTTCCAGTATATTCATAAAGTTTGGGTTTGTGCGATATTCTTTGACCATCTGTTTCAATTTAGAAAGGGACATTATAGTGGTATTCCAGCTCACCTTCATTCTGATTTTTCATGAAAGAGTGATGAAGAACATGGATGTTTGGGAAATGCAAGAAAGACTAATGGACACCTTGGATCTCTTGCCCTCATGAAAATTATATAGGGGAAGGCCATTCAAGCAAAGAAGAAAGGGATTGGCCATCATATCCGCCAAACATGAGAGGGACGAAAAAGGGAACATTTTTGCCCATCTAGACCTACCTTCATGTGCAGGTAAAAGGAAAGCTGAGATCTATTTGGGATCCGAAGAACTAGAGTTTCAAAGGTTAATAAGGCAAACAAATTTGGGAAGGGAGTATTAATGCCCTTCCGTCGAACTTATCCATTTGAAAACCCTCTTGCCTTTTCTGAGTTCCCTTGGATGGAGAAAGGAACAAGGGCATTGAATATTTTCAGCCCCTTTAATGAAGAATGCACTTTTGTAAGGTTCATGGGAAGGATATCCTTTCCTAGAGGAGAAGAGCCCCATCATGTTAACAAAGATAAAAGTAAGTTTCTAATGGAGGTTGGTCTAGGGGAATTCTCCCTAATGACTTTTGGCGCCACCATAAAGATATACAAGGGGTCATATAGGCTCACTTTTGGGATGTTTTTGGATTATATACGTTTATCTATTTGGTTGTAGAGCTGGTTGCTCTATTCCAATCTACTAAGGGGCATCCATTAGTGTGGTTTTAGTAAGGAAGACAACAAACCTTTCTCTTGTTGATTTTTGAAACTATGAAAACTCTCCAATTTGGTGGTGTTAAGGACTTCTACAAAGACTATCTCGCTGATTGGGCAGCTAGGGCATCAAGGAGAAGAATATCAAGGGTTTATCATCACTTTTGGCTCCCTCTCCTAGGGTAGCGACTTGGGTGTGAGTGTGTTTGGGTGCCTTCTAGGGCACGTTTTGGCATTCCAAGTTGATATTGAGATTTCTTATTTGACAAAGATAGTTTTCATGGATCTATCATTTATTTGGCATTTATTGGGGTTTGGAGACCTCATTTTTAGTCACATTTGATAGCTGTACTTCTGCTGATATTTAATTAATTTCCAGCTGTGTTTGAAGTTGATTTATTGAGTATTGATTGCCTTAAAATAGTCCCAAAGGTTTCTATATATTGTAGATGATGTTTATGGTGATATTTTGTTGAATTATTGCTCTTTCCAAGCTGTTGTCATAAAAATCAGACTGCTATTCCATTTTTCAATTTCAGTTGGCTGGTGTAAAAATCAGAGTATATTCAGTTTGGGTTTGTGTGATATTCTTTGTCTTGTGGTTCAGCCCTAGAAAGGGATTCCCAGCCCCCCAATTTAAACACCACATCCGTATTTACAGGAACACCTAAAACAAGTTGGTGCCTTCCCAACTGGTAAATCACTGCCACTTTTCCCTAGACCCCACTGTCAAGCTACTGGTTATTCTCAAAAAACTTTAGCATTAAGCTATCACACATGGATCCCTTGAAATCTGCTGCAAAACACGGATCACCCTATCACATGAATCAATCAAATCCGCAAGTTGCAAAAGTTTTTAATACCCCACACAAATCGGCTGCGCAAAACCAACCACAACCATAAAGTGCATAGCTTCATCATTCCGTCCCTTGGGCACAACCAGAGAATTGTGTCAAGCAAAGGTCTTCACCCAAGATCAGAATAGATTGCACGCAAACCCACATATTAGCGCTAAACTGCTTTTTTAAGTCAAATTTGTTTTTGGTTGATGCAGGATTGCACATGAACTTGGATGCTCCTACATCAAAACGTTAGGGGTCTCCATGGAGATTCCAGAGGAAAACAAAATCAAAGAGCTAGGAGCAGCCTCGAGCCCAAGAGAAGTAGCCTCATGCCAACCAATGATCTGTAATTTTCCCAAGAGATGTAGCTTGTTGGAAATTAAATGCAGATTTGCTTCTATACATGCTGCAACTACTTGAATTTCTCAAATGGCTGTGTATTGTTTAGGTGCGTTAAGAGTGGTAGAATGTGCATTAGAGTGAGTACAATACTTGCAAACCATGAACAACAAGAAAGAGATGGAAACAAACACACAACATGAAGGACTTTACCCTATACGTCCAATGTGGGGAAATCAGCGGGAAGTGGCAATTGCACATCTTCCTCTTCTTCCCTTCAATGAAATGGGTCAATACAAAGAGCTCATAGAGCATACAACTCACACGCTCTTCACTATCCCCTACCTTCTTGATGCTATGATAGAAGAGTTACAAGTAACATAGAATGGTACAGTCATGACAATTGACCACTCACTACTACTCTCTCCATATATTCACCAATTCACTCCCATCGACACGCCTACCGCTTCTCGAGTTCCATAGATCATTGATCCATGATCACCAGTGTCTTCTCTGAATTCCTTCCTCCTATTTATATTTCTAGGAGATGTCCTTCCATGTACTAAAGGACCCCAAACACCTGAGAGCTAAAGAGATCATTTTCTGCCATTACTGGACCTATACAATCGCAGCAGGTGAAACCACCTGCTTGTGCAGACTGACAATTTCAAAACTAGCACTCTATAAGTATTGACGATTACACAACCCCTCCGATGGATTTGCAACCACTGCAACTGCCTCTCTGCATTAAGTGTCAGTTTAACAACTTGCCAATAAATACTCCCTTTGGATCCATACTGCTGCCTGAAATTGGATTTGTTTTGGAGTTGTTGAATTTCATGTATCCTTATGGATCATATTTCCTCTTTGGTGGCTTTGGTCCCACAGAATCGATCTTACAAGATATACAAAGATCTCTCCATCTACCTCTTGGAGCTTCTGTTTGATTGTTGGTGTTTGACCTTGAACCTACCTACTTGCCAATTTGCTTGAGCCTTTGTTGTCATTCCCATGAACTTTTCCTGCAAAACATCTTTCACACACTTCCCTTGTTTGTCCCAAGGTGATGTTCCTGCTCTGCTTGTTCGTCCTAATGCGAAGTATCCAATATAGAAGGTAGTATTACAATCTTCCTCTTCGTGCAATATGAAAGGATATACACATCCTTGAAAAAAGTTCCCAAAACCTGCAATTTTTCACCTCCTGCCTCTTATGAAAGAATGGTGGCCAATTCTTCCTCCTTGTGAAGCAAGGGAAGAGTGAATTAATTTTCCTCACAGAGAGTTGGCTGTTACAACCTCTTGCTCTGCTGCAATCTGATTGGGCTTGCGGTCCCACTATGTTTCCTCTTCAATGGTGTGCGCTCGTGGCAGTCCCATAACGATCTCTTATTGGTAGATTTGTTTCCCCAATGATGCCTCCATGATATTGGAGTAGATCATGCACTTTCCTCCACAATGCAAAGGTGATGCTCTTCACTTTGGGCTTTTCCCCTTATCCATAAAGAGTAAGCCAAGTGATGTTACAACTCGTTTTTTAGCTGAAAAATACATGTTACAACCTTCTTATTATGCCAAAACAAGATACAATGGCTTCCACGCAATCATTATTTCAACTACATCATATTGCTATCGAGGAATTATACAATGTACAATGCCAAAAAAGATGCAATGGCTACCATGCAATCATTCTTCCTACTACATCATATTGCCATAGAGTAATCATAGAATGTACAATGCATATTCATTGTCGATGTTATCAATATGTGCATACCATAGTTCTTCCATATCAAAATCAGATTTGAAGCTTATACAACCATGCCCAATGTGCATACAAAACTGAAATATGCATGCTCCATCTAGCCTTATCTGCTGTAGCTCCTTATGTGCATGCTAAAAATAACCTCGGGCAATAACTGTAAAGTTCATATTCATACCATAACAAGTGTATAATGCTAAAATCAGAATCTTTCTTCAATGTTGCAAGTTTGAAGTGCACCTAGCGTGCTACAACTCAATAATGCTGAGACAACTCTTCCTCATACTACAGTTTGCCCATTTGCATTTACAGCAACCATAATGAGAGATACTATAAACTACAATAACAGATAAAACTCAAATCATCTTGTCGTTGTGATGATTTTATTGCTAGAAGTTGCTGCCCAACCTCATGCTTTGAATGCTTGCTCTCTTAGCTAGACTGTTTCGGTACAGGTATGGGTAGATATACGGTACAGGGTACGGTACACTGAAATGGAAATTTGTTGAAAACCTCAGGTATGGTACGCTGTGGGTAACGTTCATAAAATATATTTTTAAAAAGTAAAAATATAAATATATATAAAAATTTAAAGAAAACAAGCTTATAGTCTCAGCAACCTATAAAATATTAGAAGCCAACAACAAGCTTATTATGAATTAGAAGCCATCTAAAGCAAGATTTCTGTGACTGAATACAAGAAGACCACAAAACATTAAATCTATGAGTCCATCTACTAATGGGCTAACAAACATTCCACTTATTGTTAAGGCCCAAGAGAAAGGTTTGGGGAGAAGGCAATCTTTTCATAAAGTTGTTTGGAGGTATCCTCTTGGAGAGGGGGCCTTTGAGCCACCTCATAGTATCCCAAAAGTCATTCTCATCCTCCATAATTAGTCCAGTAGAGGGAGATGTGAAAGCATTTATGAGCATTGTATACATTCTGAACTGAGATTGAGGAAGCTTATAGAAAGCTTTAAGGTTTGTCCATTCCATCCACTTCCCAAATCTGTACAAGTCATGAAATATTTTAATTCCTTTCTCAAACCAAAGGAGGGCAGAGCAGCCTCTTGTCAAGGCAAGGATCTTGTCATTATATTTCAGATTCAACGAAATCGATGTGTAGGCTTGGCACCTAGTGTCAAAGGAAGAGAAGATAGGCTGCCCAACCACCAAGTGCTTCAAGTGTTCCCATGCCTTCCAAATTGACTGAAGAATAAAGGACCCATGAGGAGCAACAAGAAAGCCCCCAAATAGCAAGAAAAACAAATGAAGTCCTTTTCATCACTCTTGACCCTTCGGAGCCTATTGGCAATATTGAATCTCACACGAACTTTCCAAGGTTCAATTCCAGTCAAAGCCCTCAAGTTTTATTTATTTTTTGCACTTAAAAAAAAATATGTGGGTACGTGCCCACAGGCCCGGGTACATCGCGGGTATGGATTTCCGTACAGGATGTACCTGGGCTGTGGGTACGTGATCGAAAATACCCCACCCATACTAGGTATGTAACAGCCTAGTATGGGGGGTACTTGGCGTTTCCGGGAAGTATAGTCTCTTAAAGTGCCTCTTTTCCTGTTGTTTCCACGCTATGCGACACAAGTGGTGAATGATAAAAACTAGAAACATGCTATTTGCTTCCCTATGTGTTATTCCCAAGTAGATTTGCATGTTCCAAGATCACCTATGATGAGTACAATGCTTTGCATGCTTGCCCATACAAGTGGAACTAGTTTCCTGTTTGCCCTACTAATAAATGGAAACATTCAATGCTTTGAAGATACAAATTGAAGTGTTTTCCAATGCCCATACATTTGAATGCAACTCAAAATACTATTCTTTGCAGATCATGTAAATGCTGAATTGAAGAATTAAATGAAATTTCATCACCACTACTTGCTCGCAATGGTTGAGCATGTAATGTCCCTCTTTTCGGATAGTTCTTATCGAAGACCTTTGGCCCATTTTGTCTACCCGACGGCCAAAGGGGGTGCATAAGGGTGACTTAAGTCACAATAAATTATTATAAAGTGCTATAAAAATAAAATAAAATTATTAAAGCACTTGTATTAATGTATTTGGCTTAATAAGAATAAATTACAATCCCATGGTAAATACAATTTGTCTTGAGGGGTAAATATCATTGTAAGGGGATTTATTATATTTTATTCTTCCTAGAGAGGATAATGGCGACTTGGGCCAAAGGTGAGTAATGACATCTAGGAAGGATAAAAATATCATTAATTATGTATTTCCTCCTAAGGAAATGCCACTAGCTCTAGGAGTGGAAATAAATAGAAAAGAGAGTCATAGGCCTCATTAAAAAATGCGACTTGGCCTAAGGGTTTGCAAGAAAGATGATTGGTTATTTTGGAGGTCATTTTTTTTCCTTTATAAGGAGAGGTCGACCTGCTTTGAGGTATCTCAGAATTTTATATGATATTTTCTCTTGCATTGAGCTCTCAGCTTTTGCAAATATTCCAAGGACGAAACCCCTTAGGAATTCTCTCTCTTGTGGACGAAAACCCCAAGAGTTTGTGAGGGTTTTCCACTCAGGAATTCCCATTGGATTAATCAGATTTTCAGTCATTTCCAGCAGTGTGTTTTTGGAGAATAAATTGCAGCAGTGTTATCACAAATTCTTCTAGTGGAGCGACTCAGTCTGTGGTTGTTTTGGCATGGTTTTTGAGGTATTTCTGATCTGATTATTATTGTCAAATCATCTACTGATTTTGGGAAGCAAAGCAAAGAAATTTCAGAATTTTTAGAAGGTTTTTCAGTGGTGTTTCAGTCAGTTTTACATACAGATTTCAGATCTGATTTTTAATCAATTGTGACCTCTAAAAATCTGGTTTTTAATATTTTTGTGCTTTAAAAATTATTGCCATCAGTTTGCGAGTAAAAGATAATTTTTTGAGTGATGTTTGTATTGGGTTCACCCTCAAACCCTAGTCACATTTCGTCTATTTAACTCAGATTTGCCCTAATATTATTGCCATAGTGTAATGTCCCCTTCTTGGGACATTTTTGAAATTGAAGACTTGAAGACCCTCAACCCATTCTCTCTTCTCATGGGCTTGAGGATTGAGCTTGAAGATGATCCAAAGATGTCTTTTGTCTATTTTGTAACCCCTTGGTATGCCTTGCGCTACAAGGAGGGCTCTCTAGGTTAGTTAAATGTGCACATAGGATAGTTGTTTTATTTATTTAATTAAAAATAATAAAGTGCACATAGTCTTAGTTTATTAGAGACTTTATTTTATAATGAGAGTTTATGTTTTCCCTCCAAAAGGGAAAAGGTCGGTCATTGGATATTGCACCCCTTAACTCTATAAAAGGAGGTCACATTTCCTCTTTAGAGGGTTATGTTGATTGATCATTTGATTTCACTCCATGCTTGGAGTAATGGGATGTATGCCCTAGTTCTTGCATTGTGCTCTCTCATTGTAAGCTTCATTTGGATCCATTGTTGAAGATATTGAAGACTCCATTGTTATCTTCATTGTGCTCTCTTGTGTTGAGTGTGTTTATGCATTGTTTTTCCATTCTAAGATTGGCGACTTGGCTCATATGTTGATGCATTAATTTGTGAGGTTAAATCTGCATGTTGTGGCTCAAATTTAAGTGATTTTGGAAGGGTTTATGGTGTTTTATTTACTGTTGTTCACTGCTGCATTTATTAGAGCTAAAGCGACTTGCATGGGAGGTTGTTTTGGCATGTTTTGGAGTCTTTTGAGCTAGATCTGCAATCTGATCTGTATTGACATATTTTTCCAAGTGTGGGACTGATATTTTGAGGGTTTTTGAAGCAAAGAAAGAGCTGATAATAATTTGTGCAATTTATTCTAACCCTAGCGACTGGTTTTCAGATTTTGGGGTTGTTTTGAAGGGGTTTGGGTGTTAAAATTCAGTTTCATAGTCCATTGGAAAGGCCTTGGTTTCTAGATTATTGTGCAATTTATTTCATACAAAAAGAGCAAGTATTGAAGGAGATATTAATTTTTGAAGTTTCAGTTGTTCTGGGTGCATTTTTAATTAATCATTTAAAATTTCAGATCTGGAAAGATTAATTATCTAATTGGTTCTCCCATCTAACCCATCACTTTGGCTTACTCCAACCCCATTTGGGTTGTATTAATGCTAACATTGGGTTATTTGAGGTCGAACTAAGAAGAGTTAACCTCTCTTCTAATCGATTTGAGTTAATTAATTTGTAGATTCAAATAATATCCCAAAATGAGACATTCCAGTGGTATCAGAGCAACTTTCATCTACTCTTGTGGGGTTTGTGTTCGCAGAAATAAGGAGGAACTAATTTCATAATTTTTGGAGTTGATTTGATGCCCTAAATGTGTTGGTGACCTAATTTTTAGGAAAAATTAGAGTTTCGTGTTTTCTATGCGAAAAATAATTTTGGAATATTATTCTTCATATTTTTGTGGCCCAAGATCCAAAGTTTTAGCTCATTTGGACTTCTCTAGCCAAAGATATGGATTTTTTAAGTTTGAAATAATTTTCTGCAATATTTTGGGTTTTAAAAATCAAATTTCAATTATTTTCATAAAATTCCTTTTGGAAAAATTGCTCCATAATATTATCTATCATTCCCCAAAGTTTCATGCAATTCCGGGTGTTTTGAGCAAGTTATGCAATTTTTCTAAATTCAGCTAGGGATAGTAACAAACTTACTATTTATAGTAAGTCTCCCATTTTCAAATCTAGAAAAATTTCAGTTTTTGCATATTTAGATTGAGAAAAATATTTCAAAATTACTTATTGCATTTGTTTGAGGTGAATCAGAGCAATTTTCTTCTCCTTCCCTGTGGGGTATTGTTTGCAGAGTTTTTGATTATGGGGATTGCAAGTGATGGAGATATGAAGGCCAAGCTCTATAAGCTTGGGAGATGGCTTGAAATTACTCCTCTTGAGAAGAGTGTATTTTCAACACTCTTGAAGAGGTGGTAAGTTGTTTATGTTTGTTAGAGCAATCAGATTATGGCTCTATGTTTTCAGTTTTAGATCCCTTGGTGACACATTTGGCTAGATCCGATTTATTGAGGCATGAGGAGGTGGATGTGAGACTCTTGGTCATCACATGCATTAGTGAGATCACACAGATATCAGCCCCAAGCTTGCCATATGATGACATCACTATGGAGGAGATCTATGAGCTCATGATTGGAAGCTTTCAAAAGCTTTGGGACACCACCAACCCTCACTTTGGCAAGAGGGTTAAGATTTTGGAGAACATGGCTAAGGTAAGGTCTTGCATTCCAATGTTAGATCTTGATTGTGATGATCTCATTTCACATATGTTTGAAGTCTTCTTTGATGTTCTACATGAGGATCATTCACATGATATAATGGATGCTATGCAAACTATAATGTCCCTAATGTTGAATGAGTATGAGGAACCTCCACAATCTTTGCTATCCATACTTGTGGAAGGATTGGGACAAGAGAAGTCATGCATTGCTCACTCCTTAGCAAGAAGAATTGTGAAT
The DNA here is from genome assembly GCA_018340775.1 of Taxus wallichiana var. yunnanensis. NCBI lineage: Eukaryota > Viridiplantae > Streptophyta > Pinopsida > Cupressales > Taxaceae > Taxus > Taxus wallichiana. The sequence goes on from CM031239.1 coordinate 451,309,127, forward strand.
CAATGTTCAAGCAAAGTGAAGACATGCATCCAAGGTATGGGTCCTTTTGTTTTTGATGATAAATTTTGGCATCTAATGATTGCATGGGTTTGAGTGGGTGCAAGGAGAAATCAGATTTGGTTGATGGGCATGAAGAGGATATTAGTGTCAAGCATATGCATGATCAAGGAGAAATGATGGCAAGGGAACATGTGATGGAAAAATCAGATTTGAGGGGAGTTGTTCAACCCCACCACGAGCCATTTGAAGGGCAAGGAGAAGGCATGGTCAATGACCTCACCATAGAAGGGTATACTCATTCATATAATACATCATTTGTGTCTACTTCTATGTGGCAAAAAGAAGAAATCTTGAAGCATTCATTGCATGGTAATAATCTTTTGATGTTTGACAAATTATTAGTGCCTACTAATTGCATCAAGTTGAACATGAGTGCAAAAGGAGCAGGTTTTCAAGAGGACTATGAAGATGGGCTTGTGAAGAGGTATGCTTATGAAGGAAGGACACCATGGGATGCTTATGGTAATTTTCAGTTCGCTGTAATTTTCAAACAACAGGCCCTAATGGGCAAATGGATGAGGTTTGTCACCCAAGCATGAGTCTTATGAATGTCCCAAGTCATTACCCACCAAGTATGAATGCTTGTGAGGAGGAAAAAGGGGTTTGGATGAAGAAAATGGTGAAGAAAAGAGCGTTGTTCCAAACTCAGAAATTCTGAGTTTTGTAGATGTTGGGAGCAGCCCAAGGTATGATTTTTCATATTTTATTTCTCCTTCCATATTGAGTTTTGATGGGTATGATTTTGAGCATGATAGGGAGATGGATATGATGTGCAACATGGGGTATAATGGTCACATTCTTGTTGGTACTTTTGCTCTTAACATTTGGGTGCATGATGGAAAAGGAGAAAGAGTGATTATCACTCTTCCCAATGATGGAAGCCATAACAATAAGCTTGTTGGTCCGTATGAGGAATTCATCATTAGAAGGCACAAAGGTATGATGGCTTCATGTGTTTTGCTCCCTCTCATAAGGGAAAGTCATTGGCACAAAGTAAGGTACAAGGTTCCTTGGCTCTTATGATGATATTCATAAATGCATGCATTATATTTCAACTTTCTCCTTTCTTTGTGAGCATAGAAGAAGAGAAATTTGTGGTGTCATCTTGCACATGTTGCTTCATGTGATAAGGGATAAAAGGATTTGAGTTTTACAAGCTTTATTTGGATACATGGATATCATCTCCTTTCTTTTTCAAATAATGCTAACTCCTATCTCCTTGGAAGCCTTGAAGGAAGGATGGATCACATGGACTACACCTTGCATGGTAAGAAGTCCATTTTCAGATTTTGAACAATAGTTATGTCTTCCACTTGGATGTTTGATTGATGTGCTTCCAAAGGTAAAATCAACAAAGGATATGTGTTGGGAATGTTTGGTTGTTGCTTGCATGACCACAAACTTTTGGGCTTCAATGGAAAGGTTTGGAAAAAATGAAGGAACATGGTATGAACTCTTCTCAAGGCATTTCATTTTCAGTTGTGCATATGGATAATTTTCAGTTTGTTATGGTTGAGGATGAAATTTCAGTTACATGGGAGCCATTTTTATTCACTAGATTGATGTTCTTTCATGTTGGGAAAAAGATTTTGAAATGTGCTAGCTTGTTGCCCCATCATTTTTATGATTGACATCACTATGACCAGCCTCCCTATCACTTCTATAATTCATATTTTTGCCATGCATTTGATGATATGGTTGTTGGTGCTTGATTTTGGCTCATGGGTGAATACTTGGGGATGGAAACCAACCATTCTAATTCTGATTTTTGAAGGGAGAATGCATGATTACAGCAGTGTTTGGAGCCACATAACAGAATTTGGGGGCAGCCCATACATGGAGACTTGTGAGACATTCACACCATGGAGACACATTGGAAAAGTGTTTTTCAACACTTATTTTTCTAACTTGTTTGCTTCATGTGCAGATTTGAAAAAGAAATTGCAGTTGAAGACACTCCTAACTTTCAAGAGAAAGAAGCATCACAAGTTATTGCAAATGCTTCACCACTTGGTATGCATGCTTCATCACTTGGTAGGCATGGGATCCTGGCTTTGGGAGTGCTACATCTTTGCACTCGGATGCATGAGCTTGCTATTGCTTGAGGGCAAGCAATCTTGGGAAGGGATGACTGTAATGTCCCCTTCTTGGGACATTGATGAAATTGAAGACTTGAAGACCCTCAACCCATTCTCTCTTCTCATGGGCTTGAGGATTGAGCTTTGATCCAAAGATGTCTATTGTCTATTTTGTGACCCCTTGGTATGCCTTGCGCTACAAGGTGGGCTCTCTAGGTTAGTTAAATGTGCACATAGGATAGTTGTTTTTATTATTTAATTAAAAATAATAAAGTGCACATAGTCTTAGTTTATTAGAGACTTTATTTTATAATGAGAGTTTATGTTTTCCCTCCAAAAGGGAAAAGGTCGGTCATTGGATATTGCACCCCTTAACTCTATAAAAGGAGGTCGCATTTCCTCTAGAGGGTTATGTTGATTGATCATTTGATTTCACTCCATGCTTGGAGTAATGGGATGTATGCCCTAGTTCTTGCATTGTGCTCTCTCATTGTAAGCTTCATTTGGATCCATTGTTGAAGAATATTGAAGACTCCATTGTTATCTTCATTGTGCTCTCTTGTGTTGAATGTGTTTATGCATTGTTTTTCCATTCTAAGATTGGCGACTTGGCTCATATGTTGATGCATTAATTTGTGAGGTTAAATCTATGTTGTGGCTCAAATTTAAGTGATTTTGGAAGGGTTTATGGTGTTTTATTTACTGCTGTTCACTGCTGCATTTATTAGAGCTAAAGGGATTTGCATGGGAGGTCATTTTGGCATGTTTTGGAGTCTTTTGAGCTAGATCTGCAATTTGATCTGTATTGCATATTTTCCAAGTGTGGGACTGATATTTTGAGGGTTTTTGAAGCAAAGAAAGAGCTGATAATAATTTGTGTAATTTATTCTAACCCTAGCGACTAGTTTTCAAATTTTGGAGGTTATTTTGAAGGGGTTTGGGTGTTCATAAAATTCAGTTTCATAGTCCATTGGAAAGGCCTTGGTTTCTAGATTATTGTGCAATTTATTTCATACAAAAAGCAAGTATTGAAGGAGATTAATTTTTGAAGTTTCAACTTGTTCTGGGTGCATTTTAATTAATTAATTGTTATAAATTTTAGATGTGGAAAAGATTAATTATCTAATTGGTTCTCCTATCTAACCCGTCACTTTGGCTTACTCCAACCTCATTTGGGTTGTATTAATGCTCACATTGGGTTATTTGAGGTCTAACTAAGAAGAGTTAATCCCTTCTAAGTCGATTTGAGTTAATTAATTTGCAGATTCAAATAATATCCCAAAAGGAGACATTACACATAGTCTTGAAAATCTATTTTGATATTTGTGATTGAAGAAAAATTCATTTTAGGCAAGACATCCAATTGGGGGGATCTTTCATAGCAATGGTGATGAAGAAACATGTGAGAGTTGTTCTTCCATTTGATTCTTCCAATCCTTTGGTAGGATCTTCTTCACCTCTTGTTTGTGGCTACAAATTCTCATTTTGATATTCTTTGGATTAGAATGGTAAACTTTGTGTTAGATAAGTACTTCTCCATTGTAAACCATGAACACTAGGAATGAGATGGAGAAAAACATTACAGCACTGGTAGGATTTTACCCTCAAAACCTCAATGTGGGAATAGTCGAAGATTGGAAGAGGGAACTTCTTTCTTCCTCTTCTTCCCTACAATGAAACGGGTCAATAAAACGAGCTCATAGAGCATACAGCTCACACTCAGCTATTTCCGATCATCTTGATGCTGTGATGGAAGACTTACAAGCAAAATAGAGTGATAAAATCATGACAAGTTCACCAATTCACTCCCATAGTCCTTTAGATCATTGATCCGTGATTGCTGATGTTTTCTCTCAATCTGTGCTTAAGTTATTTATCTTGTTGGGAGATGTCTTTTCGTGCACCAAAGGACCCCAAGGGCCCAAACACCTAAGAACTAGAGAGACACCTTTTACACTGTTGCTGGATCTGTACAGTGATGATGGGAGAAATCGATGGTTTAAGCGTAGAAAAATGGTTTCAAAACTGCTGCTCTGCATGAAGCAGCAGTTTTGCAACCTGCCAAGAAACACTCCCTTTGGGACCCTACTGGTGCTGAAACCAGATGTTTTTGGAGTTATTGTTGAATTTTGTGGATCCTTACAATCAGCCAAGCACCCCCAACCCAAGCTCCATTCCAAGAGGAGGAAAAATTAGAGATTCAATCTTAGGAAGGAGAAGTGCTGAAAAATTAGATCATTGATTACACCAACTCGAGGAGTATTTCAGTTTGTATCAAATTAATGAAGACAGGCAATTTTTTTAAAAGGTTAAAATTGGTTAGTCGTGCACTAATTTGATTGGAAAGTCATGCTTATTCATTGGCTATGATAAAATTACCACCGATTTCTAAATGGGATGAATTTATAAGTTGATTGAGAAGCAATTTATCCTATTTGATTTAAAACAGAAAGGTTTATTAATTGCTAATATTTCAGGCTAAAATGCAGAATTGCACAACCGAATTACATGTTCGAAGGCTGTCCAAATGAGCAAATATATGCAAGATTATAACTTCTTGATGAATTACATTAGGGCAGAGGGAAGTCTTCATATTCATCTAGGGGGCATGTCATTAGCCAAGCTTGAGGATACATGTGAGGCTTGTTCCCAAGCACTTTACCTTGAGATGTTAGAATAAACGGAGACCATCATCCTCTCACATGCTTGAAAAACAGCAAGGGTAGATCCAAGCCAAAAGAGAGAGATGATAAATGTTGGAAATTGTCATATAAAATTGCATCCTCATAAGAACAAAAAGAAGGCTATGCATTCCTTTGAAGGAAGGGAAATAGGTCAGTAACTCTGATGTGGATGCAAAGATTTCTTGTACTTCCATATAAAGAGAGGTATGCTTGGGTAGCAATGAGGTTCATGATGAAGGTGAGGTTGGTAAAATTCCATATCAAGATTAAATTAAGAAGACAAAAAGTTGATGGTCTTTCTAATTCTTGTTGACGGGCAAAAATGATTTCAAAGAGTTGGTAGACAAGCTTGGGTTGGCTACATATGATAATATTAATCCTTATTCTTTAGGCTGGGTAAAGCAAGGAATAGAGATAGAAGTTACCACACAATGCAAATTCAAGTTTGGGATAAATGAACAATTCATTGATGAAGTTGTGTATGTTGTTACTCTTGATGTTTGTGGTGCAATTTTCAGCCCATACATGTATGTGAAAATACCATTTTCATGAGAAGAGCTAACAAGTATCATTTGATAAAAGATGGGGAAATTTACATCATCAAGGCATGTTAAGGAAATTAAAACTCATGGCATAAGTGCCAATCCCGAAAAAATTGATAAGTGCTAGGAAAAGTTGCTTTGCTTGTTTCATCCAGATAAAGAAGATAATTATTAATTTTCACATCCTATGTTCATACATTTATTATTTTTGAGACTTTCAGATGACTAGATGGTTTTGCCACATTGATAGAACACTATATACTGCTTTGATTTGATTTAATTATCATTGTGACATGTTTTGGGAGTGAAACAATTATTATTAGTTGATTGATTAGCAGTAGATAATATTGTGGATCTATATTTCAATTTTGGATTACTATTTATATGTAATGCTTTTAGTTCATTTCAGTTGATTTGATTATTTATAATGGATAATGCATTAGGTGCTCTTGTCTACATGTATATAGGTGTTCTCCATTTTATGAAGGATGTCATCGGGAGATGCAAAGATGCGTACCTTGGGTAACATCATAGAGAAGTTTCCATGTGTGTTACAAAAAGGCCAAAACGGTGTTAAACCATAGGTGATAGTCATTAGTTTTTTTTTGTTGACTAAGTTCTTTTATCTTTGTACCCGTGGAGGCAATAGGTTTGTTAATCGCTACCAAGGAGAAAAGAGATTACAATGCATTAAGGTTCTTTCAGCTGCGGATTCAAAAGACAATGTCATGTTACGCACTTGTTGATTGGTGTATTGATCTTTGTCTCAACAATGGCATGCTTGTCATCGAATTACGTCATTGGTGTTTCTAAGCAATTAGTTCATAGATGTTATAAAAATTACAAATAAGTAAAAATATGGTATTGTGAGTTTCAGCAAGAAAAGGGCATTTTCACAGCCACAACATGGGTGAAACTTTGCATTAGAGGGGTAAGTGGCCTTGTGCATTTATGTTATATTTTTGTCGATATCACCTTATACCTCCTAACACCTTATTTCTTCGTCCTAACTTCATATTTTTCTTTCATGACTGCTATAAGCCCTATGTGCAGGCACCCACCACCCGATCTAGTGGGTGGGATGTTAGTCATGACTTCCTACTTTTTGAACCATGGAAGTGTTCTTGTTTATATATATCATATGTTTCCTCATCAAGAAGCATGTGGGATTAAATCGCTAGAAATCTTAAAGTGGAATTCCTACATGAGCTTCCGATTTTTGAAAGAAAAAGCCCAACTCACATTTGTATTTGGGAAACATGAGCTCACATTACATTGCAACTTAACCGCATTGCATTCACCAACCTCCATTGCATTGCATCATACACATCATCACGTATAGCTCACCAAGCTACCAACTCACTCGTGGCGTGGCAAAAGCCAAAGTGGCGATAACCACTTAAGAAACGCTTATAAATAACTACGATTCCCCATGTACATTTAATGTGGGTGTAATGTCCCCTTTTCTAATTTAAAAATAGTTAATAATATTTTAAGTAGGGCACCCAATTCTTATGTTGGGACAACTTCATATTATTATTATTAAAATAAAAAGTATTTTTAAATACTAAAATAAAAGAAAAGGAGAGGTCGTCCCTCTTTAAGAGGGAAAAACAAATATTAAAAAAGAAATAAAGAGGCCTACATGGAGTGCTCCACAAAGAAAGAAAAGTAAAGGCTATAAAAGCAAATGTTGGGGCTCATTTACAAGATCATCTTGTGAATTATATACTTCTCTTTTGGAAATTGGAGCATTGAGCTCTCATTTTCACCCTTTGAGGACGAAAACCCTCATTGGATCCTATTGGGAGACGAAAACCCTCAATAGTCACAACACTTGGGGACATAAACCCTCATTTGTTGAATTGGTGCCTTCATCCAGAGTCACATTGAGTATCAAATTTCAGTATGGTAAGGGTTTCAATCAATGCTAGGGCACACATTCCAACTAGGGCATGCTTTTGGGGGCTGCCACATTCATTTTCAGCTTGATCTACCCATTTGGAGATTTCGGGATCACTTTTCAGTGGGTTTTCATGGTTGGAAAATTGTGATTTCACTTTCATTGGATAGCTGGTCTCTTCAAGATCATTTTGAGCATTGGTTTGTGTTGAAACTCCAAGTATTGATGGAGTTATGAATTTTAGAAGTTTCAGCTGTATTTGCACTTGAAATAAATTTATAAAATACAAATTTGCTCCAAATTTCATCTTGTTGGATTTATTGAGTATTTGGGATATTTCTATGTTAATTTCCAGTCCATATTGCATGAGAATGGATGCCATTAAGTGCTGCTACAGTTCGTTGCATTAGGAAGACTTGTTTATTTACTTTTAGTTGCTTTTAATGATGTATGATGCCCTAAAAGTGTAATTTCTTGTTCGCTGCTAGGGTTTCTAATATTGTTGGATCTACTATTATAAAAATCATATTATTTTCAGCTGGGGTTTGTGTAAATTCCTTGTTGGTGTGGTTCAGCCCTAAAGGGACATTACAGTGGGACAAATATAGTCCACTCAGTGCAAAAACTAGAGTTCGCCTATAACTCACGCCAATGCAAGGGCTCGATCTCAAGTGAATAAAACCCACAACCGCCTCGCTGCCGCCGCCGCCATTGCCATCAACTTCCGCCCTACCCGGATCCAAGTGGTTGAGTTGTATGGAGGACATTGAATGGGTCTTGGGACACATAAATGCCAAAAGCTAAATTTAGAACCTTTCATGTAAAATTGAAGGCTAAAATTAAATGCCAATTTAAACTTAAAAACATGCAAACACATCAATAATAAAAGAGGAGAAATATAATGGCCACACAAATCAATTCAACCAGGAATAGAAAATGCATGAGAAGAAAATAGAAAAGCAATGAGATAATTTTGGAAGAGGAATGAGAACAAAATAGAAGTGAGAACAAAGAAAAAATACACATACAAATCCAGAGAATGAGAATACATAGATTCGTAGAGTGAAGGAGAGTGAAGGACGCACGATTCACAAGGAAATAAGACGCAGAGCTATAGAGTACAAAAAAAGATTATTTAGAAGCGAGAGGAGGAACATGAAGCTTATACACCCGTGTTTTCTTCCATGTCTCGCACTCATGTATTAAATCTTGAATGTTTGCATGTCTGCAAAGAATGACAAGTGGTAAAGGCCCTAGGAAAACCAGCTAGAGGTCGTGGGTTTGACCCACACGATCCATGGCATATAATCTTTTGTTTTCGAACCACACAATGGTTCAAATTGAACTAAAAGGGGAAGGTTCAAGGGAAAGGGGTCTCAAGGTCGACTCTCTCGCCCACCATATTTCTTTTGTTAAAACCAAAATCAAACAAACCCTCTTAGTTTTCAATGCATAGGAAATTAAACTATAAGCGTGATGATGGATAAACTTAGATATATTTATAGGTCCCGAGTAGACCATATTAGTAAATGGAGTTAAACTATAATGTCCCCTTCTCCGAGCTAGTTCATTTTGAAGGCCTTGGGCCCATTCCACTTCCTATGGGCTTAAAGGGAAAGAGCAAGGGAAGTATTTAACGTCATGATTCTCAATTGCTTTTGTAGCTTTCTATTATTTTCAAGCAACTTTCTGATTATGACTTAGAAAAGTTAAGCCCATAGGAACTTATATTTCTACAAGGAGGTCGATCCTCTTTTGGGGATCATCCTTTTGATTTTGGCGCCACCTTTAGCTATATAAAGGGGTCGCTTGGCTTGAAAAGGGGACACTTACTTTGGAATTCATTTTCTTTGAGTTGGAGCACGAAATTGTTTTCTCTTCCATTGAGGACGAAAATCCTCCATGGAGGTCTATTGAGGACGAAGCCCCTCAATAGCATTCAGATTTGGGGACAGAAACCCTCAAAATCTGCATAAGGTGGTCTCATTTAGAGATTACATTGGGCTACATTCAGATTTCTTTGGTGCACTATCTATTTTCAGTCATTTTCAGCTAGGGCAGATCAGATTTGCATAGTTTTGAGTGTGGAACAGCCACAAGAGTCCATGTTGGATCAGCACAAGGGTTTGGGCAGATTTTCAGTCCATTGGGTGGAAGCGCCATACTTTGGAGGGTTGTTTGGCCAATTTCAGACCCTCTCCTAGGGTAGCGACCCCTCCTTGGGAGGAGTTCATTGGTTTCTAGGGCACGGAAACTCACTTTCCTCCCATATTTGGATTCTTCATATTTTGGAGGCTAATTGAACTTTCCAGAATGGTTTTTGGGCCTTGGAATCATTATTTCCAACCATATCTGTGAGTGTACTTGTTGTCGTCATAAATTTAATCAAATAAAATCAGTTGGTGGCTTGGATGATCATTTCCTTATTCCTAAGTGTTCTAAAAATATTTCTAAAGCTTTGGAACCATCTGGGTATATTTGTATTTGAGTATTTTGGGATGAAATTGCAAAAATCTTATTGTTATTATAAATAAATCAGTTTGTTGTACTTGATGTCATACATTTTTAGTTCATTATCTATTGGGGTTTGTGCAATATCCGTTTATTTCAGTTTTGATCCCGAAAGGGACATTACACAAACCAAGAGTTATAGATGGGATAACACATGTTTTATATGCATAGAAGTTTCAAAGAAATGTAACTTACACAACAAACATATATTCCTCCAAGGGTTTTTACAATGCTAAGGAATACCTATGCGGATATAATATGTTTTAAGAACCTTATGAATTTAAAGTGGATAGCAAATATGAACCGAGAGTATAAGGGTTATGATATAAAACCAAATCTAAAATCAATGAATAAATAAATATCTATACCATTATAAATGAAGAGATTTAACAAAGAGATTACATTAAACCAAAAAGGGTATCTCAACCCAACTTTTAAAACAAAGGATTTGTATTATTATAAGAAGTGATTTTTATTATGAAGTAAACTATAGTATGAGAAGACGGGTTTATGAGGAAGATTGTCACCCTCACTTGCAACACTAGTATTATGGAAACTTGACCATCTTGGAAATCATGAATACATTACTTTCGTATATTAACAACATTATAAATAGTAAATCAATGTAATAATGGTTATGATCTTATTAGAAGGATCATGAGATCTAAACAAGGATAACAAAACCTATGGACATATGAATGGAAATTGTATGTTTTAAACTTGTATTAAACCATGAAGAGGAAAATGAATGAAATAATGTTTGTACGATATTTTTAAACCTTTGAGAAGTATTATCAAATTCGGAAACACATAAAACTTCAAACTATGTATTAAACCTATTAAAGGCATTTATAGCTCTTTGTTTGTGTTGGCAAACCAGGCTTAGGATTCCCACAATAGCAACGTTCTTGGATGGTATGGGATATCCAAGAGGGTTGCAATTGCTCGAGTCTTATTCATGGGTTGTCTTGTGTTGTTTTGGGATAACAAACTGGGATTAGGGTCCTTTTAATAATAATGTGAACGTGTGGTATAGGACACTTTGACGATTATAATTGTTTGTGTCCTAGTCATTGTTCAAAAAATCATTATCGGTGATTAATCGGCAGGCCAAATTTTGACTCGGAAATCGGGAATTGGCAATTTATCGGCATTAATCGGCAACTTTATTGCTACTTTAAAAAACATTTAAATTCATAAAATAAACTTAAATTAAATAAATTCCAGCCTAATAAATAAGAATTAACTACATATGCAACAAAATAAGCTAAATAACCACAAAAAACAACTCATAATATGATTAATCCAAGGCTCCAAGTAGTACCATAATGCATTGCAATGTGTCACTGTCAAAAATATCATTAAAATGATTTGTTCAACATTACTTCAAAGCAGACTAAGAGCTAGTAATTTTCTTCCAGACAGTACTCACATGCAATTTAACTTGGCCAACCCTGGAAATATATTCATATATTTTGCCATTAAGATGACTTATACAAAGCACTACCGCCAGCATTTAGCATTTAGTTTACCCACTTGACTTCTCTAAAACATCTTGATTTCTACTACAATACACAAAACAGCCCTGCAAAGCACTTTAGCTGACAAATAATTCAACATGACAAGATGCAATAATACATCCCGCCCAAATGACAAGTACAAATCTTGGTCAAAAAATCACAAAAACACACTTCAAAAAAACTATGTTTTTTTGTTTAGATGTTTATACACTAAACAACGATTTTTAACAATTTTTCCACCGATTTTCCAATAGTTTTATCGCCATAAATCGTTGATTTATCGGCACAACAAAAATCGCGATTTTTCAAAAGATAAATCATTTTCATGCTTCCAAAGGCTTTATCGCCGATAAATCGCGATTTTTGGAATAGAGGTCCTAGTTCTAATTTGCTCGAGTTACTTGACTTTGGAGATAGAGATGTCTTGTTGTGAATTGGTTATGGGAGAAGTTGTTTTGAGAGATGTGTAGATCAATGGGAAATGACAATCAAACAAGTAGAATCAACTCCAAAAAATTATCAAACTCAGTCAACAAGGATTATGGAATAAATTTTGCAATAATCAGCGATCAAATTTTCATATTCCCTTCATATAGTATCAATGAAATCTTCCTACAAGCTGCTGCTATAAATTCAAACACTGCTGTCACAACATAGAAATGCTTCACTAGATCAACTAGAAATACCAATCAGCAAGAATAACTCAGTATACTGCACAAGACTGCTGCTCTAATCCAAATATAGACTGCTGCCCTAAATACTGAATCACCCTTCAAAATCAACCAAGGAGTTCGCTGCCTAGGTACACAAAAATTATATTTGAACACTCTGATTTAGTTCGCTGTTCCAAGAGCGTTTAATATGCCCCAAAAACAATGCTAAACTCAGTTGATCTAGCCTAATCAATATATGATGAGTTCACTGCTCCAAATTTATATAAAAGGGCTCACAAAACCAGATTAAGTGTTACCTACAGATCGCTGCAAGGAGGAGTTCAAAATACCACTACTCATGCACTGAGCTCAGTCCTCTTCACTTAGAAAATTAGCATCACAATGTAACACGAATTCGCTGCTCAACATGTATGAAGAAGGGCATATAAAATCAGACTTACAAGTCACTGGAAACTGCTCCTTTAAATGCTCATGAAATCAGATCCAACTCCACCTATAGTTCGCTGCACAAGGGCTTTGATCACCAAACAAGCAAGCATAGATTTTGTGGTTAAGGAACACTACAAAATCAGATCCAATCTCTATATACAGGTCGCTGCAAAAGGTGGCTGCCAATCACTCTAATCGCTGTTCACAAACATTCAAAATAGGCACCAAATATAAATCTGAATTCCTCCTACAACAGGTCGCTAATCATGGAGTCAATCAGCCAATAGAAAGGATGAGTTCGCATGAAGGGAAAATCGCTGCAATATATAACAAGAAGATATGCAAAGGCTGGATATTCCACACTCAGAAATATATGCAAAATAGCTCGCAAATATCATAAGAGAAGTCACTACAGCAAGGGCACAATAACATGCAAAAGGTTGATCGATCCACACTACTAAATGCATGCAAACAGTCCACAATAAAACCAATGGAAATCGCTAGGGTTTGGAGGAATTATTCACCAAAAATCAATTTGCAAAACACTCACAAAACCAGCTGCTACAGTGACGACGCTACAGTGATTCGCTACAGTACAAATGCAGATTTTCACTTGCAAGTTTGACCAAATATTTGCCAAAGCCAAAAACATGGATCTCTCATATAACTTCTTCAATTTAATCTTCAATAACCAGTCACAATAGATCTCCAAGCAATTTGTATCAAAAATGGGCATGCATCCCAACTCCAAGCATGGAGCATAAAATAAATATCATCATAACATGCCATCCCAGGAAATGCGACCCTCTCTTTATAGAAAATAAGGGGTGCAAATACCAATGTTCAACATTTAATGTTTTCCTTCTAAATACAAATATTTAATAAACTACTACTTGTGCATTTTATTTAATTTCTTAATTTAATATTAAGAAATTCCTATCCTAGGTGCACTTTTCTAAACTAAGAAGGCCCACAAGGGTTTACAAAAGAGATAATGAATATCTTAAGGCGAAATATGAGCCCAATCCTCAAACCCATTGGGTCGAGGGCCTTCGAATCCTTCCATGCAGATAATGTCCTGAAAAGGGGACATTACAGTCCTCCCTTCCCAAGATTGCTTGTCCTCAAGCAATGCCAACGTGTGCATCCAAATGCAATGAAGTAGTTCTCCCACAATCTTGCTCCCGTACCAATCAAGTGAAGAAGTCTTTGTAACAACTTGTGTTGCTTCTTCTTCTGGTAACTCGGGAGTGTCTTCGGTTGCACTTTCTTTTTTAAGCCTGCACATGGAACAAACATGTTAGGAAAACAAGTGTTAAAAAACACTTTTTCAGCTTCCTCTCCATATCCCCAAGGCATGAATAAAACACCACCCCTCTCCATACATGGGCTGTTCCCAAATGGCTTCAGAATACTTCTCTTTTTCTCACAAATATAACCATTGCCATCTGCCCTTACTTTCCATGCAAAATCTGAATTAGGAGAGTAAAACAACCATGCATAATTCCATATAAAATTCCGTTGGGAGTATAAGAGCTTGTAAATCATATGAGAGTTTGAGTGGAGAACTTGATTACTCTTCTTATTATGTGGCCCATAATCATAAGGAATGTCGAATGCAACTAGTGCCAACAACCATGAATCATTCTTTTCATTACCATAAAATGTGCATGTAACAGAACCAGCTGGGTGGCTGTCATAAAAGAGTGCAGCAGCAGCTATATTCATTGAAAATATGTTCGTGGCTGTCTCGGAAAACTCAGAAGTACATATCACTTCGTCCCTTATTTTATTATCAAACTCAGCCCTAATACTCCATGTAAAGTATGTCATGTAAGTGCACAAAAAGTGAAGCAAACTCAAAATGTTACCTTGCTGAATGAATTCACCACATGGCAGCTTATGCTTGCTTGTTCCCATCTTCCAATTGTGTTTTCCATATTGTAAGTAAACAGCTGCACCTATCTCCCCCCAATTGCTCCACTTAAGGTCAAGTATGCATTCCAAATTTGTGCTTGGAATGTTAGCAATGGAACCACATGCAAGAATGATTGACTGGAAATTATCACCTTTAGGGGCTGCTTCCTTGTCCATAGCAACAAAATTGCCATTACAACATTTCCCTTCATGAGAGGCCTTCGATTCCTTCTCCTTCCCACACATACTCACAAGATCCCATGAGGCATCCTTCATTTCTTTTCTCAAGTTAGCACAACACTTTTGATGATCATGCCAAAACAAAAAATCTTTGTTGGGAAGACTTACCCAATCAAACAAATTGCTTCCTTTAGCAAGCTGCCCATGATCCCACATGCTAAGATCCATCATGAAGTGGGAAAATAAACCATACCTTAGGCTGTCCTCACTCTTTTCAAAACTCAGAATTTCTTGAGCACTCTCTTCCCTTGATGCATGGAATTGTGGAGCCTTTAAAAATGAAATAAGGGTGCTGCCCACCTTCCTAGCCTGCTCATCAAACTCATTCTCACTTGACATGTGACTAGGATCATCAAAAATCATCTTAGAATTAGAAACCATTTTCTCCCCATGACATAAGAACAATAGAACATTCAACTTGATCACCCCGTAACCACATCGAAGAATCAAAACAAATAACTTGAAGTGGTGGCTTACATCTTCATACCATGAGGTAATATGTGCATGATGATACCCCCTTGTTTCAACTCCATCATTCACATAAGAAAAGGGAAAATCAGAAATGCAAGGAAAATCGTACCATTTATTGAGCTCATGGTTTTTCCTTATGTAAGGAAGCAACAAAACTGAAACAAAAGGCTTGGGGCTGCCCATCATACCTTGTTCTTCCTTCCTTTTTCATCTTCTTGCTTATGGAAGGTAGGTGTCTCTATATGGCCATTGACTTCTTCGATGAGCTTATCCCAATATGCATCAACCGAAGTCCTTCTCTTTGATCCACTTTTTTTCCTCTTCAGGTTACAAAACCCTTGGAGGGTCAAGAGAGCTTGGGTCTCTTGACTTAGTGTAAAGTACTCTTGGCAATATGAGTCAAGATTATGCTTGATCTGTTCCTTCCATTCACCATCACTCATCAACTCCATGATCTTTGATTTCTGCACTTAGAATCACAAACCCTGCATACACAAAGTGACCCACACGAATAGAGGATGGTAGCTCTGATACCACTGTAATATCCCTCTTATGGGATCAATGGGAAATGACAATCAAACAAGTAGAATCAACTCCAAAGAATTATCAAACTCAGTCAACAAGGATTATGGAATAAATTTTGCAATAATCAGTGATCAAATTTTCATATTCCCTTCATATAGTATCAATGAAATCTTCCTACAAGCTGCTGCTATAAATTCAAACACTGCTGTCACAACATAGAAATGCTTCACTAGATCAACTAGAAATACCAATCAGCAAGAATAACTCAGTATACTGCACAAGACTGCTGCTCTAATCCAAATATAGACTGCTGCCCTAAATACTGAATCACCCTTCAAAATCAACCAAGGAGTTTGCTGCCCAGGTACACAAAAAATATATTTGAACACTCTGATTTAGTTTGCTTTTCCAAGAGCGTTTAATATGCCCCAAAAACAATGCTAAACTCAGTCGATCTAGCCTAATCAATATATGATGAGTTC
The DNA here is from genome assembly GCA_018340775.1 of Taxus wallichiana var. yunnanensis. NCBI lineage: Eukaryota > Viridiplantae > Streptophyta > Pinopsida > Cupressales > Taxaceae > Taxus > Taxus wallichiana. The sequence continues at coordinate 451,325,163 of CM031239.1, forward strand.
ACTGCTCCAAATTTATATAAAAGGGCTCACAAACCAGATTAAGTGTCACCTACAGATCGCTGCAAGGAGGAGTTCAAAATACCACTACTCATGCACTGAGCTCAGTCCTCTTCACTTAGAAAATTAGCATCACAATGTAACACTAATTCACTGCTCAACATGTATGAAGAAGGGCATATAAAATCAGACTTACAAGTCACTGGAAACTGCTCCTTTAAATGCTCATGAAATCAGATCCAACTCCACCTATAGTTCGCTGCACAAGGGCTTTGATCACCAAACAAGCAAGCATAGATTTTGTGGTTAAGGAACACTACAAAAATCAGATCCAATCTCTATATACAGGTCGCTGCAAAAGGTGGCTGCCAATCACTCTAATCGCTGTTCACAAACATTCAAAATAGGCACCAAATATAAATCTGAATTCATCCTAGAACAGGTCGCTAATCATGGAGTCAATCAGCCAATAGAAAGGATGAGTTCGCATGAAGGGAAAATCGCTGCAATATATAACAAGAAGATATGCAAAGGCTGGATATTCCACGCTCAGAAATATATGCAAAACAGCTCGCAAATATCATAAGAGAAGTCGCTACAGCAAGGGCACAATAACATGCAAAAGGTTGATCGATCCACATGCAACAGTCCACAATAAAACCAATGGAAATCGCTAGGGTTTGGAGGGTTTATTCACCAAAAATCAGTTTGCAAAACACTCACAAAACCAGATGCTACAGTGATTTGCTACAGTGATTCGCTACAATACAAATGCAGATTTTCACTTGCAAGTTTGACCAGATATTTGCCAAAGCCAAAAACATGGATCTCTCATATAACTTCTTCAATTTAATCTTCAATAACCAGTCACAATAGATCTCCAAAGCAATTTGTATCAAAAATGGGCATGCATCCCAACTCCAAGCATGGAGCATAAAATAAATATCATCATAACATGCCATCCCAGAAATGTGACCCTCTCTTTATAGAAAATAAGGGGTGCAAATACCAATGTTCAACATTTAATGTTTTCCTTCTAAATACAAATATTTAATAAACTACTACTTGTGCATTTTATTTAATTTTTAATTTAATATTAAGAAATTCCTATCCCTAATTTATCCTAGGTGCACTTTTCTAAACTAAGAAGGCCCACAAGGGTTTACAAAAGAGATAATGAATATCTTAAGGCGAAATACGAGCCCAATCCTCAAACCCATTGGGTCGAGAGCCTAATGAATAATGTCCTAAAAAGGGGACATTACATAGGATTACTTCATGCCCTAATATATTGTTAGATTTCATTAGTAATGTGTACCTATTGTTATCCTAAGTCTTTTGGCCAAAAACATATCCATTACTACTATTATTTTTAGGATGTTATATTCCTACATTGTTCATAGGTCTATTGTTGTTTGGGTGACTGCATTACACATGGTATTCTCTCTTACCTTATTGATTACTCGTATCTTCCTTCTCATGAAGGGTAAGGCCACTCTCACTTTGTGGGAGGTGCACGGGGATCCATAAGACTCGTGTGTTATGTCCCTTTTTGAAGACCAGGGATTTGAAGACCTTATCCCATTTCGTCCTCGTGGGACAAAGGATTGGAGCAAGAGGAACGTTTCTAAAGATATTTGATGTCAATTTAAAAAGTGTTTTTATTTTTATCATGTGTCCCTATAGGGAAGTCAAACGCTCCAATAAAGGGACTTAATAAGTTAATTAGTTAGTTAATTTGGTGAGCATGTAGGCTCAAGTTGTAATAGATTATTAAAGTACTTTATAAGGTCGGCTATTATTGTATTGTTAGCACCCCTTATGATATAAAAAGAGGTTGTTAGGACATTGATCATATATAAATCCTATTATTTTGGAAAGATTGCTTGTGAAACATCTCTCTCCCTCTCCTAAGAACGAAAACCCTTGGAGAGTCTTGTGTGAAGACAAAACCCTTCACCAAGTCTAGGGAAGAGTTCAACACGGGAGTCTCACCCCCTCGAGAGATCTCTTTGTTGTTGTAATCTTCATTTCCAACCCTAGGAAAATTTCCTAAGGTGCTATTTGGTCATCGAAAGATCTTTTGCCCTAATTTTGGTCATTAATGCATATTTGTCCATTTTAAGGTGGAGCGACCTATTTTGTGGTGTGATTTGGTATATTATTTGGTTGTTCCAAGTGGGACGGCCAACATCAAGGGTGTTTTGAGGCACCTAAGGGTCTTCTATGTTTGGATTACATCATCTCATCTGCATATAATTTCTAAGGGAAAAATATGCTCTTACACTTAATTATGGAGGGTTTATGTATGCAATTTCAGTTCTGGAATTATTTAATTATTTCTGCAGTATGAGGGTTTCATCTAATAATCAAATCTCTTACTTCTAAGCTTGCAATTTCATATTTTCTTGCATGATATGATTGTTGGTAATTTAATATAAATTTGGAGACTAATAGGTAGTTGTTTCAATGGGTTTTAAGGATGGAAAAGAAAGCTTGAACCTCCAAAAGGGGTCGCTGCCCTAGAAGGATGTTTGTTGGCAGAAGTTGAGGATTTATATATATTAATTTGAGTCACTAACAGCCTGCTCCCAATCTGAAGTTTATTGTTTGTGCTCAGCTTTGCATAGTTTCCTGAAGGTCCCTGAAAAGGGACTTTACTATGGTATCTGAGCTCCATCCTCCCAACTTGTCAATTATGGCAGATGATAGTGATATGCAATACTACTAAATAAGGGAAAAGACGAAACCTTGGGAGACCGAGGAAGAGAAATTGAAAATGATCATGGAAACACGAGGGATAGTTGATACATTGGATAGGCTTTCCTAGCCATCCAAGATATGTGGAGTGGTGGTCCATTCAAGGAGAAAGGGGTTTCAAGGATTGACAAATTGACAAAAGAATATCAAGCTCTTCCGAAAGAGATGTGTGATGCCCTTTCCTTTGAGGATTTTGTGGAGATAGAAAATAATAGAGTGGGAATTGGCACAAGGCATAATGCCCGAACCACATCAAAGGACCATGACAGAAAGGTCTCAGCCATAGAGGGAAAAATCTCCTCCATTGTGAAGAAGCCAATCAAAGAGCATGTGGTGGACCAGCTACAAGATGGAGAAGAAGTCATGATGAAATTGGAAGGTGCAAGTTCTCCCTATAGTGATAAAGATGGCCATCCTTCTAAGACAAAGAAGGAAGAAAAATCATATTCACAAGGTGTTGAAAGGAAGTTAAGGTCAAGCTCTATTGCCGAAGAACGAGGATGATATTCATGATTCCGGCAAGACTCACGAGGTGGTTCCTTACATGTCTCAACAAAGTGCTTCAACAAATTCTCATAAAGACAATCAAGGTATGAAGATAATTCAGATTTGTTGCTTTCTATCATGCCATTTCAGATTTATGGTCATGGGCAATTTGTTAAAAAGGATGACCATGTGGAGATTTTGACACTTCATAATAAGTCACATCAAATGAGTGATCGTCATGGTGCTAAGAAGGGAGAAAAATCAGAATTACAAGGGGTTAATGGGGCAAAAATGTTGGGTGACCTTGTTAAGAGGCATGCCCATGAAATAAGGGTATCTCTAGATGCCCATGACGTAAAGGTCTCTCTAGATCCCCATGATAATTTCCAGTTGATTGGATTGTTCCAAAAAACAGTCACCAAGGAGCAAATCGACGGGGGTATCAACAAAGAACAATCCCAATTTTGTCATCATCCGAAGAAAGGTAAAAATCCTTTGATGTTCTATGATAGTTTATTGAATTCTAATGGTCACACATGACACTCACATAATGAAGTAAAATCATAGTTACTAAGGGCCTATGAGGATGATATTATGCGTGAAAGAAGGGCGCCATTAGAGTATTTTCTGAGTGTTATTCCAATATAGTTTTCTGTTTATTTTCCTGCTTTTACAAATATGAGTAATAACTTCACAAGTTTTTTCAACACTATTACTCTTTGGAACCTATTAACTTATGAGAATACAAATGCACTCAATGGTTTTAAATTCTGTATTAAGGGCCCATAAGAAATTTTCAATCTAAAGGGACAATCAAATCATCAGCTGCAGTGACAGCAGTTAGGAAGCATCTCACAGTAGCCAAGAATGTTTTATCAATAAGCGGTTTCAAACAACTTTGATTTTTTTCTTTTGCAACCAGTTGGTCTTGTGAAGCAGCAAAGTAACCAGTATGGATGACAATAACCACAACCATTCAACAATCATGTGGTTAGCCCTGTGGATACTAGCTACTTGAATATAAAAGTCATTGACTAGCAAGCATGCTTTGGGATTCGAATCAATCATAGGGATAGTTTCCATACTAAGGGAGAGGAGCCAATACTTGAAAGGGTACCAATACTTATGATGGTACATGAGGGGGGAATACCTAAAGCTTGATTAAATTTTAATAAAAGTAGTTTTACAATTTACATAGTATTGTACAACTTGTACCCAACAATAGTGTAAAGTAGCTAATCACATGGTGACATCTCATATTTACAACTTTTAGATACTCAATCCAAAAGTTTAGGTCTAACTTGTTCTTTAGTACATTTCAGGTTTACTATTTTAAATCAATTCAAAATTTGACTTTCCCTCCAGGTAAACACGAAATGAAAAATTTATATTAAACACATGTTGATTCAACTACAAGAAAAATTTCAAGTATTGATGAGGCAGCATTAAATGCCACATAGATGCCAAGTTAGGATGCACAGTAATGGTTCCTCTCCCATATACACACCACATTAATTTTGTGTTAATACAAAATTTAGTTTGGAAGCATGGAATATCTATTTATAATTCAAGAGTTGCAATCAGTGATGCAATCTTACTACAATCAAACAGATACTTTCCTGGTACATAATCCAAAATGACAAAGTCAATGAGGGATTTTAATTACGCATTGGAGAATATTTCCATCAGGTACATCACAAGAGAGATCACAAATTTGGTATTCAGAAACAAGCAGCGCTGTAAACAATATGGACTTTGAAACTATCCAACTAGTAAAAACAAATCTAGAAAGTTCATGTGGAATAAAAAGACATTTGAAAATGTTCTTTCATTTTATCTAAGAGAAAATTTCTTATAGTCTTTACTTTTCTAGTCCCAAATTTGAGTAAAGATACTTAAAAAAGAAAACTTACTATACGCTTGCTGAACTCAATACCTGCAATGATAAAAGGTGTGACTCCTGCTGCAAGAACAAAAACCTCTCAAGTTTCAGAAATTTCCCTTATAATTGTAGAAGGAAAAGAGCTAACCTTGAAATGCGACAATGATATAGAAAACAACTAGACCAATCATCAAATATGAAAGGTAAAATCTGCTGATTATCGAACAAGCGATTTCTCCTATTATCTGAACAAAAGAAATAATTGAACGGTGAAGAATAATAACAGATGTACTCTAGGAGACTAGAAGCCATAATGAAACTATAGTGATGAGGGCCATCATAGCTTGATTTAATATTTGGCTGTCTGATGCATGAAATTTTGAAACAAAAATCACTGCCTTGACCAACTTCAACTCTGCTCCAAAGATTTGAAGTTTGGATCTGTTTCAAGGTTTGTTTCATTTGGCCCCAAAAATATTTTAGAGGCCTAGAAGCTTAGGCGTGAAAAGAAACAGCATTGATAAACATTACATTGTTACCTTGAGTGCAATTCTAGAAATTTTGACCTTGGGTTATTCTTCTAGATTTAAGAGCAGTGTTGTTTGTATGACTTAATTAGTTGACGTTACCTTCAACGCAATCATTTAATTATGATTTTAAACTGTTACCAGATATGTGTCTACGCAACTGTTGGAGGATTATTGCTTTGTTGTTTGCAACATAAACTGTCAACTTGTGATTAGTGAGGTTCATTCTCAAGCAGCACGCTTTCATCTTCATTCATATTGTGCATTTAATGGGTTTAACTAGCAAGTATTTATGTGCATTAAATGAGGTTTTCTAGGACTAAAGAGCAAAGCTTGTCAAAACTGCCTCTTAAACATTGTCTAAACTGCCAAGTTGAATGCAAGGGAGAGAATAATCAAGTTTATAATCAAAAAATCATAAAGCTCGTCCTAAATTCAAAATGAGGTCATAGATGGGTTATGATGTCAGCACTTCTCCTTGAGTCCGGTTTGGATTAGTTTTTATATTTCCATTCTAATGCTTGCCTCTAGCAGTCTCAATAATGGCTTTGCTTGTCATGAAGGATTTCTTAAGGTCATAATAAGAAGTACCAAAAAGAGGACATGGATTAGATCCAGATTATCTTATCAAAAAATTTCCCGACAAATATTAAGTATTTGTCTTCCCAACATCTACACTCTTTGTAAAGTACTTGCAAGAACTTTTCATAAGATAACTCTAGACTTTCATAGCACTTTGTTGATTCAAAAACATGAGAATTCATTAGTATGGGTAAGCTTGGATCTAGATGTCATGCACATGAAGTATAGAGCAAGCAACCATAGAGGTGTTAGGGATCATCTGATCGGGACATGAAGCCTCTGAGTCGAAGCATTTAAATGGCTAGATATCAAATATGAGAAACGACAGTTTTCACTATTGCAGTAAACTTGGATATCATAAAAAAGCACTGTTGTAAGAAGTTGTGACTAGTCAAATGCAAAAACAACAAAATAAGAAAAATTGCAAATACATACCAAAGAGGACCAATAAGAATTATGTTTTCTCTGTGACTTTTAATGCTTATGCTCCTCATAGATCTTTCAAGAATTAGTGGATTGTAGACTTTGATGCTACTCATCACAAGGCTAGGGATAAAACTTTGTTAAAGAAAGAGAACAAAGATGAGATGATCTTTATCAGAGATGTTAGTACACTTTTTCTGACTGTTGGTGATATTATTGATAATTATTGAAATGGAGAAATTCAAGATACGTATCATGTGCCTATCTTAAAGCAAATCTTCTCTCATTCTGCCAGATTATTCATAAAGGCGAGAAATTAGAAATTTGATCTAATAAATGTGTGACTAAGGACATCAATGGCAACTATTAGTTGCTATGTCTGCTAATATGTAGATAAGGATGTTAGATTTTATAGATTTCAGAAGACTGAACCTCTATCTCCCCATTCTATTTTTAATGCTTAGGCTACATATGTTTAGTAAAATATAGCATGATAGATTGGCTATGACCTGAACAACAGAAGTTTGCAATGATGAGTATATTGAATATGGTGGGCATCATTGCTTTTGTTTCTTCATGGTGTTTGTGGAAAAAGTGTCCTGGCAAGCATCACATGAAGTTTGAAGTGGCAAGACCTTGAGAGAGAAGACAACTGCAGTTGGTTCACAGAGATTTTTGTGGTCCTGCTTTTGACATTTACGATTTTTCTAAGTGTACCTAGGCTTATTAAGTTATTTCTCCATGGGTAAGGACCAAGTCCTTGAAACAGGGGTTCAAGGCTCTTACTGACATACAAAGTGGTTAGTCCATCAAAAATATGAGTACAGATAAACAAAGAACATTTCAAAAATGCTTTACCAAATTATTAGAAGTAATATAGTAATTACAGTTTAATTGTTAGCATACTCAATCAGTGGTACAATGACACCCAAAATCCATCATTCACCACCACATTTTGTCAATATGTTTCCATATTTTATATTAATTCCGCAATGCAATGGTGTAAAAGTGACCTTTTGGGTAATTTTCTCGTATAGCAGAATACTACGACTAACTTTGTCTTGTCATACACATAGAAAACTTCTATTCATAGATAAACCAATGGTTTACTTTGGATTCATTTTAAATTGTATGTTCATTTCTCTTCCTTGTGTTCATGATAGAATATGAATGATGAGGTGGTTAACAGCGTATTAGGATTGTGTATATTAAACCCTAATCCCTTTATGTTATGAATGATATCTCAAAACATAAGTTTTTCAACTGCAAGACAAAATATTAAGTGTTGTAATGAATGTCTTACTTGCACTGTCATCAATACAGGTAAGACTGCCATTTCTATAATTCTGCTTTTTACAAGAGAAATTTGTGATTTTCTGAGAAATTAGTAACAGACTTGTCAAGTACGTATTCTGAGTGATCATCATACCAAGGGCATTCTGTGGATAGAATTTCTCCAACTTTGGAATCAAGATGTGATAGTCATGATCAAATGAATAATCTGGGAAGTTGTCCATTTACAGAGTTATACAGCAGCAATATGATAATAATGAAATTTTGAGTTTTCCTTAATTTTCATAGATTCTTTGGCAAATATATCAATTGAAAAATGGAATATCATATGAGATTGAAATTTCAAGGTTAATGGAAAGAAAAGGCAAGACTCTCATGTCTTGTCATGGCATGCGAATCCTGTTTCAAGTAGCTCTTATTACAGCAGAAAGTATCAATTCTCTATAGCATGAATTTCTTGATTGACCAAAGACTTTCAGAACGCCTAGATCAGATATATCATTTGTATTTTACTTTTTTCAAAGCAGCGGATTATGTATATGAGAAAGGAATCATGAATCTTATCATAATTGGCTTTTTTTATGACAGCAATCTGATTTCAGCATTAGGATCGAGTGTTTCTTCCAGATATCGATAGTGATGGCTAGATTTTCTACATAGCATAAAACCTAGGCAGTCATGAGATAAATCTCCCTCATTTACCGGTGAGGCTCCCGTGTCAGATTTGTCAATTAAAATATGCTAGTATCTATATGGGGTTTTACTTTAACTGTTCAGCTCATGAACCATAGCTGTACAGTTCTGCAACAAGTAAGCAGCTGTTTAAGAAAGGAAATATTTATAGAAGAAGGGAATTATATAAACACAGAGAAGAAATGGGGAAGATGTGCATCCCAATCAATAGATAACAGAGTTGATTGCATGCACATAGAAGAAACCAATAGATATCAACACAGAATTATAAGCAAAGGCAGCTCTAGATCTAGATCTAAAATAACACAAAGTTTATTCAAAGATCTAAGATAGAAAGCTAGAAACAAAATACACCGTGACACAAAGTTCTCCGAAATCTGCTCCTGTATATTCCTTTGCTTCAAGTGGCTCTCAAGGGTTTTAGCACAAAGTCTGGAACACAAGAATGTTGCTTACAAATTTTGATCTCTTAACCCGAAGGTTCTTCCTCTACTTATAGAATGTAGAGGGGCAATTACAAGTTGGAAGCTTTTAGTTGAACTAGCACATGTGGAAGTCGGAAAGGAAACAACTGGCAATCTCCTCCTGAATTCCTCTTTGCATGACATGCATGATTTGCAACTAAAAATAGAACCTTCTATTTTGCATGTCTGCCACCTATCTCCAAGTAGTTGACTTCTTCAAGTAATGGCTTTTAAACCAATCACTTAAGTTTTATAATTTAATTGATCGCTCAATTACTTTGTCGAGAGGAAATAAGAGAAAGAAGAAGAAAGAGGAAAGTTGCAGTCTTGTCCTTTTTCATATTTTGCATGCAGCTGATTCTTTTGCCATTAATTCTCACCAAGCTGGATCTGGGAGCGGCTAGATCTGGAAGCGTCGGGAGTTTTGCCTTCGCCTTGTCTTCTCTTTTATCCTTAAAGCTTTTGCAGTTCTTCTCCTGTACATGCATCAGTGCAATGTTTGCCGCAAATAACTCATCATTTTTATTTTTAATTGCATATGAGCAATTAAAAATTCTGGAAAGCACTCCGGGTGAATGCAACTTCAATGAAGGCTTCAACTAGAAGATTGGGAGCACATGCACAAGATCCTGGAAGAAATTTTCCACGCACTAACTTCTTCACGGGCTGCATTCGAAACAAGAGGATGAAGCCTTTGTCAGCTTTAAAGCTTTTTGCAATTATGAGATCTAGATCTGATCTGGGCTCTATTCGATGTCAAAAATCTGAAGTAATGCATGATTCCGCTGAGCTTTCTTTTCATCCCGCTTTGCCATGGCTGGAGCAATCTTTGTCTGAACAATTCTTTTTCTCCTTATTTGGCCGAAATTCTTCAAAACTGGTGCAGATCTGGATAATTCTTTAGATTCGGAGGATATATTCAATGTATTGGACATTGATTTAAGCTCCCTTTCTCTTATAAAGCACCTGTAATGAATTCCAGCAATTAATTCAGATAAAGATGGCAACCGGAACATGAACAGTGGATTTTAATCATAAAAATCTGCATAATTCAAACTTGCCGCCCCAAAATTTGATGTTTTATTTGCATGCAAAGCAAGCATGAATTTTACCAACTTCACTTGAGCACCTATATCACTTATGCAAACAATTATTCAAACACAAATCAACCTCCTTCAACCTATGCGCCAAAATTGGAAGCTTTCAGCATTAATTTCACCTTCTTTTGAGCAAAAATCCTCTCCAAATGGGGCACACTTTTCCTCTGGGCTGCACTTCTCTGCTTTTGAATTAATTAATTCATCCTTATGGCAGCCCCTACTTATATAATCCTCATGATTCTATAATTAATTAATGCCTTTCCTATTCCTGGCAATTAATTAATTAATTAATAAGCTTCACTCTTCAAATGGGGCGCCTATTTTGTGCATGCTCATGGCTGCCATTAAATAAATTAAATTTATTTAATTTTAGACTTCTGCTTCCAGTTAACTCAAGCCTCACAGTATGCTTTGACCTTAGCCACTGAAAATAGGAATTAATTTAATCATTTAATACTTTAAAAAGTATTATTTCTCTCCCAAATGGGGCGCACTTTTTGACATGAAGGGGCTGCATTAAATAAATAATATTTATTTAATTTTAGAATTGTCTATTTCAACTTCTTTTTGTCCACTTCCCTTTGTTGACTTTTCCACAAGCCCGGGGCGCCAAAATTGGGTGAATAAATATTAACAAATATTTATTTAATGCATTATTATTCACCCAGGTGGGTCGCACTTTTTGGAATAAGTAATTTCTATTTTTAAAAGTCGATGACAACAATGGGATTATTTACCTCGCAAGGCAGCCCCGAAAATCCCATGATTCACTTAAGTAGTTTTGACTTTCATAATGGGATTATTTACCCAATGGGAATTTTTACCTTAAGTGATTTTTCTTTATTTCACAATGGCCCTACAAGGCAAGTAAAGAAATTCCCCGCCCGCCTCTTTGCCTCTAATTTTCCCATTGTGACTTAAGTGACGTTGCTTCCATGGGAAAAAGTACCCTGCTAGGCAGGTACAAAATTCCCACCTGCCTGCTACCTCCAAAAATCCCATGATCCACTTCAAACCTTCTTTTTCCAAAAATGTAGCCAGCCTAGAAGAGGCTTTTTGGTGCACGACTTTGTCTTTTCCAAGAGAACCAGATCTCCGATGGCGAATTCCTTCTGGCACAACGTGCGTATGTGATCTCCAGATACTCCAGGCCAAGAATCAAGCCAAACCGGCAAAGGAATTGATCCAGAGAAATTTCACAGAAAACGAAACGGGAAAACACTAAAAACACAAAACGTTGCCAGAAGTCACAAATAAAGCCCAGATTCATTCCTGTTAAAACCCTACTGGTATATGGGAATAATGACATGTACGATCACAACAGGGTTAAACCGAGTACAAATTGCCTCAAACGGGCTCAAAATAATTAAATACAAATTTCCCGCAGCAAACCCCATGATAGAATATAAACAATTTTGGGCATCTGGGTATTTGTCGAAAATGGCTTATATGGCTCCTTGGGAATATCTTGACATAATACAGAAACTTTCTGGCAATAAAAACACAAAACGACCCATTATTTTAAAAGTACAAAATTTTTTAACATGGGGTAGTCTCAGATTTCAGGGTGAAATCTGGGGACACCAATCGGCTCTATCTATGGACATCTTTTCCTCTGTCAAAATGACAAGGGTAAAGATGAGATCCCAGCATCTCTGGTTTCGTGTCTTGTCCATTGGGCTCGGGGTCAGGAAAACAAAAACAACACAACACAAAAACAAAACAAAAAAAAAACAAAGTTTTATTTATATACATATAGGTTTTACCCTACTTTTTCATGTCCTGAACAACTTCAGATGTTGCCCATTGAAAGGAAATGGTAACTCAATTCCATCCCGGTAGGCAAGGAAGAAAGTATCCATTCCTACAACTCTTTTGATCACGAAGGGCCCTTTCCAGAGTGAATCAGATTTGTCGTGCATGCCCTTCGGTTCATGTCTCATGTCCCACCAGAGTACCCAGTCTCCGATCTCGAACTTCCTTTCTCTGGCCTTCTTGTCAAATACTCTGGGCAAGTCCTTATCAACTTCATCTAGTGGTGGCTCATCCTTTCTTCTCTCTGTGGCGGGTAAGTCTGCATCAACTTGCTCCGTTCCTAGATTTATTTGCTGCATTTCTGAGGAAGAACTATCACCATATTCTTTGTTCTTCTTCAGGTACTGATCATGCTTGTTGAAAGTCTCCACTAAGGAAACTAAACCCTTGGGGATTTTGTTACCTTTTGTTGGATCATTCCACTATTATCATCATAACCTGATCAGATTTTCCCGTGATTGTTTGTCGTGGTGATGATTCACTCCCTTCAACATGCAGCATACGCAGATGTTTGTTTGTCAGGGACTTTCAGGACTTCTGGGGTGGTAGACCATCTCCACTTTATAGTTTCCTTGTCTCAATATGGACGGTGGTCTATCCGGATTCAATAGTGCAACCAGTGTGATCGCAAAGAATCTCGCCTTGAGTTCTGATTGGTTGGAATGAAGTCGATAGAGAAGGCTACAAAATCCAATGTGGCGTAAAGCACTCTATCTCTCGTAATGCTTCACTCATCTCTTTTGACTTGATTTTTCCTCGAACCTCGCTTTACTAGAAGTTCAAGATCTCCTCGGGCTTTGAGGAGTTTTACTCCTTCTTTTTAGCTTGCTCCATTCCTAAAAATGCTTCATACTCCGCCGTATGATTGGTGTTCTCGAACATCACTTGTGGGAGTATGGAAATATCTCATGATCTCGGAGATATTAGTAGAACGCGGCTCCCGATCCAAAAGAACAACAGTGCCTTTAAACTCCAGTCCAAACTTTTTTTCTTCTTTTCACTGCTCTGTGCTCGGTCGAAGTTCTCGCTCTGAATGTCTTTATCCATTTCCAAGAAATAGACCTCCCACTGGCGATTCTAAAAAAAATCTGAGATCTAGATCCTCGATTTTGTAACCATGTATCTGGACTTCTTTTCCGGCTCCACTTATGGTTAAGCCCTTTATAGAAATATGCGCACATGACCAATCCATCTTTACTTCTCCTCCCACTCTTTTTGCAGAAGTTTCGCCAAAGAACATCCCGTAGGAGACAGAATATCTCGCAACTAGAATTGTCATCTTTAATCTTTGTCAGAAAAGCTGCACAAAACAACTTGTGCATCTTTGATTTGTCCGATTAAAGGGACTTGTCTCTCCATGGAGTAGCACCTTTTATGGTCTTTGCTCAAGGTAAGCCCAAGAGCATCTCGCAACTTTAGTTGGCATGACATTGTCGAAGCACCCGAATCTAAATGCAATTGTTTAACTTGAAACCATTAAGCAATAAGGAGACATAGAAAGGTTCCACTCTTTCGTAAGATGGTGAGGATTTAACAACCGCAGTGTTGTTTTGTGAGTATCTTTGGGTTTAGGCAAAAGGCCTTTTGATGTACTAGATTGTCCTGGTGATTGTACATATTTGACTAGCCTATTTAATTGCTCAGGAAGGCTCTCAAGTATTTCAACTTCTGACATTTGAACTTTAGTTTTCTTGGCATGATCAATAATGTCAAAAGAAGAAGTAGATTCTGATACTGAGAGCTTTTTCGTGGTTGAGATGAAGAACTCGCATGCTTACTTCCGAGCTAAGGAAGAAGGCAAAGGGATGCCCCTTCTTTGTTCGTCAGCTAATGCTTCAGCTTGGCGAGTTTGTGATCTTGTAAGTACTGCATATGCATGACCATGATCGTCTTCAAGAAGCTCCTCATACTCATGTTCATATTTGTAGTTTAGGTAATTAATGTTGGAGTCGCCAGCAGGACCTATAAAATCATCATTCTCGAGCCGATCAATCAACTTCCCCGGTCTTCTTCATTCATCTCCACGTTGTTTCTGGGAGCAACTTCAATTGCTAATCTTTGGGAACCAACAATGAATGTTCCGATTGTTGAAATTCCGAGTGGGGGTGTTGTTGCCCGAGCCATTTGAGCCATTTGTTTCTTCATCTCGCATCATCTCATTTGCTAACTTTTGCAATAGTGAATCGGAAGTAGTAGCAGAGAGGATGAACTTTCACTCTAGTAGTGTTGCTTTTTATCTTTCCAAACATGATGAGGTCATCTTCAATTTCAACCGCCATGTTTTGAGCTCTAACAAATCGCAGGACGTGCTTTTCAGCAGCTGATAGCTTACTTCAGGAAGTAAAGCATTGATGAAGAATACTTTTTTATTCTCGTCATTCAAAGAAGCAGAAGCTAGAATTTTATACAGTAATCTTTGGAATTTTGCAATAAAATCCCGCATGTGCTCATGTGGTTCCTTCTTCAACTGAGTTAGTTGAGTTATCAATGTGCTGAATCTTCAATTGCTTGAATCTTTTCAGAACGCATCCCGCATAAGAGCCCGGCTGGTTATGGTGCTGCTGAGCTAGCCTGAGAACCATTCTCCACCAAGTCATGCGAAAGTCTCTATGAAGAGTCTAACAGATACATCTTCATGTTCGACTGCAAGCACTCCACAGGATATGAAAAATGCAGCCAAGTGGTCATCTGGATTCTGCTTGCCATCTCCAAAGAATTTCAAAAAATTCTTTCTCGTCCCTTTAGGTAGATCATGCATGGAGTCATATTCAGAGGTCCAAAGGCTGCACCCCGGGAACAGTACTGCAGGGGCAAGTGGTTGATTCTGCATTATTAAAGGAGCACGTCTTCTCCGAGAGTAGACTTGATGAATAATTCCAATTACTGGATTATGCCAAGATGATCCAATCTGGATGGGTGTGCACCTCTCTTCTAGTGAGAGACTAGATCTGCGGCTTCTAACTTGAGGAGGATGATTGAAATTGAATTGCTCCTCGATCACCAAGAAGAAATGATCACCCTTCCTCGCGCCTTCACGGATCGGGTGAATGGACGTTCAAAAGTTTGAGATTTGTATGGAAAACACTTTGATCTTCAAGAGATAAGACTTGATCTCGCAAAGATAGTTGTTTCCCAAATGAGTCGCTAAAAATTGTTGGCTAGATTTTCTGCATAGCATAAAACCTAGGCAGTCATGAGATAAATCTCCCTCATTTACCTGAGGCTCCCGTGTCAGATTTGTCAATTAAAATATGCTAGTATCTATATGGGGTTTTACTTTAACTATTCAACTCATGAACCATAGCTGTATAGTTCTGCAGCAAGTAAGCAATTGTTTAAGAAAGGAAATATTTATAAAGAAGGGAATTATATAAACACAGAGAAGAAATGGGGAAGATGTGCATCCCAATCAATAGATAATGAGAGTTGATTGCATGCACATAGAAGAAACCAATAGATATCAACACACAAATTATAAGCAAAGGCAACTCTAGATCTAGATCTAAAATAACACAAAGTTTATTCAAAGATCTAAGATAGAAAGCTAGAAACAAAATACACCGTGACACAAAGTTCTCCAGAAATCTGCTCCTGTATATTCCTTTGCTTTCAAGTGGCTCTCAAGGGTTTCAGCACAAAGTCTGGAACACAAGAATGCTGCTTACAAATTCTGATCTCTTAACCCGAAAGTTCTTCCTCTACTTATAGAATGTAGAGGGGCAATTACAAGTCGGAAGCTTTTAGTTGAACTGACACATGTGGAAGTCGGAAAGGAAACAACTGGCAATCTCCCTCCTGGAATTCCTCTTTGCATGACATGCATGATTTGAAATCAAAATAGAACCTTCTATTTCGCACGCCTCTACCACCTATCTCCAAGTAGTTGACTTCTTCAAGTAATGGCTTTTAAACCAATCACTTAAGTTTTATAATTTAATTGATCGCTCAATTACTTTGTCAAATGAAATAAGAGAAAGAAGAAGAAAGAGGAAAGTCATGCAGTCTTGTCCTTTTTCATATTCTCGTATGCAATGATTCTTTTGCCTTAATTCTCACCAAGCCGGATCTGGAGGAGGCCGAATCTGAAGCGGCCGGAATCGAAACGGCTGATCGGAAGCGTCCGGGAGTTTTGCCTTCGCCTTGTCCTCTCTTTATCCTCAAGCTTTTGCAGCTTCTTCTCCAAGTATGCATCAATGCAATGTTCGGTCAGAAATAACTCATCGCTTTTTTTTTAATTGCATATGAGCAATTAAAAATTCTGTAAAGCACTCGGGTGAATGCAAACTTCAATGAAGGCTTCAACCGGAAGATTGGAAGCACATGCACAAGATCCTGGAAGAAATTTTCCACGCACTACTTCTTCACGGGCTGCATTCAAACAAGAGGATGAAGTCTTTACGCCGAAGCTTTTGCAATTATGAGATCTCGGATCTGTGTCTCCGGATGTCAAAGAAATCTAGAAGTAATGCATGATGCCGCCAACTTTCTTTTCATCCCGCTTTGCCATGGCTAGAGCAATCTTTGTCTGAACAATTCTTTTCTCTTATCTTGCCGAAATTCTTCAAAACCGGTGCATCTCGAATAATTCTTCAAATTCGGAAGATATATTCAATGTATTAGACATTGATTTAAGCTCCCTTTCTCTTATAAAGCACCTGTAATGAATTCCTGCAATTAATTCAGACAAAGATGGCAACCGAACATGAACAATGGATTTTAATCATAAAAATCTGCATAATTCAAGCCTGCTGCCCCAAAATTTGATGTTTTATTTGCATGCAAAGCAAGCATGAATTTTACCAACTTCACCTGAGCACCTGTATCACTTATGCAAACAATTATCCAGACACAAATCAACCTCCTTCAACCTGTGCGCCAAAATTGGAAGCTTTCAACATTAATTTCACCTTCTTCTGAGCAAAAATCCTCTCCAAATGGGGCACACTTTTCCTCTGGGCTGCACTTCTCTGCCTTTGAATTAATTAATTCATCCTTATGGCAGCCCCTGCTTATATAATTCTCACAATTCTATAATTAATTAATGTCTTTCCTATTCCTGGCAATTAATTAATTAATTAATAAGCTTCACTCTTCAAATGGGGCACCTATTTTGTGCATGCTCATGGCTGCCATTAAATAAATTAAATTTATTTAATTTTAGACTTCTGCTTCCAGTTAACTCAAGCCTCACAGTATGCTTTGACCTTAGCCACTGAAAATAGAATTAATTTAATCATTTAATACTTTAAAAAGTATTATTTCTCTCCCAAATGGGGCACTTTTTGACATGAAGGGGCTGCATTAAATAAATAATATTTATTTAATTTTAGAACTGTCTATTTCCAACTTCCTTTTGTCCACTTCCCTTTGTTGACTTTTCCACAAGCCTGGGCGCCAAAATTGGGTGAATAAATATTAACAAATATTTATTTAATGCATTATTATTCACCCAAGGTGGGTCGCACTTTTTGGAATAAGTAATTTCTATTTTTAAAAGTCATATGACAATGGGATTATTTACCCTACAAGGCAGCCCTGAAAATCCCATGATTCACTTAAGTCGTTTTGACTTTCATAATGGGATTATTTCACAATGGGAATTTTTACCTTAAGTGCTGGATAAGAAATTCCCTGCCTAAGAAATTCCCGCCTCTAATTTTCCCATCAGTGACTTAAATGACGTTGCTTCCATGGAAAAAGTACCTGCCAGGCGGTGTACAAAATTCCCACCTACCCGCTACCTCCAAAATCCCATGATCCACTTCAAACCTTCATTTTCCAAAAATGCAACTAGCCCAAAGAGGCTTTTTGGTGCACGACTTTGTCTTTTCCCAGAGAACCAGATCTCCGATGGCGAATTCCTTCTGGCACAACGTGCGTATGTGATCTCCAGATACTCCAGGCCAAGAATCAGGCCAAACCGGCAAAGGAATTGATCCAGAGAAATTTCACAGAAAACGAAACGGAAAATGCTAAAAACACAAAACGCGTTGCCGAAGTCACAAATAAAGCCCAGATTCATCCTCGATTAAAACCCTACTAGTATATGGGAATAATGACATGTACGATCACAACAGGGTTAAACCGGAGCACAAATTGCCTCAAATGGGGCTCAAAATAATTAAATACAAATTTCCCGCAGGCAAATCCCGACGACAGAATATAACAATTTTGGGCATCTGGGTATTTGTCGAAAATGGCTTATATGGCTCCTTGGGAATATCTTGACATATTACAGAAACTTTCTGGCAATAAAAACACAAAACGACCCATTATTTTAAAAGTACGAAATTTTTTAACATGGGGTAGTCTCGCATTTCGTGGTGAAATCTGGGACACTAGATAGCTATTCATTCAAAAATGAAAGAGTAATCCGAGGGATTTAGAGCTTCATTCCTTGTATGTTTAAAAGGTGGGATCATTATTAGTGTTTCATTTTTTAATTCTGTTAAATGCATAATGCTGCCATTATATCTGTCTCAAGTTTCAAAACGTGAGACAGAATTTATAATTAGATTTGTATGTTTCATTGAGTTACATGTAATTAAAATCTAATAAGGACTGTTGGCAATCTCCACCCCTTTCCTCCTCCCTTTCTCCTCTCATAGATGTCACTGTAATATAGATGGACGACCGGATGGATGGTGAGAAGCTGATCCAACCAGATTCTTAAAAAAAAATCTTACAAATTACCATTTAATGCTTTCCTATTTAACTATACAAATTTAGAGGTCTGATTCCACTGCCCTGGAAGACATCAGGGCTGGTTGCTCAAAGCACGGGCCCCAATTCCAGCACAGGACAAATAACTTAGATTCTAAGCAGATCTAGTGTTTTATTTATGCAATTTCATTTTTATAATATCTTTCTGGCAACTTTATTGCTATTTTTCATCATGCAAGTTTAATTTTTTAAACTGTAGAATTGAGATTTTAATATTTTTATCAAGTTATTACACTGATTTTGCACAAGCACTTCAATTTCTTGTTCCTTATGTGGTGATTGCATAGAAAATTTCAGTCTGGTTATGTAAATATTTTACAGATGTGTAAAACAATCTCAATGGATCACTATTAGAAGTTTTACCATCAATGTTGTTTCTTATACATCTAACAAAATGGCGCAAACGTGAGGAATATTAGGACTATTGTAGAGATGGCTAGATGTATATTGAATTCTATGGGCATGGGTTACAAGTTCTCGGTAGAAGCAATGAGTTGTGCATTGTATATCTTAATCAGATACCTACTAGAACTCTTAGTACTTGGTAAGTTGGATTTTTCAACGTGAGCAGCATACGCTATAGAGATGGGACAATCAAAGTGTGATCAATTTGGCAAAGAATCTAGACTTCCATGTTAAGAACAAGCATATTCAGATCCATCGACATTATATTTAGCAATAATCCAGAATCATGATGATCGAGTGAATTATTGCTGGAATGAGGACAAGGCTGTAGACATTTTCGCAAAAGCCTTGACAAAATCCAAACTTGTCAAGTTCAGAGATATGGTGAGGCTGAAGAAACTGGTCATTAAACAAAAATATTAACGTAATGACACCTTCTTTCTGAGAGTTGAGAAGTAAATATTGAGAGGTGATGTTAGTGTTGTATTATTTTCTTGATGACCTCTCTAGAGATAACTTGTATCCTCAAAGGTGATCATAATATATTGTTAAATAAAATAAGCCACACACAAACCATAACAAGGAGCCTACCAAAAGGCTTTGGTGACAAAGGGGCCCATAGCTCAATGGTATAGCACCCTGGCATGAAATCAGGAGTTCCTAGCTGGTCCATGGGCAATAACATGGCATCAAAGCCAGGCTAGGAGCCCCAAGCACCAAAGTGTGGCTCAAAGGGGATGTTGTAGAAAATGAGCCTCACCTGAACCGTACCAAAAAAACCTGTCATAAAAGAGCTGGTAACTCAATGGTAGAGCACTCAAGCATGCAAATGGGAGATCCTAGGTTCTAGTCCTAATTAGTCCATGGAAAATAACACATTCTTTATTATTTTTAAGAGATTCATATGCTGACCATATCTACATAGATATTCACCACTTGTAAATTGTGTGTTTAGGTTGACTCTCCCCCAATTTCATCATGTTGTATTGTGAGATTATTGAGCATGACAGAATATTAAGGTAAATCAAGTTCATAAATAAATATTTTTGTGTACCTTTCTTTTGTATTTATTAATGTGTGAGTAATAGTTATTCGATCCTCAAATGATAGTACAATAAAGTTCTACACAAGGAATACCTGATTTGCTGAAATAGAGACTAAACTTTTTTAAATTTTCCACTTTTTGATTTTCTGCATTCTCACAATGTTCTATGCTGAAGTCTTTCCTCTCAGTTTCTTTCTTGTCTATTCTGAGTTCATTCTTTGCAAAGTGTAACCACAAATCTTTTTGTTGTCATGGAGTATTTGTTGAGTGATTCATCAAACAGCCAATGATCCTTGTTACAACAATCTGTTATTATTCTAATTTCTTACAACTTCCAAAACTTTGGTCATAAGAGTTCCAATCACTTTATCTATCCATTCCCATCACTTTTGTCCCAGTGTTCCTAAACACTTCTGCATCAGCATTCCTAATGCAATTAAGCATGAGCTCCCCATAATTATAAAACAAGGCCTCTTCACTGCAATAGCAGTCAAGTTTTTGTGGTGCATAAATTCAATGAAATAGAAAATGAAACACATTCCTTTTTAACATGTGCACCGTATAATGAAATTAAATACCATTACTTAGATATTTGCAATTACAGCCCAGTACATGAAATCTTAAATCAAGACAATCAAATATATCTTAGGGGATTTATCTTTAATATAAATAGTCAAAGAAACAATCTCATAAACATTCTTCGTTGATCTTACAGACCACTTTGGCCTAAAGGGTGTTACAATTGATCTTATCCTATCTTATCTTCTTGTCCATATGATAAAAATCAAGCTCATTCACCAATGCCTCTTTACCATAACTGAAGTATCCAGTTGCTTCATAAATTTTTTCATAATCTTTGTTGCTTTTGTTCTTTTCTCCACATGTCTTTTGCCACCACCTCTATTTGCTGAGATGAGCAGTCCACACTTCCTTATTCACATGTCTCCGCAGCTCTTAAAAAACTGGTCCACTTACAACCGTGCCAAAAATGTAAAGAGAATCATAACAGACAGAAGAACAACAACATTCATTGATAAATATAAATCTACAGATTCATATTCAATTCTTACATACAAAGAAACCCACAGCACAATGTCACTCAATCTTGAATATGAGGCTTATAAATACAATTTATGGTTGGGCTATAAAGTTGGAGACAACAGTTAGCCTGCCGAACTATCTGATTAACACATCCTACATTATAACCATTAAAGATAATTAAATTGTCTTAAAATATGTTTCTACAAGCTCTAACACATGCACATTCAATGAATTTTATTAGCAATGGAATGTTTAAACAAACATAATCCTAGAGCAAAAATATGCATTCTAAATCACTATTAAATGTTTGTCTAGCTAAATGGAATGGAAACCATCCAAAAGGGACAACCATGGACTAACGGAAGCAAGGAAGTTCTGCCACAACAAGTGTAAAAGATGGTCCTTGTTATATGCTAGAGAACCCCAAATTATAAGTTATATACAGTCACAATCTTGTCAAGCTTTACCCTATCTGATAGAGATAGAGATAAAAACAAGTCATGTAAGGTCCTGACATGGATCCCAAGCTCTTCAGAAAACAAAAGATAGAAAAAAAAAAACTATAACTGATTAAATTTTAAA
This sequence comes from Taxus wallichiana var. yunnanensis, assembly GCA_018340775.1. Taxonomy (NCBI): domain Eukaryota; kingdom Viridiplantae; phylum Streptophyta; class Pinopsida; order Cupressales; family Taxaceae; genus Taxus; species Taxus wallichiana. The sequence continues at coordinate 451,346,981 of CM031239.1, forward strand.
ATTTTCCATCAAAAATTCCCAACGATTCCTTGCTCTTTGGTTTATCGGTGACCCTCAAAAGATGCCAAATATATAGAACTTACTAATATATTTGAAAAGGAAAAAAACAACTTGTTTTGTCTGAAATATAAGTTGAAAGTATGACAACTCGTTTAAAAATAAAATGTAAACACAAAGTATACCTACTGAATCAAATCCCGGTGATAATAGTAGGAAAAGTGTGCCAATGCAAAGTCCATGTCTATACACACAAGACAAAAGGGCAACAAGATCTAGCTTGACTAAAGCCATAAAGACCCGTATCCAAGATACAGATGACATAATAGGATAAAGGTCAATGATAAGAAACAAAGAACCGATGTTGTCAAAAACTTATAGATAGGGTGGGCACTGAACTCAGAGATAGAGAAGCATCAATCAGAAAAATGTAGAGGTCAAAACCCGATCACTGTGAATGGTATGATCAATTTTTTGTTTTGTTCAATAATAAAGTACTTCTATTAACAATAGAGATAATCGTTGAGATCTAAGCTCGGCATGAAGGAGCCGAGATCTGAAGTACCATGGCTTTATCAGGCATGGCTCATATGTGGAGTTTCTGTGATTATAGAACCCGAGATATTGCCTAAATTTTCATCATGAAAACCACAAGGAATGCTATCAGAATTATTAGACTTCAAGATTCATATGCAAAGCATATGAATACAAAACCAATGGCTCTATATTTTAATCATTCATATTTAGATTTACCATATGCAGAGATACTGGAAACAAAATCAAGAACCTCTGTTTAATTTCTAATTATCTTCACTGGATACACCATGAAATTCCTGCAGTGGTCTAGATGCCAGGATGCTTGTAGCCATCATATGAGTATGTATCTGAGATTAACATTGCTGAATTAAAAGTATATCTGAGACTAACATTCTGAATTAAAAGAACAAAGATGTACCAAGATGGATCTGACTGAGAATTTTCTTACCATGAACCATCTTAGTCACCAAATGGCATTGGGATTAGTCCCCATGTACTGGAGGAACCAGTTAAATCATTCTCAATTGCCACTGAAGAGCTTGATTTAATGTTGGTGTATTTTATCCACCTACAACAATAGTTGTTCAATGAAGTGATCTTCATTGCCATACTTTATGGCAAACTTTTGTCTGAGGTTTTCCAGTTCTTATTAATCAAAATATCTAGATTCCATATATGATATAATTGATGAACTATGAAACCACTGCCAACTTCTTGCTCAGTACCTCATTGACAGGAGATAGATTTCCATACTCCAAGGTCCCTCAAATGCCAGTACTGTATAACTATAAATTTTCCCTTAGCTCTAGTATTCTCAGCCTATGCAGACAGAGCAGATGTGCAAATGGCAGAGAGTGCATTTAGTTTCCTTCTGGTTGGGAGCCAAATATAAGTATCTTGTCATCAGACTGCATCTCTGCCCTTAGACTCCAATGTCACTTGCCAAAAGCAATGTACCACTAAATTCACATTTCATGAAGGGTGAATTTTGGGCCTTCCTAGATGTTTTGAACCCAGCGAGCTTTCTATCAAATTTTGAAAATAATCTTAGACGTTGAAATTTAACACCTCAGTGAATAGTGTAGCAACACTTTTGTAACAAAGCTCAAGTTTTGTAAGAATAATGTCTATCCCCTGTAAAAGCCTGTAAAAGGGGAGTCAAAAAGAGAATAAGAGGATTATGAATGAGATGCAGCTGCAGTGGCAGATACAGAGCTACAGAAAGAGAAAGAAGAGGTAGCTGATAAGCCTGAAGAAAATACTGATCCAGATGTACAAGAATACTCAACAGCAGCGAAAGATTCGAGCTATGAGATAACCTTCCCCATTTTACTAATGAAAGGAGAGGAAGCCACATCAAAGTACAATGAAGGGAAAAGAGTTCAAACCCTTGAAGTGAGATCCCTCCTTTAATACTAGAAAATAACTCTATTTAACACTATATTGAGAGTCTCTAACAACACAATCTGCAAAACAAGGCTCGACCATGTTTGGAAGGAAGCTACTAATTCATAAGGGTGGAAATGGGGAAATTCAATGCAAGGGTCACTATTTGTCCTATTTCTAGCTATCCAAGCACTGTGAGCCACCTAGCTGCAAAAGCAAAAACCAACAAACAATAAAAGCCTTTCCTCTTGTATGTCCTTTTGTAATGTCCCTTTTTAGGACAAGTTAGAAAATGGAGAGATATTTGTCAAAAATTAGGCAAAGAATGGATAAACCCTTTTGTATCAACCTAAAATATCCCAATGTCAGCTATTTCGAACCCAAATGGGGTTGGAACTAGCCAAGGTGGTGGGATAGATTGGAAGAAAACAATTGGAATTCAAACACATTCAAAACCAGATTTTACACAACTGGAAATTAATTAATATTCAAACCCTGAACTGCTGCAATTTTCAAAAATTCATATCTTTGGCTAGAGAAGTCCAAATGAGCTGAAACTTTGGATCTTGGGCCACAAAAATATGAAGAATAACATTCCAAAATCAGATTTCGCACAGCCAACACAAAACCCTAATTTTTCCCTAAAAAGTAGGTCGCCCAACACATTTAGGGCATCAAATCAACTCCAAAAATTATGAAATTATTTTCTCCTTATTCCTCCTAATTTCTACAACCAAATCCAATATTAAACTGACCCCAAACTGCAGATCTGAAATAAATATTAATTAATAACAACCAGATAGCTTGCAGACAACTAAAATCTTCTAAAATTCGTAACTCATTCAATATTCCATATTTTTGCATGAAATAAAGTGCATAATAAACTAGAAATTAAGAGCTTTCTAATGCACTATAGATCTGAATTTTTTGAACATTAAAACTCCCTCAAAACAGCCCCTAAAATATGAAACCAAGTCGCTAGGGTTAGAATAAATTATATAAATTAATTCCAGCTCACTTCTAGCCTTCCAACACACCCAAAATATCAGCCCTTGCTCAAAAATAATTAATCACCCATAGCGAGTTATAGATCTAGCACATATGACATTAAATCATGATAAAATAAACCCCAATCCAAGTCGTTATGGCTAAATAAATTGCAGCAGCAACAACAGTCACAAAAAGAGTTCAGGCCCTTCAAGGATTACTTCAAAATGAGCAACAAACATGCAGATTTCTCCCACAAATAAATGTGTCACACTCTATATCAAGTCACCAAGCTTAGGAGGGTTTAATCATGCACAAATATATTCAAAACCAACAACAATTAATTTGTAAATAAGATCTTCAACAATGGAAGAAAGAGCAATTAGCAACATAGAGCATACATCCCTTTTCTCCAAGCATGGAGTAAATTCAAAAGTTCAATCAACATAACCCACTAAAGGAAATGCGACCTCCTTTTATAGAGTTAAGGGGTGCAACATTCAAAAAGACCGACCTTTCCCTTTTGGAGGGAAAACATAAACTCTTATTATAATAAAGTCTCTAATAAACTAAGACTATGTGCACTTTATTATTTTTAATTAAATAATAAAAGCAACTATCATATGTGCACATTTAAACTAACTTAGAGAGCCCTCCTTGTAGTGCAAGGCATGCCAAGGGGTTACAAAATAGACAACAGACATCTTAAGACCATCTTCACGCTCAATCCTCAAACCCATGAGAAGAGAGAATGGGTTGAGGGTCTTTAGGTCTTCAATTTCAACAATGTCCCAAGAACGGGACATTAGCACCGTTGTGTTGGAAGCAGCAAAGAGGAAGGTATGGTGTTAAATTTTCATGCTATATTTTGAAAAATAAAGGCAAATATGATGAATATTCAGCTATGAAGGAAGAGGTGCAAAGTTTGCCATAAAATTCACTTTGGATCAACTCTACATCATGTGTGTGAATGTGTTTCAGAACTTGTTTTCATGGGAACAATGCATTGTGGGTTGTGAGAGTGTAGTGTTGGCCTTACCTAAGGTGAGTTGGGATACCTTGAGGTCAAATATTTTTATTTACACTGCTGTAATTTATTTCAGCAGTCTTCTTGTGGCTTTTAGAGCCATAAGGCATGAGGATAAGGGATATTTTTCCATTGGTACACTCACACATGGATCGAAGGATGAAGTAGGGCTCACATGGGGACAAATTTGGAGTTGTCAAGTTGTTGATTATTTATCATATTTTTATTTTATGACAGCAGTTGGTTTTTGGGAGTTCAAGGAAGTATGGGGCAACATTGTGACATTTGGGGGCAGCCCATACATGAAGGAGACTTGTGAGCCATTCACACCATGGAGACACATTGGAAAAGTGTTTTTCAACACTTATTTTTCTAATAAGTTTGCTTCATGTGCAGGATTGAAGACATGTGAAGAAAGACCGCTGTCCTACTCACTTCATGAGGGCATTATTGAGTGGGCAGCCTTGGAGCTTAGCAAAGCTCATCCCTTTGATGACTCCCCATGCCATGTTGAGGACACCATTACTTGGAGCACCAATTACCGAGCTAAGGACCCACTTTTTTGGGTTGACATGGGGAAGGAAACATGTTCTTCCAAGTGCTTCATCACTTGACTGGCACCGGAGCAAGACTTTGGATGCATCACTTCATCTCTTCTCTTGGGTGCATGATACGTGGATCTATGAGCTTGCTTATTGCTTGAGGGCAAGCAATCTCCGAGAGGGAGGACTGTAATGTCCCCTTTTCCGGGGCATTACTAATATATCGGTTCATCTCTTTCATTTGCATTATAACCCCTTGGCATGCCTAGCGCTACAAGTGGGAGTCTTATTTAGTCTTTAAATGTGCACATAGGTTAGTTACTCTTTATTATTTAATTAGAAAATAATAAAGTGCACATTAAGTGAGTCTTTTAATATTTTAATTAAGTTTTATTTGTTTTCCCTCCAAAAGGGAAAAGGTCGGCCATTTGAATGTTGCACCCCTTATGTTATAAAAGGAGGTTGCATGGCCATTTTTGGGCATGTTGATTTGATCATTTATGTCTCTCCATGCTTGGAGAAATGGGATGTATGCCCTAGCTCTCATTGTGCTCTCTCTCTCTCATTCGACTTGGAATTGAAGCAAATCTGATTTTGATAAGGATCCATTTGTGTGTGTGTTGCATCTAGTGTGTGGCGAATTGCTTGGAAAAGAATTCCTTGCCCTAGTGAATTTATTTATGGTGCAAATCTGATTATTATTGCATGATTTGGAGCATATTTGTTGGTTTTTAGATCTGCTATGTTTTGCAATTAATTTCATAATTTTTGGAGATGATTTGATGCCCTAAATGTGTTGGGCGACCTACTTTTTAGGAAAAGTTGGGGTTTTGTGTCATTGTGTAAAAACTAATTTTGGAATATTATTCTTCATATTTGTGGCCCAAAATCCAAAGTTTGAGGATTTTTTCTTGATTGGTTAAGCGGGAAATAATTTTAGAAGTTGCAGCAGTCTAGGGTTGGATTATTAATTGTTTGTGACACATTTTGATGCTTAAAAATTGTGGTTTCAGTTCAGATTTGTTCTTGGCATTTTTGTGCATCAAAACAAGCTTTTGGAGGGTGAAAACAATTGAGGGAAGTGCTGGTTATTAATTTATTAATTTCTGCTAACCCTAGCACCCAAGATCTGGAAGTTTAGATGCTATTTTGAAGGGGTTTAAGTGCTCAAAAAATCTGATCTTTAGTTCATTGGAAAGCTCTAAAATTCTAGTTTATTATGCACTTGGTTTCATGCAAAAATATGGAGTAGTGATTGAGTTATGAATTTTTGAAGTTTTCAGCTGTTGGCAACTGTTTCAAATTAATTCACTGTTGTAATAAAAATCAGAATTGAGAAGAATAAAAATCTGATTGTCTCCACCAATCTAGCTCACCACCTTGACCACTTCCAACCCCATTTGGGTTGTAATTGGTTGACATTGGGCTATTTTAGGTTGATTCAAAAGGATCTAATCCTTCTTGGTTCGATTTGGGTTGAAGTTGTAATTTTCTATTTGTCCAAAAAGGGGACATCACAGTGGTATCACCCTTCCTTTGTAGATAATGAAGCCATCCACTATCTTGTACCTTTCATCAACAATCACTCCTTCAACCAAATCATTAGAAAACTGATTTTTAGCATATTCTAGAGTAATTAAATCCTTCCAATCAGCTGTTATAAAAGATACAAAACAGATTTCTACCTTCCTTGGTGGATGATCATAGTGTGAGATGTCCCACTTGTCATACCTTGGAAAATGATGCTCTTGCCACCCATCATGAACTTAAGCAACAAGTTTTGATAATTGAGGGTGAAGTCCCCAATGAATGCAACCATTGCACTCCTAATACAAGATCCATATCTTCCATGTCAATCATATAAAAATCATCAATAAGCTCATAATCTCCTATGGAAATGGAAAGCTTGGGAACTCTTCTAGTGCAAGGTAGGATAAATCCATCTGCTATGGTAACATTAAATCCTTGGAAATCTTCAACATGCAAATCAAACCTTGTTACCAACTTTTCACTAATGAAATTGTGAATAAGTGGGTTGAAGGGTACTTGAGATTCTATGTTTCAGGGAAGCAGTTTGCATGGGCCAAATGGCTACACATACCTGAGTTTTGTTACAATGCCACACATCAAATGTCTATAGGTATGACTCTTTTTAAGGCTCTTTATGGTTATGATGCTAATTCTTTCATGGATGTGGTTATGATAGATAGTAGAGTGCCTAGTGCTCAAGATTTAGTGCAGAAGAGTGTTGATATCATGAGGGCACTCAAGGAGAATTTGCATCAAGCCCAAAATAGGCAAAAGTTGTATGCGGATCAGCATAGAAGTGAGAGATCTTTTGAGGTGGATGATTGGGTATTCCTTAGATTGCAACCCTATAGGCAATCTACTCTCAAACAAAGTGGTAAGGAAAAGTTGAAACCACGTTTCTACGGGCCTTACAAGATCATAAGGAAAGTGGGTAAGATGGCTTATGAATTAGACCTTCCGGAAAATGGTAAGATCCACAATGTATTTCATGTTTCTTGTATTAAAAAGGCTCTTGGGCAGCATGTTGTTCCTTCTTTAGAGTTGCCCCCTTTAGATGAAGAAGGTAGGTTGGTCTTAATTCGGAATCTATTATTGATACACGTGAAAGGAACTTGAGAAGACGTAGTATCAAGGAGTATTTGGTGAAATGGAAGGACTTTCCATTAGAGGATGCCACATGGGAAAATGATTCAGTTTTGAAGCATCCAAATTTGCAATTGCTTGAGAGCAAGCAATCTTTGGGAAGGGAGGACAATGTCCCCAAAAGGGAACATTAATTAATTAAAAATATTGGAGACCTTTAATCCACTCTTCCCATAGATTAAAGGATAAAAATGGGGAAAATGTCATTACTCCTATTTTTAAATTAAATAATTAATTCTCCTCTTATGTTTTATTTTTAAATATTAAAAGGGGGAATTAATATTCTATTTGGAGTTTGACTTTTCAGGAGAGAAGACTATTTTTAAAAGAGACCCTTCTACATGAGGAAATGCGCCATAGAAAGGAGGGAAACTTGGAGATTTGAAATGTCAAAAGCTATATAAGGAGATGTGGCGACCCCTTGGGGGCATGTTGAATTTTTATTAAAATATTTTCATGCTTGAAGAGGGATGTATGCCCATGTGATCACATTATAAAGGTGTTCTTCAACACCACCATTATTGTGGAGAGTGTGAGACCTTCTAAGCTTTCATTGAGTGAATGTTGCATGATATATTCATTCTATGTTTGGCACATTTATTTGAGAAGGAAATCTGCATGTTATTGATTGTTATTGAAGGGTTTGATAGTGATTTATAATCTGTTGTTACTGCTGCAATTATTAGAGCTATAGCGACTTGCATGAGAGGTTGTTTTGGCATGTTTGGGTGTCTTTTGAGCTAGATCTGCAATCTGATCTGTATTGACATATTTTTCCAAGTGTGGGGCAGCTATTTTGGGTGTTTTGGAAGGTTAGGAAGAGTTGATAATAATTTATGCAATTTATTCTAACCTTAGCGACTTGATATCAAATTTCCGGGGCTGTTTTGAGGTGGTTTTAGTGATCAGAAAATTCAGATTCATAGTTCATTGGAAAGGCCTTGATTTCTAGTTTATTGTGCATTTTATTTGGTGGCAAAATATGGAATATTGAGTGAGATATTAATTTTTGAAGTTTCAGTTGTTCTGGGTGCATTTTTAATTAATTAATCTGCTGTTATAAAATCAGATCTGGAAAAGATTAATTTTCTAATTGGTTCTCTCATCTAACCCACTACTTTGGCTTACTCCAACCCCATTTGGGTTGTATTAAAGCTGACATTGGGTTATTTGAGGTCGAACTAAGAGGATTTAATCCTTCTAGAGTCGATTTGGGTTAATTAATTTGCATATTTAAATAATATCCCAAAAGGGTCACTATTTGTCTTATTTCTAGCTATCCAAGCACTTGTGAGCCACCTAGTGGAAAAGCAAAAAACCCAACAAACAATAAAAGCCTTTCCTCTTGTATGTCCTTTTCTAGTATTTTACCATGTGCAATCAATAATTCTCATGTGAATAGAGAGAGAGCTTTGGTAATCAAACCTTCTTCTCTTTAGTAGTAACAAGTTGGAATCAAAGTGATTTTTGGTAGTTTGGAACTTTTTATTGCATTTTCTCAATTTTAGCGCCACTTTATACCTTTTGCAAAATTAATATCCAGAATAAATTTTAAGGTAGCCTTTTGAGTCACAAAATGTTCAAGAGGCCCAAGAGCAGAATAAATGACAGGTTTTGGCAACTTATTTTATCAAATGGAGAGGCATATTTATGAAATTTTCTAGCTATTGCACTAGGAACTTTGGATGCATTGCAACATCTAGATTGATTTCCAACATTTCCTATGAGCATCCCTATGGTGAGTTACTCTAGCTATGGGGACAAAGTTTGCCAAGGGGAAGGGTGTGTTGTGTATCTAGAAACGAAAAATATTTTATGAAATGTAATGAGTTATTTGCTGTTACTTTATATTAAGATACGGCGTTGAGTTGTCATTCTAGATTCTTGGGAGTGTGATGTAAAAGGGACTATCGGACATGGGGCCCACTTGGTAGATGAGGATTAGTTAGGGTTTCATACCCTTCTCTTGCTATAAATAGCGGTTCCCCCTCTTTCCATCATTATTTTTGGTTTTGAAAAGTGCAATCCTCTCTTTGGTGTATAAGACCTCCCATATTTCTTGCATTTTTGGTGTAGCACCTCTTAAGGGTGAAGGCATGTGATACTTGGGCCATATTTGACTCTGTCATGGGAAACCATCAACTTTTCCTTAACCATACCCTTAACATTCTACATCCTAGGGGTATGAACTTGCTCTGAGTAAGCATATAAATGCTACAAACCAGATCACCGAGTATACAAAGTGCAAACAAAATAAAAATCATGGAGCAAATCAGAAGGTAGATGTAGGTCAGAAAGAGACTGATAAAGCTCAGCTGATGTTGATGAAGAAGATATGTTACCGATCCAAGACCCTCCCAAGGGATCCCTTTTATGATTTCAAGCTTTGATGATGATCACATTCACATAGTAGTTTTTTCATAATTTTAATAGAGTAAGTATAACCATCTTGGGACTGTTACTATACTTGATTTTCACTCAGTTTTTTGCTTATTTTTTTATGGTTAAGGGTACATGATTGGAAAACTTCGTATCAATGGGATATAGTAGCTAACATCTGATCCTGCACGATTTCCACAAGTGCAATTGTTGCCATCTAATAAATACTCTTGAGCTTTTACGGTGTTGATTAACATAATGCTTAAAGAGAATGATATCTATGGGCATTGATAGCCAATGATAAACATTTGGAGGATCATCCTCACAAATGATAATTCTTAAGGGCCTAAGGTTTCATTTTCCAAATTGTTTGATATGAAGAAGTTTCAGAACCTGTCAGCACATAATTGAGCCTCTAGAATGGCTATCCAATCTGCCACCATATTTGCCTCTCTAAAACATGGAAAGATAAAAATGAAGGGTGGATTTGAGAACAATAGCCTCCTCTAGTAAAACCCCGAGGTCTCGATCTAGGAAATTAACTTTGTTGATTACATAGTCCATCACCTTCAACATTTACCTTAGTATAGCCTCTGTCAATGGCAAAGGTACCTTCAAAGAGTGCATCAACTTTTGGCAATAACATCATTAGTCATATTGAGGTGAATTGAGTAGAGACATAAATTACCTTTGGGATCTCAAAAGACACTAAGTCCTCCACTCAATCCCAAAGTTACCATTCGCAATCACATTAAATGGTATGGGGCAGTGGACCAAGACGATCCGGCACCATTTGCGAGTTCACATAGAGGAATGAAAATCAAAGGTTTCTTCTATTACTCAATGGCGTTTAGGGCATCTACATGCACTTGCTCTCTGTGGAGCTTACAACACATTCTTGGAGCTTACGGACTGGTGTATCTTCCTAAGGACCTAACCTAGATTGGTTTCCTTTCTTAACTTGGTTCTGAGGCCTATAACAACTTAGATTACTAATGGCTCCCTCTGGGCCCCTCTTTCTGGTCTCCAACCAACCCCTAAAATGGTGAACTCGTCCTCTATTTATAGCCGCGTGTTCCCGCTTCTCTCTTCTCATTTGAAATCTCCTTTAGGCGGGATGGTCTCTTCTAGATGCTTCTTGCTCTTCCCGCTCAAATTTAAATTCAAATTAAGCTCATTGAATGCTTTCACTATCTCCATTTAAACATTTCCTATTGGTACCACGTCGGTCTAGTAGTTTGGATCATCTAATTGTTGATCCTCGTCGGCCTCCTTTGTTAGACACCTTCTAACACTCTCTTTGTCTTATTTGCAACTACCAACTCTACTTTGCGCAATACTTTCCCACATCTTTTCTTTGTTACGCCACACACTCCTATGCTCAAGTTCACACCTTTGTTACTGCACACTACTTGAAGGCCTCTGTGCCTCCTTAAAACTTCCACAGGCCTCCTTCACAATCTATACCATTGTGCGATCCTCTGTCATGCTCTCACACATCCTGCGCACTCCATGCTATTGCATGAAACTCCCTTCACAATCCTCACGATCTTCTCGCGTGCCTCTAGTCAAATAGGTTCAATGAGAAATCTGTTGCGCTCCCAAAATCCCTACCCACAATCATTGTGTGTTATTCTTCCATGCCTTGCTTCTTTCCTTCTCTACTCCGCACTCTCATGCACCCAACGCTAGTCCGCACCTTATCCAAACTTCCACGCACTATGTGCATGCCCTCTCCTCCTACGCACTTTGCGCTCTTCCTTGCTAACCATTGCACAAAGTACACCGCACACTTACGCACAATCACCCTTTCACTCTATTGCGTGTCCTCTCTTGATTACTAACGCTCTTTATCCTCATGCACACCCACACTTGGCCAAAATTTATGCAAGATTGCTTTGGACCTTGGATTCTCCTACATTAAACACTCGAGGTACTTAAAACTTGAGTTCCACCTCAAGTAGACTGAGTGAGTGGTAGAACTACCCTTCGGACTATTAGAGATGTTAGTCTCGGCTTCTTCATCCAACAAGCCTTGCTCGGCGTCCATGCTTCTTTCAAGATCTCTTCCAAGCCTATCACCTCCTATGACCCTTCCACGTTGTCTCTCGCACTCTTGTGAGTTTCTGTTTACCATAGACCAACCACCTCCACCAAATGGATCTCTTCATCTCATCCTTTGCAAGTTTGTGCTCACCTCGAACCAGCATCTTTGTCTGCTAGAACCATCCACCTCTGCCGAATTCGTATCTCTGCCTTTTCCTTTGCGAGTCTTCACTTGCCTCTGTCATCCACCTCCTCTGCAAAGTCTTGAGACTTTCTTTTTTATCGGCCATATCATCTTTGGGTCTTCATCTTCTCGTATGTCTCTTCCTCACACACTTGTCTTCCTTTGTGTCTTCTACCTTCGCACACGTTCCTTTCTTGTGGGCCTACTCTATGCATTCTCTTCTTCCTTTGTCTTCTTCCTTTCTCTGCGTTTTTCTTCTTTGCGCACTTGCCTTTTCGCTATCCTCTTCTACACATCTATCTTCCCTTGCACATTCATCTCTTTGCACACTCCTCTTTCTTCCCTTTGCTTTCGCCCTTCTTTTCGTTTGGTTGTCCTCCATTGCACATTTGTTCTTTCACACGCCTTCCTTGGTGCCTTTGCTTTGCGCACTCTTTGCCTTCATGCCCATATGTCTTTGCAGGCTATCTCCTCATCTCCTTCTCTTGACCCCTGCTGGGCCGCAATCCATCCACCTCCACCCAATTTGGCTTTTCTTCTCTGCGCATGACCCGCACACTAACATGCCTTGGTCTCCTTACCTACGAGACTCCTCTTTTCCTCTTCATGGCTTCTCTACCATCTTCACTCAAGTGCGCTCTATCTTTCTCACACTCTCCTCTGTGCCTTTTCCTCCCGCCGTGCTTATGCTTCTTCACCGTGCATTCTCCACTTGTGGCTACACGCCACCTTTCCTCGCCCTCTTCCTTGGGCAACTTCTCTTGGTTGTGCACCATCTCCGATGACTTCCTCTTCGCCATTTCCCTTGATATCTTCTTGGATCTCCTTCTCTTCCATCTCTCTCTTTGCGCTTGGTTCATTGTGCAAAATTTCTGCGACCTTTTCTTTGCACTTCTCTCCTTATTCTATTGCTTCTGAGGCAACTTTTTCTTCTCCTCGCTATCTTCCACTATTACCGCGCCCTCCATTGTTCGCGTGTTTCTCTCTTTGCTCTTCTCATTTTAGATCTTCATGGATCTCGTTCTTCTCTTCACCGCACACTTTCATAGTCTCCTTTACTGGGGTGCTCCTCTGTTGCCTTTGGGGCAACTTCTTCTTTCCTCCTCTTTGCTTCCTTTGGCATGGGACTCCCATTGTTGTGCGCGCATTCATTTGTGCGTTCCTTTACTCCTCTGCTAGGAGTTTCTTCTCTTGTGTAGTGCACTCCTTTCCTTCCACTAGGGTCTCTGTCTCCGCACACTTTGTTGCACACCTCTCTTGTCCATCCTCTGGGACTTCTACTTATGTGCACCTCTCTTCATCCAATTGCACAATCTCCTCTCTCCTCTCTTCTTCTCATTCTACCGCCTCATTACGTGGACTCGCGCAATCTTCCACGCTTTCATGGTCTATAACGACCATCTTCTCCTTAGAAGCCTCCTTTAGCACAATGTTTTTGTGCACTTCCACGCACTCTGGGTGACTTATCTCTTCACCCCTTGCTCATCTCGTGAGCTTTTTCCATGCACTATCTCTTGCGCATTCCTCTCGTAATACTTGCCACGCATGTTTATTCTTCTCTCTAGTGCTCTACTAGTGCACTCTTCACTGCACTTGCATGCATGCCTCTTCTTTTTGTGTCACTCTCTTGTCGACTCCTCACCGAGTCTTTTGCCTCCTTTTGGGCACCTTGAGACACAAGACCTCTTCTTATGATCTTCCTCCACATTCTCCATCCTGGTCCTTACACCATTTAGCTCCTCCAACATTTCTGCAACTACATCTAATACATCCCTTTTTTTGTGGCATCTTGCTTCCACGGAAAAAGATCATCAACTATTCTAGCCCTACACTATGGGATCTCTTTGCATTTTCTACCCACCTTATCTTCACAATAGAGAACACAACTTCTTGTTAATTACCTCACATTCGGTGCTCTGCCATCTCTCTTCTCGTCTCACCTATCTCTCTTGTAGGATTGTAGCACTCTCGATACCACTAATGGTACGGGAGGCGAGCAGACGATCTGCCACCATTTGCAGAGTTAACACAACGGAATTAAACTCAAAGGTTTCTTCTATTATGCAATGGCCTTTACGGCATCCACAAGAACTTGTTCTATGTGGAGCTTACAACACATTCTTGAAGGCTACGGACTCACGGTGTATCTTCTTAAGGACCTAACCTAGACTAGTTTCCATTCTTAACTCAACTCTAATGGCCTCACTTAGCCTACTAATGGCTCCCTCTGGGCCCCTTTCTGCTGGCCTCCAACCAACCCCCAAAATGGAAAACTCGTCCTTTTATTATAGTCGTGCATTCTGCTTCTCTCTTCTCATTTGAAATCTCCTCTAGGCGGGCTCATCTCTTCTAGATGCTTCTTGCTCTTCCCGCTCAAATTGAAATTCAAACTGAGCTCATTGAATGCTCTGAGTTATCTCCATCTAAACAATTCCTATTTGTGCCACGTCCGTTTGGTAGTTGGGATCATCGACCATTGATCCTCATCAGCCTCCTTTGTCAAATGCTGCCGACACTCTCTTTGCCTCATCGCGCCATTGCCAACTCTATCACGCAATCCTTAACCACAACTTTTCTCTCGTTACGCCACGCATTCCTATGCTGGATTTCACCTTCACCTTTGTTTCGCGCACTTTGCTTATGGGCCTCCTTAAAACTTCTTTGCACCTCCTTCGCAATCTAGACCATTGCGCGATCCTCCTTCCATGTTCTTGTGTACCGTGCACACTCCATGCTATTGCGCAAACTCCTTCGCAATCCTCTAATCTTCTCGCACGCCTCCAATCAACTAGGTTGGGCCAAAATCCAACCGCACTTCCAAAATCCCTACGTGCAATCGTTGTGCATTATTCTTCCATGCCTTACTTCCTTACCTTCTCTGCAACTCGCGCACACCCAACGTTACTCAGCACCTTACCAAAACTTCCGTGCACTATTGTGCGCCCTCTCCTACTACGCACTCCACACGCATAGCACTCTTCCTTGCTTGCCATTGCACAAATTCCTTGTGCACTTCCACGCAATCGCCCTTTCACTCTACTACACCTCCTCTCTTTATTCCTTGCGCTCACCCACACTTAGCCAAAATTTGTACAGGATTATTTTGGACATTGGATGCTCCAACAACATTAAAATTGAGTTTCATGAATCCTTTCATAGAAAGAATCAACTTAACCTTGGCACTCATTAAGCCTTTTATCACTGCTCCCTTCACTGGAAATACTTTTATTAATACTTGTGGACGAAGTATGGACATATTTTGCAACTTCTGATTTTATCATTTTGTACCTTATCTTTTATACAGTTATGAAGCACTGAATGGCCACTCATGAATTACATTAAGGCTCAAGTTAACTTTGTAGTGTACGTATTTTGCAATTCTTTATATGCAACACCATATCACCTATAAAAATTTGTCAAACTTTAAACCCTAGCCACTTTCATAAAGCACAACAATATATGGCGTCCCTCGGCAATTCTCTCTATCTATGATTAGAGAGATCATCCTTGACAAGCTAGCTATTTTACCTCTTGCCTAACATTTTGAAAGAATGAAAGAATGAAAGAAAGAAAGAATTAGTTATATGCATTAAGGTCCAGGAGTGACCAAAGTAAGTCAATTGGACTCGAAATTACATCCAGTTAAAATAGAACAGTACCAGGGTAGTAAAGAACACCAGAAGCTGAAAAAGTGACTAGGACTAAGGACGAAAACACTACAACAAGGAAAACAGAAAAAAAAAAAAAAAAACACAAAGAGGGGAAAAGTTGTAAACACAAGGCCAGTAAACCCCAGCCATAGAGTACAGCATGTACAAGTACAAATATAAACAGCCAATGTGAGGAGACAACCCCCAATGGGAAATAAGGGAAAAGGAAGCTGTGGTGTGCTAATGATGAGGGATGAGGCAGGAAACTGGCATAGTAACATGTTTGTATCAATAGTTAGAGAGGAAGAAGGAAAACCATTAGCATCACTGTCAAATTTTACGATCAAGATTCATAGTAGAAGATCCAATATCAAAAAAGAAATGGATAATTTGCAAACTTAATGAGGCATTGCATGGTTCAAGCGGTTTGTCCTTGCTCGGAGCTCCCTTGTTACTGCTTTACTGCTTTTGGTCATATAGACTGCTTGTTCTCATGAACGTCATTAAAATCATTCATTCATTTCATCCACTGCAATTACAAGAACAATCAGAGATTTAATAATATTTATAGGAGAATGCCCTGGGTTAAGGGGGTGATTAGACAAACCTATCAGGTAGCAATGTATCAGGGCGCCTAAATCATTCGGAACAGTTAACTTCATAATGTGTCGATATAGGTCTTTAACCAAAAGACTAAACCGAGGTCTTCAGTAAGGTACCGACTTTCCTTGCGATTTAGCCATGGACTTGACATAGACTTGTTATGGTGTAAAGCCACCGAATATTGGTCAGAAGGTTGGCTAAAAAGACAATTTGGGTCTAGTTTGCTGATGACTATGTCGTCACCCCAAATCCCATGCAACCACTTCATTAGCATGAACACTGTAGCATCTAACACTCTAGATATCTAACCAACTACAGTTTGGGCATCTCTCAGTTTGGCAATCTAAGTCCACGGTTGCCCGCAGAATGGATAAACCCATATATTTATACGAATTACACTCGCAAGGCTCCAATTGCTAATTCAAGCTAAGTCATTGTTCAAGTACTACCACGCCAGATGATCCATCCTCACAACATTTTTAAAATCAGATTTAGCGTAAGTATCTAATGAAATAAATCCCTCGAATTCAAACTACCAGCTGAATTGCAAACAGACTTCGAAAAACATTGTGAACACTTAAAGAAAATCTTACCCAATGCACCCACAGTGGTCTCCCATGTAAAAGTTGATGAAACAATAGGTTCAGCAGCTGAAGCTGATGCTACTTCGTTGATTATTGATGCCCTGACTGGGGACACTTTGCTTATAGGTGGCCACTTTCCTCTCTTGCTCTTGTGTCTCTGCGTAAAACAGAGGCCTGTACCATTTCTCAGAGGAAGCGAATTTGAAAGTACGAGTTCCATTTTCATTTCACGTCTGTGAGGTAACAGGCTATTTCTTAGGTATAGACTTGTGTTTGAGAACTGCTATTTTCTGAACCACAAGATCTAAACGTTTCATAGATATTACAAAGGAATTTTGAATAGACTTTTACTGGCAAACTTTCTTACTAAACAAATTATGTGAAGTAATGATGTTTCTTTATGTGTGTGTGTACCAGGTACCTACGGACAAAGTGATCAATACAAATATTTATAGAGATAGCATTACAAATATTTATAGAGAGCAACTTTTTTTGTTTTAATTAAAATTGAAAAACGTATTTCTACTAATAGTATATAAAAATACATCTTTAATCATATAATGTCGAGGTGTAGAAATCTGGAGAAACAATAATTATCTCATATTAAAGTAAGTGATTAATATATACAATTAATTAAAGTTTTTAAATCAATTTTTTTTTATAAAAGCAAGGTTCATTAGCGCAAACACCAAAGAACAAAGTAATTAAGTAGCAACAACAAATATGGCATGTTGGTGGATGTAAAGGAGGAGGATTGACACGCTTGTCGCCCCGTTATTGCCACATGTGGATCCGCCATATCAAGTATGGGCTCCCATTGTCGTTAACATTCTTGTTTTCTTCTTCCTTGACCTACATGGTCATGACATGGTAGGTGTCGAGGGAGGAAAGTTACCAAGAGATGGTGGCACGCGAGAACCAAACCCACCACTATGACCACCAATTTTGTCAAAAACTTCACCACCTCTTATAGGTGAAGATTGATGTAAATAAGGTGGGAAACTACATGATGCGGACACGATTAGGGTGCCCATGAAGAGTTGGCTTGGACCACACAACCCTCAAAATTACGCTCAACAAACAAATAGAAAGATACATGAATTAACACACATTTGAATTCAATAGTGTAAACGCATCAACAAGGTTCTTGATTGATCATCCGAATAAACACACACACACACACACACACACACACACACAAACCAATCTCCAATAATGCAATCAAATCATTTAATGTGGGTAAATATCATACCAAACGCTTTGTTCTACTTTGGTATGAGCCTTAAGCTCTCATCGTGTTTACTTGTCGACTAAGTTATTCTCTCCAAAATCCCCCTCCTAAGGCGATTGAGCTTTGTTTATATATAGGCATGCAAACCACCCATTCTTTACATCGAATATAGTTACATGTTACCCTTAGAATCTTAACACTATGAGTAATTACAAAAGATAAGGCTCAAATGATCCATCACAAGACTCGAGTCATCTTCTTCTAAACTTTCGCGACTTCAAACAACGTCCTTGATACTTTGTTGTTTCTAAACATGTTCATAGTATTCTACAATTTCCTTTTAGTTTGTGCGGCCCCAATAGAATTGTGTGGCTTACGCAATAAAATTGTGCGATTGCATAATAAGATTGTGTAACTCTAATAGACTTGTACAAATTGTGCAATAAGCTTTAGCAATACACCCTCAACTCAATATAAAATTCAACACAAACTATTCAAACTATTTTATGTTGATATAGGATAGTTTGTGAACTTGAATTCTTCTACATCATCATACAACTTCGATAATTTTGAAAACTTGACCTCTTGTTCAAGTGACCTAGTCTTCTAGAATTTCGTGTCGAGAAACACCAGTGGCACTCAACTAAGTTGCATCTTAAATATCTTTTTCTTTCTACTTAACTAGATACTCCTTATTGCACATGTTTTCTTGATTCTAGTGGTAATTACTCTTTAAGCCTCTTTTCACTTTTTGTGTGGCATTTATTGTCTCTAGTCCTTCCCGCCATCATTTATATTTGAGTCTTTGGCATTTTATTTACATATGCGGTATGGATACTGATTCACCACATTGTATATGTCTAAGATATCGATGTACGGGCAATTCAATCTCATAAGTATTCTTTGCAAACTTCTTCAACACCTTACATGGTCCTATTTCTTTTGCTTGAGCTTATTGTAGGTACCCTTAAGAAATTTTTCTTTAGTAAAATGAGATAAGACTAGATCTCCAACTTGAAATTCAACTTCACTTTATCTTCATATGTGTGTCTCGTTTACTTATGCATTCATCTTCTCTAACTATTTGTGTACTTGGTGCACTTACTCTATGTATTCTAAAAATCCTCTACTTCGCACTTTATTCTTCATTGTGTGGTATGTCTCACAATTTTGTAACTCCTCACGGGTTACTCCCATATACAATTTGAAATGGTGTCTTCCATGTGTTCTTATTAATTAAGTTGTTATATGTAAATCATGCTTGTGTTAGTCTTAAGTCCCATGTTCCTAGCATCTATCAAGCATTTGTGTAAGTTTGTAAGACTTGTGAGCACCACTTTTGTCTACTTGTCGGTCTGTGGATGATACATTGACCAACAAAATTCATATCCTTTTCAATCACAATAATATGCGGTAATCCATACAACTTTGTAATCTCCTTGAAGAAAAGATTTGTGATATGAGTCACATCACTATTCCTCCCGCAAACAATAAAAAAGTGTCATCTTCAAAAATCTATCCACCGCAATAGAGATGGAATCAACTCGGGTCTATTTTTCCGTGGTAAATCCAAAACAAAATCCATAGTTATATCCTCTCAAGGCTTCTCTGATATGGGAAAAGGTTGGTACACCCTACATTCTGAGATCTTCCTTTAGCCAATCGACATTTTTTACATTTATGTACAAAATTTCACACATTTACAAACTTTCATTACCAAAAGTAACTCTCCACTAGTTGTGCTAACATATTATTCAATCTAAAATGCCATGTTAATCCACCATTATGCTTCTTTATCACTAAATTATCCCTCATTGATACCATAGGGATGTACAACTATCTGCATTTTGAACAATAATACTTCCTACACAAAATAGTCCAACCAAGGTATCATATCCACACTTATGGGTGTTGCGCTCACTTCCCATGCTTCACTAAAGTCTTCATCTTATACATGTAACTCCTCGAATGGATTCAAAACTAACAAATTCCACTCTCATCTATGTCAAAAATATTTCACCTACTCAATGCATCAACAACCCTACTAGATTTCCACTCCTATGCTTCAACATAAAGGTGTATCCATGTAGGTATTGTACCCACTTTATATGTCCATGATTCAATTTTTCATAATTGTTTATAAACTTCAATGCTTGATGATTAGTTAATATAAGACGAAATCCTTTAGAAATAAGTAATGCCTCCTCTTTTTGAGTGCTTACATGTACTTCTCTAGAAATCCTAATCATACACACTATACTTCTCGC
Source organism: Taxus wallichiana var. yunnanensis (assembly GCA_018340775.1). Taxonomy (NCBI): domain Eukaryota; kingdom Viridiplantae; phylum Streptophyta; class Pinopsida; order Cupressales; family Taxaceae; genus Taxus; species Taxus wallichiana. The sequence goes on from CM031239.1 coordinate 451,367,074, forward strand.
ATCATTCAATTTCTCACTAAAATATGTTATTGGCCTTCCCCATTGATTCAATACTACATTAATGGCTATACCACTAGCATCACAATCTACCTAAAATACCTTTAAAAATCAAGTAACATCCATATCGGTTTTGAATCACCTTCCACTTCATCTATTGAAAATCATTTTATGCATTCAAGCTCCAAACAAATTCTTTCTATCCCCTCACATGGCCTTCGTAATAGGTTCACACACTCTACCAATGTTCCCGATGCACTTGTCGTAAAAACTAGCTAACCCATGAAAACTTGCATGCTTCAAAAGCACTTCACAATAATGGTTAATAAAATAATGCACGGACCTTTTTAGATTCATCTTTAAACCTTCACATGAAATCAAAAATTTGAAATACACTAACTTTTCCTGCATAAAATTTCACTTTTTCAAATTAATCAACAACTTATCCTCCTACAGCCACCACAACAGTTTCCTTCAATGTAAAAATATTTCTCTCATGGACTATTGAATATAAGAATATCGTTGAGGCACATGATCACAAACTTTCCCAAAATTAGTTTTAGGACTTCATTCATCAACCTCATGAAAGAAAATGATGTCTTACTCAATCAACAACATTACAAGTCACTCATATAATACTTCTTGCATCTTGAACGTAGTCTTGCATTCATCGCCCTCTCTTATGTGAATCTGATGATATCCAATCTTCAAATCGATCTTACTAAAATAATTTTTTCCTCATAAACAATCCATGATGCCATCTATGTGCGATAATGGAAACATATGCTTAATGGTGATCTTATTTATGGCTCTAGAATCTATACACATATGATACTCATAACCCTTCTTCGGTATTAGAATTTTGGTACTACACATGGGATTGTACTCTCTCTAATTATTCCTTTATCTAATATCTCTTGAGATTGTTTACGTGTCTCTACATTCTCTTGCGGTGTCATCTTGTATGTTGCTTTCTTAAAAAAATGGAAAGTATATCTAAATCTATGCGATGAATTACATTCCTCACAGGTGGTAACCCTTGAAACAACTAACTTGAAACTATCTTTGTAAAATATCCTAACATGTCCTTTACTTCTTGTGGCATTGAATCATTATTCTCCAACACTATACCCATGCTCCTTCTTTACACAGGTTTCACTATCAACGAAAAAAATGAATGATTTTTCTTCACCTCACTTAAGAATTACTCCCTAATACAAACAAAACCTTAGGTCCCTCCTCTTCTCCTTCACCCTTGTCCTTTATTGGATTCATAGTGTACTCATTTCATTCCTTCGCCACTTTGTAGGTGTTTGTGTGACCATCATGTTGTCCCTTCCATTCAAATCGCCACAAACTTTCAAGTAGCACATGACATGCATCCATAGGCATGACGTCACACCACTTCATCCTCATATGTCCCTATATGGAACTTAACCATATATTTATCGGTCGTCGGTAGTTTGTGCCCCTTCTACAACTACAAAAACTTGTAGGGATTAGGATGCACAATCCCATTCAACCCCAATTTTCCTACCATATCTTTCATAGCCAAATTATTGGTGCTTCCGATACCACTATCAACTTGCAAACTTTACCTCTTGACTTACACATTGTTATGAACAAATTCTTCTTCTTTCACTAGATTCAACAATACATGGTTGAACATTAACACTTCTTTCATCTATGGTTCTTCTTGGTATCTTGGTACATCATTTCTATTTACTTGTGCAATGTGCTCACTTGCATTTTTATGCTTACCATCACTTTGGGCATGCGCAGCACTCCAAAGCTCTATGCCCTATTTCTCCATGCCTATAACATGTGTCGTTGAATCTGTACATCTTCCGCATCTAAAAGGATCCTCCTAACATGTATGTATTTTATCCTCTAAGTATTCCTTCACTATGAGGTGTTGAATTGGCATTTCTTTCATGATGCGTAAAATTTCCCCTTCCAATACTTTGTTTATGGCCTTACACAACCTTTCCTTTTCCTCACACAATGCTATATTGCTTACAAGTTAGCTTCTCTTCTACTTTTAAATCATACTAATAGGCTTCCTCCATTGACCACACCTAGATAATATACCCGAAGATCTTCTTTATATCATCCTCCACGTGAGCCACTCAAATTGTGAGTTGATAAAACTCTTCAATATATTCCTTCACACTTGAGCTCTCTCTCTATCAGTAGGTTCTACAACTTAAAAAAGCGAGTTGATAATCCATAACAAATTAAAAATTCAGCTTCACCACCATTATATCCCATGTCTTAATCTTTGGCATTACTCTTTGCACTCGGTTTTCGGATATGATCCCACCATAAAAATGCACGACCCTTCAAATTCATGTAGGAATATTTGAATCTCCGGGATCTTCCTTTTTCATACTCAAAATAATTCTTGAGACCCATTATCCAATCAAAAAGATTTGTTGGCTCTATAATTCCAAATTAACTTGGAAGGTTATTCCCCATCCTACCAATTATGTGTAAAATCCTATCCTCCTGGCCCTTTAACTTTTACATCATATTATTCCTCATGCACGTCCTACACACTCTCTGTTGTGTGGGTTCCATCTCATTATCATTGTGATATTTCACAACAACATCTGAACATTATGTGGCTTCTATGGCCTTTAAATGTGCTTGCATAATCTGCAACAATTCAAATGAGTCCTCAACTATTGTTCCACTGGTATGTACGACATATAACAACACTCCTCCTATGTGTCATTATGTTTCCTCAAAATAATGTGACCTACACAATCTTCACACCTTTTTCCCAACAATATTCTTATTGGAAGATTTCTACAATGGTTTTATACCCACACTCGTAAATGTGGAAAACCTCTAATGATTCCTATGTAATCCTCACATCTTCTACCTAATATTCACCCACTATAAGATTTCCATGATAATTAACTACCCACACTCTCAAATGTGGAAAAAATCTAGTATATTTCATGCCTCAATTCATAAGGAAATAAAACCTTTCTTTGGCACCATATGGCATAGAGATGCTTAGGGTGCCCAATAAAGAGTTTCCTTATACCACTGCATAGCCCTCAAAATTATGCCAAAAACATATAGAAATATATATAAATGAAAACATATTTGAATTCAACAACAAAAACATGTCAACAATATTTATTCAATTAATCATGGAAATATCACACAGACTTTTTCCAATGATGCAATCAAATCATTTAATGTGAGTAAATATCATACCCATAACTTTTCTTTACTCGCTTTGAGCCTCAAGCTCTCATCGCACTCAATTGTTAATCGAGATACTCATTCCAAAACCTTCCTCTCCTAAGGTAATTGGATTTTTATATATAGGCATGCAAACCACCCAATGTTACATCTAATCTAGTTACATGTTACCCTTCGAATCCTAAAATTATGGGAAATAAGGCCCAAAGGACCCATCACAAGAATTAGTTGAATTCTTTGAAACTTTTGAAGCTTCTAACAACATCCTTAAGAAATTTTCATCTTCCATACATCCATGTAGTGTTATGAAATTTCCCTTAAGAGTGTGTAGTCCCAATAAAGTTTGGTATCTTGCACAAAAATATTGTGTAGATTGTGCTACAATTTTGTAATAGACTTGTGTAGTATCACAATAGGATTTGTTGGCTAGATTTTTTGCACAACTGAAAAACCTAGGTAGTCATGAGATAAATCTCCCTCATTTACCGATGAGGCTCCCATGTAAGTTTTTTTCAATTATATTTTCTAATATCTATCTATTGGTTTTACTTTAACTGTGTAGCTCATAGACCATAGTTAGTAATTTTTGTAGCAAGTAAGTAGTAGTTGTCGAAACGTATATATATGTAGAAGAGGGAAATAATTGAATGTGAGTAGAAAAGAAAGAAGATGTGCAACCTAACCAATAGTTGACAGAGTTGGTCACATGCACATAGACGAAATAAATAGATCTTGAAATGCATAATTCAAAGAAAAGGAAAGTTTCAGATCCAAATCTAAGATAACACAAAGTTTATGCAAAGATCTAAAAAGAAATAAGAAACAAATGCACCGTTGACACAAAGTTCTTTGGAAATCTGCCTCCTCTCTATTCCTTAGCTTTCAAAAATATATCAAGGGTTTCAACTCAAAGTTTGGAACACAAGAATGCTGATTACAAATTATGATCCTTTAACCCATAGGTTCTTCCTCTATTTATAGTGTATAGATGGCAATTATAAATAGGAAGATTTTAATGAATTCCCGCATGCGAAGCTATAAAAAAGGGGACAACTGGAAATCTTCCTCCTGGAATTACTCTTTGCATGACATGCATGATTTATAACTGAAAATAGAACCTTCTATTTTGCATGGCTACCACCTATTTCCAAGTAATTGACTTCTTCAAGTAATGAATCTTAAACCAATCATTCAAGTTTAATAATTTAATCAATTGTTCAATTACTTTGTCGAAGAAAATAAGAGAAAGAAGAAGAAAGAGGAAAATAAATTAGAAGAAAGTTACAACACTCCCAGTCTTGTTCTTTTTCCATATTTTGCATGCCATTGACTCTTTTGCCTTTGATTCTCACCAAATGGATCCAAGCAGTGCCTGTGATTTTCCTGTGGGTGTTACCTCTGACCTATCTTCCCCTTTTATCCTTGAAATTTTTTCAATTATTCTCCAGTATATGCACCAATGCAATGTTTGTCATAAATAATTCGGACAAAACTCATCATCTTTTATTTTAAATTACATATGAGCAATTTTAAATTTTGAAAAGCACTCTGGGTGAAGGAAAATACAAGTAAATTCAATGATGGCTTCAACTAGTAGATTGGGAGCACACAGACAAGCTCTGAAAGGAATTTTGCATTCAATGACTTCCACATGGGCTGCGCTAGAAAAAGAGAATGAATTTTTGCGGGAAGCCTTTGTAATTATGAGATATGGATCTATTTTTTCCTATGATTCCGAAGATATATTCAATGTATCAGACATTGACTTCTACTTTCTTCACCAATATGGGCATAAATGAAGTATTCCTGTGAATAATTCAATCAAGTATGTAGTCCATAACATGAATATATAATTTCTTCATTGAGATCTGATTATAAAGCTTGCTTTACCTTCTATTTTTAGACGTTGCTTGCATGCCAAACAAGCTAAAAATATTATTTTATTCACCCTTGTACTCGCATCAACATGCAGATGCTTTGAATAACAAAAAGAAAGCTTCTCCAACCCTAGGTGCCAAAACTAGATGCTTCTTGACAATTAATAAAAAATCAGCTTTTAGGCATTTACCTATGCCAGAATGGGTTGCACTTTTTGGTTAGAAGTCATGTTAAAAATAAGAAGTCAAAGCAATGGGAATTTTTACCCTGCAAGGTAACTAAGAAATTCCCACTTTTCACTTAAGTGACTTGTCTTTCATAATGTGAATTTTTACCACGTAAAAATAACTAAGAAATTTCCATTTTTCACTTAAGTGACTTGTCTTTCATAATGGGAATTTTTACCCTACAAGGCAGCTAAGAAATTCCCGCTTTTCACTTAAGTGACTTGACTTTCATAATGGGAAAAAGTAACCTGCTAGGCAACTAAGAAATTCCCGCTTTTCACTTAAGTGACTTGACTTTCATAATAAGAATTTTCACCCTGCTAGGCAGGCAAGAAATTCCTGCCTAGCCGCCACTTATAAAATTGCCATTGGCAGCTTAAGTGATTCCTTCCAAAAATGTGACTTGTATGAAAGATAGCTCTTTTCCAAAAGTGTGACTTGCATTATGACTTCCGCCTTGAAAATTGCATGAAAATTCATCACTTAAGGCAGCGTGGAAATTGGACGCGAAAGACAACCTTGAAAATTGTGACTGGCATGAAGACAACATTTCTTTCCTTTTTGGATTTTTGGTGAAGAAAACACAAGAATAGAATAAAATTTTCCATTTTTGGAAAGGGTCTCAGGAAGATGTAGTAGCAAAAATTTCATGTGCCATAACTTTCATTTCGTGGCTCCGTTTTAGGTGTCATTTTCTCTAAAAGTGCATATTTTCTCGAGCTTTACGCATTGATGGAAATATTTTTCTTATTTTCATAAAATCCATTTTTGCACCTTTTTGGACCAAGTGATTTCTTGTAATCTTCTGAAAGAATCCTGAGCTCTGATCACCTTTAGACAGATTAGTAATTAAAAATATTGGATAGCTTTTCAAAACCCTAGGCCTGGGGAAAGATTTGGTAGGAAGAATGAATAGGCTACATGAATTTCCGAGAAAACAAACCAAAACACAAACAAAAAGAAATAAAACAAAACAAAAGAAGTTGTAGGCAATTGCTCGAAAATTTCTCCAATTAGCTGATCTGCAAAAATTCTTCCCCCGAGTGAATGTTCTCTGGTAATAATGATGGGGTGTATTGCTTCATATAACCTAAATCCTCCAATTTTAGCTCAACCTATTTTTAAAAGAACTTTAATTTTTTAATAAATAAATAAATAAAATTCTCTCAAAAAAAACTTGGCAAAGGGATAGTGTAAGTTTTAGCATGTGGGTACTTGGGGAATTTGGATTTTATGACTCTCTAGGGATACCTTAGAGCAATGCAAACAACTGCAAGCAAAACAAACACAAAATGACCCATTACTTGAGAAGAATGATTTTTTTAAAGGGGTTGTCCCAGATTTCTGGGTGAAATCTTAGGGACACCAAGATTGCATAACTCCAATAATATTGCATAGATTTCACAAATATACTTGAATTTCACCCTCAATTTAACACAAAATGCAACATAAACTATAATTATTTTCGTTGATATAAGATATCTTATGAACCCAAATGCTCCCACATCACTTCTTGCGCTCCATAAGTGACATTTCCCATGATAGCATAAATGACCACCTTGTGAAGGAGAGAGGGGGTGAGGAATTAGGCATCACCTGATTGAACACAAAGGGAACTACCCTAGTGGTTGAGGAGGGTTTATAGGTGTTCCATCTCTAATTACACTTTTTTAGCTTGTACTTGTATCTAAAGCATAACATTGAAAAAACAAAAAAAATGCTAGACATAGAAATTTCCTTATCCAGAGCTAATTTATTAAAAATGCCACGTTTTCAATCTTTCTAGATGTGAAATAAAATATCTACATGAAAATATATCATTTTTGGTTGAATTTTGCATGTAACATGGTTGAGTCTCCTAACAAGGTCGGTTTCTAGGTGCAAAATTATGGGAATAACAATTAATATTGGGTGTGAATCCAATTTCAAGAAGGATGGGCATGAGGTAAAAACTAGAATAAATGATTGATGGTCTTAGTGTGGTGGAAAAAAAGGAAAATAGGATTTGTGGCCCCACATATGCTTCAATTTATCACTAATGGGTAGATCCAGTAAAAATGCACCAAATAAAATGTGGTTTTTGGGCTCAATGATGGCCTTTCATAGATTTACAAAATTCCCAACCCAAGTAGAATCTAGAAACCTTAAGTGTTTGTGGTGGTTAAGGGTTTCTACTTGGATATGTTGAGGGGGAAAATGATAGTAACTAAGTCGGGGTTTGTCTTGGCACAAGGGGGTTTCAATTAGTCAATCCTAATCTTTCTACCAGGGAATTTTGAAGAAAATTTCAAATTTATGGAGCTAATTATCGTGTACAAAATTTTGAATCTTAGATATATACTCAACATTGTCACTTGTAAGCTAAAATTTATCCCTAAGTGTAGTCAAAGGAAACCAACTACGAGAAATTTGAAAAAGTCACAAGAGATTGTTTAATTCCCTTTTCAAAAATTGCTAGACTTTAAATCTAGGGGATTATAGTAAAAGGGACACTATGAAAGTTAAGAATATAAAACCGCCAAAAGGTCAAAAATTAATGAATAAACCATTCCTAAAACCATTACCTATCTAGATGAGATTGGGTTTGATAAACTCCCATGCCTTCCATGTTATTTTAACCACAAATGTTCCACAAATTTTAACTAGCACAAGGGTGATAGGAAGAGAATGAAGCTCTATACCATGCCAAGTCATTCCATCAAGAGGATAACCCTAAGAGATGTGATTTCTCAAGATAATTTTCCATGGCTCTCTTCCAAGATTATAATGATCCACTTGATACTTACGGCATGGCCTTGACGCTTGATGTCAATGAGACTAAGCCCTTTAAATTTCTTAGATTTTCAAAAAATATCCCAAGATACTCTTTAAAATCCTTTTCTCCCTTTAGAATTAACCAATATAAATCCTTTAAAAAGTTTGTAACTTAGCATAAGTATCTTTAAAGGTCACCCAAAAGGAGAAATCATACACACAAGTGACAATAAGCGAGTTTAAAGCATAACTAAAAATTCCTATCCAAAGTTAAAGATTTTGTAATTCAAAATCTATCATTTTCTCAACTCTTTGTATGACTTAGGATTATAGCCTAGAAGTTGAGGCATGAAAAGAAAAGGGGATGCCTAAAAACTTGATATTAATAACTTAATTTAATCCATTTCCATCGATAAACTTCCAACCAAGAGGGTATGGGGAAGAGAGAATGTTTATAACATTGAGTCTCTCCATTAAAATGAAGAGCTAAAAGTAAGGTAGAAAATATCAAGGCATTCCAAAGAATTTTTCTTCCGTAAGAGTGAGAAAGGAGTCGTCTACAAAGTTATCATTAATGATCCGGTGATCAAAGTGAAGGAGAGAAATTTCTTAAACTAAATCTCTAGAAGAGCAATTAGAAACTAGATAATTGAACCATTAAGCAAGGGATATAAAGAGGAGCTAACAAATAACTCTTTCTAATGGGTATGTGGAGACCAAATCTGTGATATTAAACCTAAAATATCTAGAGGGTGAATGGATATCCCATCCCTCTAGCTTGATAGCCTAGGTTCAATAGGTGAACAAATTATAAATGGGGTAGTTATAGTTGGCATAGATAAATGGGGCCATCTCTCTATACTAGAATCTAGATCAAATATATAAACCGATACTTATTCGGTCATTTCAAGAGTTGCACCCCTTAGAAGTATAAGATATATTTCTTATGGCCATATCCCATATCTATATATAGGTGCTCAAAATCTCCCAATCCTATAGATGGGTGGGGGTGGGGAATATATCAAAGATCATCCTATCTCATTGGGGCTGAGTTACTGCAGAATGGGCTTTGACACCCATTGAATCACCGACCTATTAAATCATTGGACTATTGAATTATTGAGATGGGTTGATATGGGTGGTGGTGAGAGGTATGGGCTTGGCTATATGTTAAAAATAAACTCTATATGTCATCCCATCTCCTGACATGAGTATCTATTTATAGGGTAAGGACCCAACGACTTACCACGATTGAAAACTATCCATACTACCTATATAGTGTAGTTGTAGAATAATGTTGTGTAAAACCCTTCCCCATATATGGATAGATCCCGACCTATGTATAAATGGGGTGGGAAATAAATGGTATGACCAAATTCATCCCCCATCTCACCCAATCACCAAACATTATAATCTCTAACATATTGAAATAACATATTAATTATATGCATAAAATAAGAACTAAACTCTAAGGCCTAAAACAAGACAAGAATAAAAGGCCACTCAATCATGTCATAAGTTTCTCAAAGTCACTCTTAACAAACATGACTTTATTATTGGAGACTTCATTCCATTTTATGCCTTCCAAATATAATTACATTGTCAAAATTGTATTTATAGTGAATTGAAATCTAGTTTGCTCAATTTTAATAATGAGGCGTATGAGATGCCTAAGTATAAGAGAAATAAAATATTGGTAATGATCTTATATGACACACTAAGGAGACTAGTTTTTAGGCCCTTAAAGTAACTAAGTACCTAAGGTGTGAAACCTTGTGGCATGCGGAAGTAGGAGCGAAGGCACGCACGTAAGTAATTCTTGGAGAAGCGTGAAGGATTGTGCGTGGGAAGGATGGATTTGGGACTTAGTGAGTTTTGGACAATAGGAAAAGACACGCGTAGGGAACAAAATAGAAAAGTGACCAGATACAGATGTGGATAAGCCATGAAGACTTGCGGCTCAAGGAAAGGATATTCCAGGGCATCAATATGATTATCATGAAAGGATAAGGAGTCAAGGTTGTTAAGGATTAGTTATCACATGCATGATAAAGGCACTCGATTGAGGGAAATGCATGGAGACATCTGGCATAATATTGGGTAGTGGTAGAGCAATCATAAACCGATTCCTTCAGGCTTTCGCAGGTAATAATGATGAGCGGTTAAGAGGGAAGGTTGATGATTATTCTAGAAGAATGGATGGTTTTCGCAGAGGAGAAGGAGAGATAAGGAAGGATGGATGTAGAAGTAAGAAAGGATAGGGAGTGAGAGATATAAGCGATATTGTGTAATGTGTAATGGCAAGCTCTGTGATGTAAAGAAAGCTCTGCTAGTGTGAACATTTCCATGAATAGGACTCTTTTGATGTAATATTGGCTACCATATTTTGGCTAATAAATATAATGGTGTGATTTTGAAACACTCATGTGATGGATCTTGATTTATGCATTTTCCTTATGATCATATGCATGTTACAGGTTTTCTTGATCTTATTTCATGGTTGATTCTACTTTCACTGAGTTGATCATGTTGTTTTATGCTCAAGTGCATTAGGCTAGGAGTTAATGCTTACATCTTAAATTTCATGAATGGATGCACTTATTTTTTGGTTGTATTACATCCTCATGTTAAGAAATAATGTTCTCACGAAGCTTGCAAAAAGGTGGGGCTCGGTGCCTGCGCTTGCCTTGGGTGAGTTTCCAGGATAAACTGGATGATATGCCGGAGCATTTGGAAATGGTTGTTGAGGCAAGCAGTGATTAGAGACTACATTTTGGTTCCATTTTCGGGACCTATTTTCGAAGTTGTTGTGAGAATGGTACGTGATGACAGAGTGTTTGACATTGGACAGTGTCGAAGCATGGTTTAAAAGCACAGAGGATGAGTTTGCTTAGAGATTTAATAATGGACCTGAGTTTGATGCACGTAAATGGGTAGAAGAGCACCTGTATCATGAGTTGTATGAGACCTTCTTTTGTTGCTTTCTCATTGGAGTTGTATGAATGGCTTTCAACATATGCATCTAGGTCGAGTTTGTACTATAGACCTCATGTATGAACCCAAGATGTGTATCATAAGCTACATGATGCCAATCGACGTGGACTTGTGTTGTTGACCACTTTGGTGGAAAAGAGTGTTGACTAGTTATACCCCGAATACACCATTTCTATGTATTCTTGTCCACAGTTACTTGATTTTGAGTTCTTGAGGGAGCCTAAAAGATCATTTTTGAATGCTATCCCCTTAGCCATCAAGATCCTGGTCATTACTTTAATTTTGGAGGCTTTTCCCATGGCACTAAACTTCCTCTGAGCACTAGGCGAGGAAGCTAGAGTGGAGAAAGATGGCAAACCTTGCGGTTGAAATGGAGAGGGAAGAGAGATGACTCAAGTACAATGAAGCTCATGAAAGGGAGTTAGGAAGATAATGCGAAGTTGCAGGATCAATGGAACTATGGAGGTAGACATTGTGAGAAGGAATTGAGGTTTACGTGGAAGACGTAGAACTTGAGCAGTCTATGCTACCCCATCTTGGCAAGCACGAGAAAGAAATCCCTCCAACTTCGATGAGAGCACCTCACATAGAGGAAAAAGAGTCATCGACGTGCATTTGAATCCACTTGGTGACCAACCCTTGGTGCTTAGTTTTCCAAACCCGAGATAAGTATTACTAACCCAATTGGTATTGGTGGAAGTAACCGATCAACACCTAGGAGGTATAACTTTTCATTTAGCACATCTATGGCTACATAATCATTTCCTATGTTTGGAGGTATATTGTTTGGAACAACATTTGGACAAATTATGGGTACACAAAGTTTGGGTATCATGTCTAGAAGTGGCACGAGGCACACATCTGGTAGTGGTGCAATATCACAAACTATTGGTGCGTAGTTTAGCATGATAGTGGGGACATAAGGCGCGACCACTTTAGGACCCTTACTGCCAGCTACGAGAGGTGGATCTAGTGGGTTAGGTGGAGTAGGAGCTAGAGGACCTAGAAGGTGAACTGGCGGATCTGGAGGATTTGGTGGGTCAGGAGGAATAAGTACTGGTGGATCTAGTGTTGGAGGTAACACCAGAGGGAATCAAGGTTCTGGATTAGGAGGGCAAGGGACTTAACCACCTCCTTAAGTATTTTTGAAATGTCTTTGCATTTACTAGATTACAAAGGTGTTAAGGATGTTGCAAAACATGTACACAAATGTGAGTTGCTATAGTGCACGAAGGGGATCACTACCCCATAGCGGAAGGTAAGTCAGTTTGCAACAACGTTACAAGGGCACACACATAGTTGGTACCGAAAGTATGACCCCCACCAGATAGTAGTAGATTATATCACACTACGTAATGCCTTCTTAGTTGAATTCCATATTCCTGAGTTTGAACAGAAGAGCATTAATGCACTGAAGGAGATTCAACAAGGTATGACAGAGAGTGTGCGGGAGTATGATGCATGTTTTAAAAATCTCTTATAAAAATGTCTTATGATATTCATCCTTCTCAACATGCTCAATGGTTCATTGGAGGACTAATAATGCCCTTCAAGAGAGTGCTTTCACATAAGACTTTCACAGACCCACGTGAGGCCTTGGAGGTTTCCCTACACACTGAGGTTGTGGGAAGCATGGATACCGATGTTAGTCCTTTTCTTGAATCTCAAATTGCTACCATGGAAAAGCACCTAGAGAATTTGTCTGCGAACTCAACACATGAGACTCGTAGTGGCCTAAGGTGCCGATTGTGGGGTAGAGGGCATACAAAGGACAGTTGTCCTCGGAGAGATTGGTACACACGATAATGGTAGATGTGAGATTTTCATGGGGATCATAATGCAAGTAAGTGTACATTGTTACAACGTGCGATCCATAAGAATGTGTCTTGGTATTGCAAGATTTGCACCTCTACTACACATGACACCAAGGATTGTAGATTGATTGACCAAATACATGATGTCATTGATATTGGTGTGTTCTAGACTAGCGTTGCAAACAATTCCAAGGATGATGGTCATCACTATGAAGAGCGTGTGGATGGAGGAGCTTGTGGGTGAGTCTTTTATGGAGGATTTAAAGGCCTTGGAAATCAAAGAGGCGGAAGAAGTGAATTTCCTTGTAGGACCTGTTATAACTATGGGTCCATAGAACATTACAAGTGTGAATGCCCTGACCTACTACAATGTTCTTGGTGTGGAAAGAAGCACAAGTATGAGGAGTGCCTAGAGTTATTTGAGCACATGAGCCAACAATAGCGAAGGATAATTCTATCAGAATGGTTAGCATGAAGAATATTGACTCGTAATGGATGCCAAGGGTGGCACGTGAGTCAAAGTTAGAACCTGTACTGGTGACAATGCAAGCTAAGGCTGCACGCACCAGGGAAATACCAAAGTAGAGACCATTGGTCACAAGAGAAGAGGTGGTGAATGGGAAGTATCTGGATCTTGCTCATCAAAAAGAGGTTTATCAGGAGACCATGGATGTGATTTGAAGCCTACAAGGAGAGATCTAGTGCCTAAAGGAGCATTCACGATAGTTAGAGCAAAGGAAATGCGCTGAGGCTCCACAGAAGAATATGGATGAAGTCAAAGAGTATGAAAAATGCTGAGGTAAGAGAATATCATCCCTTTGTTAGGGAAATGGTTATAGTAGAAAATCACGCACGCCGAAGGAGAGCGTGAGTGACAGTCTTGTATGCTAACCTTCCCCTCACACCATTTATTATGATAAGGAGATTAAATTGAATGCAGTAGTCAATAGATGAATCCTAAGCAATATTTTGACAGACATGGGTGCAGAGGTTAATGTTCTCACCCTAGATGCATGGAATCAAATGGGAAAGCCCCCATTATAGCCATCCTCCAATGTGTTATATATGGCTAACACGACAAAAGAGATTCCCATTGGTGTCTTGAAGGATGCTACTATCACTATCCAAGGGGAAAAATTCACTGGAGACTTCAAAGTCTTGGTGCTAGCTAAGGCATAAAACTTTCCAGCATTACTTGGGTGCCCCTGGTGCTATAAGAATAATGCAGACTTAAGGTTCAATAAGGGATACATAAGTTTTGAGAACAAGGAATAATGGGTTATCATCCCCTTGACCGATGGGAAGTCAACACCCTATATTGAGACCTTGGGAGAAGAATCCTCAACATAATCTATGTGTGCATTATCAGGGACCCTAAGGTGATATACCCTATGGAAGGAGTTATTCAGTGGGAAGATGCTAAATCTATGAGTGATACCACTAGTGTAGCATGTGAAAATTGGGCACACAGGACATATGAGTTAATTAGGTGACAATTGTGAGGCTCTATTACAAGGGTGATGAAGGCACGCCTGCTTAGGAGTTTGAGAGGAAAGTAGTTGCCAAGATACACTAGGGAAGGCAACCATGATGTTTTCTTGCAAGCCATGGAAGCCTAGTGGAGATGCGAGATCAAAAGGTGAAACATGCTTATCTACACATTGTGCGGGACTGCAACATGATGGTGGGTGATGCACCAGACAATCTTATAGAATGATGTGAGGTGAGGAACACACTCTCTATTAGATTATTTCATAGAAACATGCCTACTAAAATATTTGGCTATGATGGAGGATCACCCACCTTAGAAAATGTTCAAGAATGTGAGAAAACATGGATGAGAGGCGTGAAAGTTTCACCCACTTCCCTCTGGGTGCACAAGTTTTATTCCACACTACAAGGATGTACATGTGCATGGTACATTCATTTAGACTTATGCCGTCAGACATGGAACTGGTGGGAGTTAACAAATGAATTGATTCAAACCTTTGAATATCAAAGTACTAAGCCATTGGTGAATGAGGCGTTACAGGTTGTTAAACACCTAACTATGGGAGACAGTGCCATGGATGAGGATAGAATTTTGGAATTATTGGGAGAACTTGATTTAGAGGTGCATTTTGATGTGGAGGAACCAGAGGAACTATAACTTGAGTGCACCTACATGGATAAAGAGAAGGGAAAGTTGGTCTATGTGATAGATGGTAAGGAAGTGGAGAACTTGGATGTTAACCATACTATGGGTATGTGCGAGGTAACAAATAGTGCTTTGATGAGCAAGCGCGTGCCTACTATGAACCTATCAAAATGAAGAAGGTTAACATTGGCTTAGATACGGAACCTAAGGAGGCTACTATCAGGGATTACTAGTCAGAAAAGGAGGTTTTAAAGATCATTGATCTATTGTGTGAGTTTCAAGATTTATTTCCACGTGGGTACCATGAGATTAAGGGAGTTCACCACTCTTTAGGGGAGATGCAAATCAAACTAAAGGAGGGAGCATGCCCAATTCAGAAGATACCTTACCGAATGAATCTAAATTTGTGTGTCTGGGTCAAGGAAGAGATAGAAAAGATGATCATTTTAGGTATCATTAAACCTTTGTTGAGGAATTAGAATGGATAATCCCAATGGTCATTAACATTAAAAAAGATGGGAGGATAAGGATTTGTGTTGATTACAGGGATTTGAATGTGGTATGTTTCATTGATCCCTTTCCAACCCATTTCACTAAGGAGATCCTGGAAGGAGTAGCCGACATGAGATCTATTCATTCACGAGATGGATTCTTAGGATATCATCAAGTTAGGATTGTAAAGGAGGACCAAGAAAAGATAAATTTTTCCACTGAATGGGGAATTTTTTCCTACATGGTCATGCCTTTTGGGCTGAAGAACATGCCTACTATATTTTCATGCATTGTGGTGTAGGCATTTCAAGACTTCATCCATAAGTTTCTTCAAGTCTACCTTGATGACTAGATAGCATACAAACTAGCAAAGGACCATTGTGATAATCTACGGTTGATGTTCGAGAGATGCTTGATAGTTGTGCATATCCATCAATATCAAGAAATTTCTCTTCGCTACTCCATTTGGAACCTTGTTGGGGCATATCATATGTAAGGAAGGCTTACTAGTGGATCCTACCAAAGTTTTCGTTATTGTAGGATTGGAAGAACCCATCGGCCCAGAGTGCAATGTAAAGATTCCTTGGGCATACAGGGTACTACCAAAATTTATTAGGGGTATGCCAAAATCAGTGCACCACTAGAGGGATTGCTTTGAAGCACAGATGTACATTCCATTGGGAGAGCACAACAAACAACATTTGACACATTGAAGAATATGATTATCATTACACCCATATTACGCTTTCCTTCCTGGGATAGGCCTTTCCATGTGCATGTTGATGGCTCATGGATGGCCATCAGAGCAGTGTTAGTACAACCTGGTGAAGGGACTATTGATCACCCTCTTTTTTTTGCTAGTAGGAAGTTGACACCAACAAAGTAGAACTATAATACTATCGAGCGCAGGAATTATTAATGATCTACACACTGCAAAAATTTAGGTAGTATTTGCTAGAAAATTACACAAACCACCGGTCTTAAAGTACTTGGTAAACAAGCCCATTTTACAAGGCCGCTCAAGAATTTAAGTTTGTAGCTATTGTAAAACTAGGTAAGAGTAACTTGGGACCTGACCATTTATCAAGAATTGACTCAGGGGAGGACATAGAAAGCATTGAGGATACAATGTCGATGCATAATCAAGTTTAGGTGTGACACACACCCTCTGCATTAGAGGATATTGTTGTGTTTCTCAAAATAGGTATGACACCAGAGGAAATGAAGACTTTGGAAAGAAAATAGTTGGCTATACACGTCGCACCCTACATATTAATTGGTGGAGATTTATACAAATTAGGTTGCGATGAGTTTCTATGCCGATGTGTGTTAGAACATGAGTGCATTAGAATCATGGAGGAATCACATAGTGGGATTGCAGGAGGAAACTAAGCAATGAATGCCACCGCGCGAAGATTCTACTAGTAGAGCTTTGGTGGTAAAGCATCTACCAGGTTTGTATTGAGTTTTGCAAGGCATGTGACCATTTCCAGTGCCTTGGTAAACCAGGAAGAAGAGATGAAATGCCCTTGAGACCGATAGCTAGCGCATAACCATTTGAGAAGTGGGTGATTGATTTTGTAGGACCGATTTCACTTGTCGCATGCAAAGGAATGGTTCATGCTATATTATTACTTGCACTGATTACTTAACAAGGTATGCGAGAGGCAACACTTACGAAGGATTGCACATCGACCATAACAACAAGATTCTTGTGGGAAAACATAATCAACAGGTATAGGTGTCCTTTAATCTTGACTAGTGATAGTGGCACACAATTTTTGAATGATACGATCGGGATTTTGTTAGTAGATTTCATGGTGGACCTTCATAGGACCGCCCCTTATCACCCTTAAGCTAATGGAACAACTGAGGCATTTAACAAGATAATGAGTCACACGTTGACCAAAATTTGTGATGTGGGGAGAAAAGATTGGGATGATAAAGTCTCAGCCGTAATATGGATGTATAAGACAACATACAAGAGATTGAACAAGGACACACTGTTTCAATTGGTGTTTGGTGTGGAAGGTATTTTACTAGTAGAATTTATGCTACCATCTCTGTAAATAGCGCACGCAGGAGGATTAGCTGATGAGAAAGCACTACAATAGCGCATGGAGAATTTAATGCAGTTGGACGAAAGGTGATCACTTGCTAGGTGGAGTCAGAAGACTGAGAAGGTGTGACAAAAAGCATGGCATGATCGTCATATCAAAAACAAACAATTTGAGGTTGGGCAGATGGTCTTGCTTTATGAATCTAAATTTCTATGCCACCCTGGGAAACTAAAATTCCATTGGTTAGGACTATACATCATCTTGTACATCCTTGATTCTAGTGCTTGTTAGTTATAAGCACTTGATGGGAGGAGGTTACCGGGTTACTTCAATGGGAGTACAAAGAAGCCCTATTATAATTAAGGCTTTGGTGTAGTAAAAAATAAAAGCAGATTGCCAATTAGATTGGATTTCCTTCTTGTACTTTTTTATTTTGGTTGTTTCCTTTGTCGTCATTTTCGGTTTGGTTTTATGCGTTGGTGCGCGGTAGCTAATTACATTGTAAGAGGTTCTATGCGTAGGGTATTGCACATACATTTTTGTGTGAGGTGAAGTAGAAAATATATTGAACATGATTGACAAAAAAGTTCTTCGACAATGGACAGACGTTTGGGAAAAATTAACACAAAGAAAGAAGAACGAGAAACGTGATGGCTAAGGTGCATAAATTTGTGTGATTATGAAGGTGGGTTGAGAGAAGTCTGAAGACCACAAGAAGGGAATGATCACACGGTATAACATAAGGTAGGAAACACCATGGGGAACTACTTAGTAGACATCACAGAGGCTATGTACTTTGGCACGACGATGCGTGCGAAGGAGGTCTGTGGCAGTTTAGTGGTATTGGAGTGCTAGAAGGTTATAGCTGCAAAGTGCGAGGGGAAGTCACGAGAAGTTGATTTAAGTGAAATAAAGTGATTTATCAAAAAATGACATTAGGACACGTGGTTAGAGGAACTCTAAGGCATCGATAAAGTATAAATAAGAGGTAAGAATAGTCATTTCGACTACTTTTCTTTTAGAGAATTGCTTTTGTGCTCCCGAGCTCAAAGTGTGATGAGGGTTTTATGAAGAAGAATGATGCAAAGCACTATCACAAACCAGTGGACTTGTGTAATTTGTAGTGTAATCTTTTGGCATAAAGCAAGGATGTGAGAAAGAAAGAGAAGGAAGGAGGTTGTTTGAAGAGAAACAAGGAAGTCATTGAGTTAGGGCGGACAAAGAGGGGATCAACGCAGCGAGGGCACGAGGGAAAGAAGGAGAAGATGACACCGAAGAAGGCTAGAACAAAGATACGGAGGTGGAAAAGGAGAATCCCGTGGAAATTTAATCAGAAATGCAGTACCCTCCTGAGTTATCAAGGCAGAAAAATAGAGCTCGAAGCTATACAAATGCAAGATCAACAAATACAACCACAGAACATCGATAATGAAAAGATGATGTGGGTGGACCAAGTATAAGACACTCCAATGGTGGAAAAGACTAGAAACCCTAAGGTTGACGACTCGGTGCAACATAAGCTCTAAAATATTGGAGTTTTACAGCTATGGGAGCTGCATTTCTTTGCCAAATCCACCCCACTGTTCAGGTGGTTAATGTTGTGCATGCATGAAGACTTATTCTACTTCACGGGAATAAGAATGAGGATCACAAGCCATTTGATTTGGATGGTTACAGGCCTATAGAACACTGGAGAGGATATGACACTTGATTTATGTGCCACTGCCAAGATTGAGGAGCTAGTGAAGAAATTGAACTACGAGAAGGGAGGTAGGGAATAGGTAATTGCAGATCTTCCAGACCCAACATTAAGATTCACCTCCCGACTCATTAGATGTAAATTGGGCACGTCAGAAAGGTGGATGGACATTAACTGGTGGTTGATGTACATAGCCTACAGGGTGTCCAAGAGGGCACACTACAATCTTTCCAAATTTATTACAAATGGTATTATCGAAGAGGCACAAGTGCAAAATGAGGTAGGATCAAAGATCACATAGGGCTCCATCCTGCTATTGATCATGTTTTGGTAGATTGGTGTCCTAGATGGACCAAATGGGAAAATTTGGGTTCACCCACCTGTGCACGCATCCCATACAGTCTAATTCACAAAGTTCACCTGTGATGGGACCATCTTGAGTGCTTACAAGGCTCAGATAACCATGTGGTTCGAGTGATTACGTGGAGCTTTTGAGAATGAATGACACATTCCCCATGAGTTACTACAAGTTGTTGGGGACCACGTAAAAGATGTTGTTACACAATATTTTTGTCTAGCAAAGTTTATGATGGCCAAGGGAGAGATGGGGCCATGGTACAAGCTCCCCTTCGCTTTCACAACCAAATATATGAAGTACGCCATCAACCAGATCAAGGATGTGCAATAGTTGATTTTTATGTAGATAAGGTGGATGTTGATGTCCACACATTGCACGCTACATACAAGTATGGCACTCGACCTGCCTTTATCAATGTTTTTGAGCCAAATCTTATGGACTTGCACCCCAGTCAGCATTACCATCAATGGATATGTCCATTGGGTGTTCGTACAACCGTGCCCCAAAACACACGAGGGAATTGAGGTGGAGGTTACAAACTCACCTTTTCAAAGCCATAGGAACACCAATCCCACCCATGAAAGCGATACAAAAAGAAATATTTGGCAAAGAAATGCAACTCCCATAGGTGGATCCTAACCACCTAATGCATACAAGCATGCACACAATGCATTACAAAATATTTCTTCGAGGTGATCCGACATAGTTTGGATGCAGGGGCCCGCTCGGACCACGATCATAGAGAATAAAAACAAGCAAAAAGAAATATATATATATGCACTGAGGTTAAGAGGAGAACATGTCTCGAACAAAGGAGGCATATGACCAAGTTGGCACACTCGTAAAGAGCATCTTGGGACAATGTCTCGACATTGGTGAGCTAGGCCGGAACGATTACGGGGATGAAATGGAGTACCTTGAGGACCTCGTAGGGATGTTACTCATTAACATCAAGGATGGCATAGGCCCCATAACTGTAGAGCTCACAAATGAAAAAAGAGAACAAGGTCGCCATTGAAGCCGGATCACTGAGTTGGAAGACTTTCTCTCCCAACTCAAGGAGGCAAATATACTAGCAGATAGGGGCTTCAATAGTTGTAGAAAATGTGATCCAATCATTGACGTGCGGGTAATAGAGGAAGAGGTAACCATCAAATTTTTACAGAGACCATCCCCACCAACAAGGCAGAGCACGCACAGTTGGTCATTAACACCATGACCTAGAAGGAGAAAATCAAGACAAAGCGCGAGAAGCTAGACTTGAATCAACAAACTCCGAGACTCCATCACTGAATGGATGGATGAGTTTGAGGGTGTCTGCGTGGAGTTAGGGGGTGGCTATCAACACGTTGAAGGGGAGGGTGGAAGAAATCATCCCGGACTGCACCAAGTTTCGTAGTTGAAGCGCCGGGGAAGGCCTTATCAGAATTGAAGGCCTGGGAGAAATTGAAGGATGAGATATATGTGAAATTCCCCAAACTCCTCCAATTGGTCACATAGCATTCCCCCATTCCTCAATTATTTATTCAGATTCTCTCCCAACTGCTACTATTTATTCTTTGGAGTAGTATTCTAGTCGACAAGATTTTTGTTCAGGAAGCATGGAGGATTTCTAGGGTGACATCCAATTTAGTGTGGGGTGATGTTGGGCCCCTAAAGTAATTAAGTACCTAAGGTGTGAAGCCTTGTGGCACGTTGAAGCAAGGCACAAAGGCACACACATAAGTAATTCTTGGAGAGGTGCAAAAGGCTCACACTTGAGTAGGATGGATTCAGGACTTAATGAGTTTTGAGCAACATGAAAAGACACGTATAGGGAACAAACAAAAAAGTGACCAGATACAGATGTGGATAAGCCATGGAGACTTGCAACTCAAGGAAAGGATATTCCAGGACATGAAAATGGTTATCATGAATGGATAAGGAGTCGAGGTTGTTAAGGATTAACTGACACATGCATGCTAAATGCACTCAATTGAGGGAAACACATGGCGAAATTTGGCATATTCCTGGGTAGTGGTAGAGCAATCATAAATCAATTCCTTCAAGATTTTACAGGTAATAATGATGAGTGGTTAAGAGGGAAGGTTGATGATTATTCTAGAAGAATGGATGGTTTTTGTAGAGGAGGAGAGATAAGGATGGATGGATGTAGAAGTAAGAAAGGATAGGGAGTGAGAGATATAGCGATATTATGTAATGTGTAATGGTGAGCTCTATGATGTAAAGAAATATCTTCTAGTGTGAACATTTCCATGAATGGGACTCTTTTGATGTAATCTTGGCTACCATATTTTGGTTAATAAATATAATGAAATGGTTCTGAAACACTCATGTGATGGATCTTAATCTATGCATTTTCCTTATGTTCATATGCGTGTTACGAGTTTTCTTGATGTTATTTCATGGTTGATTCTACTTTCATTGAGTTGATCATGTTGTTCTCTGCTCAGTGCATTAGGCTAGAGTTAATGATTACATCTTAAATTCCACTAATGGATGCACTTATTTTCTAGTTGTATTACATCCTTGTGTTAAGATAAAATGTTCTCATGAAGCTCGCATAAAGGAGGGGCTTGGTGCTTGTGCACACCTCGAGATAACTTCCGGATAAACTGGATGATATTCGATGTATTTGGGAATGGTTGTTGAGGCAAGTAGTGATTAGAGACTACACCGATTGGTCTCTAATTGTTATCTAAGTTCATGATTACCAACCTTGTGAATGAATTTGATATTACCCATATTGATAAAAGATCCTAAAGAAAAACATGGTAAGCTTATAGGTATACATTATGGAGATCTATTCCAACAATGTCCTAGAGGGTTTGGTAGAATTCAAAAGGGAAAACATCAATACTAACAACTTTATTGGTGACCATTTGTATCAAAATATCTCTAAAATCACTCCAAGAAAAGAATCTTGTCATAAGCAATTCTTTGAGATTTTATTAGTTTGCAAAGAACAATTTGAAGGCATTATAGGAGGGACACTTCTCTAGTAAGAGAAGAAGCTTGGGAGATAAACACTATGATAGTGATGTACAAATTTCCAAGGTATCTCATAAAGAATGGTAAACCGAGTGTTATAATCCTTAATGGATTTGATATTTTCTATAGCTTGCACTACTACATAAAGGGAAAATAACATCATAAATTGTGTTGAATTCATGTCTTTTTTTTTTTTTTTCTTGAGTTGTGACTCAAAAATGATGCAAATACGTTGCAAAAAAATGTGCACCACTTTTGTGTCATAGGATCCAAAAATGTAACTTTTGTTTTTATATTTGCATTTAATATTAAATTTTGGCATATCCATTTTTTTCATTGTTGAAAAATTCCACAATACAAAATTAGATAATCTTTAACCACATAATAAGAAATTAGGGCTTATGGAAAACACGCTTTTCTTTTCTTTATCACACTTTGCATTTTTAGAGAAAATATATTGTTGAAATTCATATTGAAAAGTGTAGGGTTAATTTTTGGACAATGATTTTAAAGAATATGTTTTTTCCAAAGCTTGCAAATTTGGATGGAAAAATTGAAATATTATTTATGTGTAAATATATCATTATGGATGCACTAATAAGACAACATTTTACTTTCATCTTGAAGTTCTAATGAGCATAGAAAGTTATCTTACATGTATTTTTAATGGCATAGTCTTGATAAGTATCCAATGAAATATCTTAGACATTTTAAAGACCTCATGTCTTTGTTACTTTTGAGTAATTTTATTCTTCCAAGCTCTTTTTGTAGAGTGTTCCTACAATTTACAGGTTATTGGATTCTTTTATACAAAATGATTCTTTTTGGGTTCATGATGTATGAAATTGGTTTTCTTTTGGAAAAAAATTGAAAAATACAATAGGAAATGTTAATCTCTTGTACTTGTATGCATAACCCATTGTAACCAAATAAGTATACTTACAAATTATGAAGACATAGTTTGGTGATCTTTCACCATTCTTGCCAACAATTTTTATAATTTTCTCTTATTTTCACATTTACACTTAAAATTAAATTATGACACACACCTTTTTATTGAAAAATATCATAATACATAATTAGGGAATTTTTAACCTCATAACAAGAAATTAGGTTTTTAGCAAACACATTTTTATCTTTGTATCACACTTGATTTTTTTGGAGAAAATATACTATTGAAATTCAGATTGAAAAGTGCAAGGTCAATTTATGGACATTAAGGTTTGGAATTTATTGTTTTGACATGAGTTATTAAAGAAGATGGTTTTTTTCCAAAGTTTACAAATTTAAATGGAAAAATATAAATATTATTTTTGTGTAAACTATAATTGTTTAAACAAGTGGTTTATTATTTTACAGATACTATGTTGTCATCTAGTAGGTATACATCATCCCCTCTATAGAGGTCTACTTTAGTAGAGCTAAGTTCTTTATTTGTATTGAGATCTACTTCCTCAAAACAAATCTCTTCATTAGCGAATATAGATGTTGCATATGAGTTAGTAAGTAATTGTAATTTTACATAATAAATTAATTTTATGTTAGTATAAGTTATTTTGATTTCTAGTTATTTTTCTTTTATGTTAATATAAGTTATTTTATTTTAATTTTATATATAGGGAGAGTCATCACAATCTCGTGGTCAAGGTAGGGTTCAAAATAAAAGAAGTGGAATAGGAGGTGTTAGATATCACAAGCACTGAGAGGGGGGTGAATTAGTGTTTAGCAAAATTTAGAGCTTTTCAAAATTTATATCTTACTTAATTTGAAATATTATTTATACTATGAAAACAAGAATAACTTCAATCAATCAACACAAATGAACATGAACCATTATTTATAGTGGGAAACCCAAGAAGGGAAAAACCCACTTTGAAACCAACCTCTTTATTTAGAACACCAATTCTAAAACACTTATTTAGAATTGATTAAACACCCTTTTAATCATGAAGCAACCACTTCAAATGTATATTCAAACACCTACTTGAAGACTACTAAGCACCTACTCAAATGGATTTAGTCTAAGCACCTACTCGGACAATATTGGCAAACAAATAACCATTTAGTAGTTATGTTTCTTCTTCAACTGATCATGGTTTTTTTTTTTTTCTGGTTACAACTTGCTCAAGAGTTATACTTCATCTAGAGTTCTTCGGTTTCAACACTGATCACACTTCATGATTAGCTTGTCACACTCGTGCATCTCATGCCCTATTTGCTCTCATACGAGTACACTCGAATATTTTGATTAAACATGTTGTATCACCATTTTTCAATGTTACCTTTTGTGATGATCATATGTTATAAGTTTTACCTATCATCTTTTATCACAACTTTATTTATTTACACAAATTCACTAGTTCATCTGTCTTCTTATCGGTTCTCGGTATGTTATATCATCTCTGTTTTTCATTACATACTCATGTAGATCACAACATCATATATATATCTACTTTGTCTTCTTTGTCACACTATTGTATATACTTCAACTCATTAATCTACACCTTGATCATTAGTCATTAGTCATACATCATTCCTCTGTTTGGTCTTTCTTGCTTTGCACATATCACCACACTCACTGCCAACAAAACATTATGTTATAAATAAACACCCCTTAATCAATTTTCTCTCTATTTAATTTGATATTCACTTTAACTTTTACCTTCTATTTTAACTAAAACCTATTATTGCCTTGAATTTACAACTCCGTTCAAGGCCTTTCATGTATCTTAACTCCTATTCATTTTCAAGAAGAACATAACTTATTTGAGCTCCTAACTCTTCATCTCCTTAAAAACTCAACATAATTAGTCAATGTAAGAGGAGGACAGAGATGGTTATAAATCTTCTCATTCGAGTTAGGATATCAAATCACAAAGGTGTAATCTGTTTAAGAATTTTCAAGTTCCAACCAACATCACCCATCTAATTTGAATTGAGCTAGTTATGCGTGTTACTGAGTCTTGAGACATAACTACATTTGCATTCAATTTTTTCTTTACCCAAATTTAAGATCTCTTCACCATTTCAAAGACTGATAACTAATTTTAGGGTTTATGAAAGCACTCACTACTAAGATATTTCACTTTGACACTTTTCAAAGACTGCTCTGCTCAAGCTTAAGAGAACCATACAATTGACTAGGTTGAAGCAATCATTGTAATCTGAGCCTTCTTATAAAACACTAATATCCAATGCACTTGATATATGGACTTACCACTAACCATTCTTAACTAGCATACTTTCACCTTAAGACATTGGTTTTACCTTCGCATGCTTAAAGCATAGACTATTGTAAGCGAGAACCATTTTTGCATTTACATGAAAACAACATGTTCAAGAATAATTAAGATCTCAAAAAGTTATTCAACTTGTATAAAACTTCGAACACAAGAAAAATATCTTTGTTTGCATGAAATTTCACTCAAAAACCTCAAGAAATTATTGTCATGAAATTATTGGCATGCTTAACGAGTTCTCCAATTTTTGTCATGAAATTCTTACTTGTTCCTTCATGAAATCACAAAATTATTTTTGAATCTTACATGTATGCCCAAGATATAGGTTTCTATGAATTCTTAGTAATTTTGGTTGGATAATACTCAAGATTCAATTAAGTTTGTACTTTGAAACCCTAGAATCGGGGTATGGAAAACAATAAGAGCCCGAGAGGTGAAAATTTTGAGTTTCTTGCTCAAAAGTGAATCTTTTCCAAGTCCATCAGTTCCTACAGATTGAAGAGATCCTTTAGAATCTTTCTGCACTTCTATTTCTCCTTGAGTTAGCTTCTTGAGTGATCTACAATTTGATACAACAAGATTCATAGTTGCCAAAGATAATTTATTTCAATTCAACAAGGATTTAATGAATTCTTGTAACTTGATTGATCGAGATAAGTGAATTTGAGAAATTTACCAACAAGGAACCAAATTTCTCTTCAAGTATTCTTCACACGTAAATGTTTTCAATGATCAACCCCTACTACATTCGAGTTCTTCTTATTTTACGAATATATACTTACACACACGCTTCTATGAGTGACATTGTTACAGGGCTTCAAGTTATACTTGCTTTGATGATGAGGGATTTGTATGACTCATGCTACATAAACTCACCTTTGTCCTAATTTTCACGAGATGATACAAACCATTTTCAAATGAGAGGTGATTGTCCTAGAATCCTATGCAAATATAAGTTTATAGTCTTCAAGCTATCTCCTTGAGAAATACCTATCCATTTTGCAACTCACTCTTTCCCAGCACCGAGACCATTGGTTCTAGAGGCTAATAGTGATACCACATGACTATCTTCAATCCCTATCTCTGCATTGGTCTTTGGAGATTTTTCAAGCTCATATAAGACCCAATTTACAATTATACCTATCACTCAAGTTCTAGACCAATGGATGAAGCTTGCGAAATAATAACATTTTAGATTATATGAGTCTTGATGTTAAAGAGAAACAAATTAAATGTCTATCATGCTTTCAGTTTGATGATGAATTTTGAGAAGATCACTTCAACAGATCATGACTCATTAATTATCATTTCAACTATTGGCACAAGGCACAAAGATGACCTCCTAACACATTCTAAGACTATCCTTTTGTAATGGGTGAAATTATGATTAACTTGTACCAAGAATTGAAGGAGAGTGATTAAGAATCTTAATAACATGAAGTAGTCATCAAAAGAAAATTATCACACCTGATACTTTACTTTGAATCCTTCAAACTAAACTGAAGTATACAAAACTTGCAAGAACAAAGTAATTCCATACACCACAACCATGTTTTGAATTTCACACATCCAACCATTTTATCCCGAGGAGATAATTTCACACTTAAGAGGAGTATTTCAACATGGTCAAGTCATCTTGATTCAAAACCGACAATTTTATGCCTACCACTTGAAAAACAACCCCGAGAGGATAAATAACCTGTCAGTAAAATGCTCATATCTTCTCTAATACTTATCCAATTTACTTTAAAAAAAAAAAAAAAATTCATGCTCAAAGTTATATTCAAAAATTTCTTGTATGATTTATTCAAGGATTCTTCATAAATTTTCTTTGGTGTTAAGAAGACAGAGCCCTCAAAATGCATTTTTCAAGAAGGCAATTTTAGAAAAACTTGAATAACTTAAAATCCCCATTTCAGAATATGATGAAATTTGGCATGAAGCACTACAAGACACCCCTCTACACATTCCATGTGTTTGTTAGTTATAGGTTTTCTTGTGAAGCTCTTACCAATCCCATTTTCCTTAGTAAACATTACCAATCTTCAAAGCCACTTTTTGTGCACTTTTGAATTCTGACTTCAGGAGTTGAATTGAGCCTTGTTTTTCTCACACATGTTGTAAACACTATTCCTAGGCTACTCCCATGCTCACATGGCCATGCCATAACTTGTACCAAATTCTCACACCTCGTCAGGCACCAAAAATAGGCCTAACAGACCAGATACACCTATGACTCCTTCCAACCGACTTGGACCTCACTATATAAGCATGCAAAGGTATCCTGGATCTTCTTCTTGACTTATTCACTTCACCAATAAAACATTTTTTCCATCAATGCCACTTGACATCAATGAAAACACCACTAAAAATGACTGGGGTCCAACAAACTCCCCCTTTTTCATTGATGGCAACACCTTAGAAACCTACAAACTTTGATGGCAAAAAAATTACATACCTGGTTTTTGACTACAAACTCTGTATCTCTCCCCTTTGACATCATTAACAAAGGGTTGCACAATCAACACAATGAGAAACATGCAATCATGAACTGACCTTTAGTATCTCCCCCTTGGATGATGCATGATATTCTTCACACATGTTGTCTTGAGTGGAAACTATCTTTCCTTTTGCATAGGCTCCCCCTGAGATTGTAATCCATCTTCTTTGAATCCCATTGAGAAAAAAATGATGTGTGTGGTCTGCTCCATCTCCTTTCTCTTCCAAGATAGTATCAACACTTTCTTTTCAAGTAATTTTACTTAAACAAAATGCTAAACTGATCACTTCAACAACACTGCCTTTAGAGCTATCATGGTCACTATTGAGTCTGCTTTCTTGTTGAGCTCTATCATACTTTCCATCTCTTGATGAATAACCATACTCTATCCTTTGTGGAAAACATTGTGGCTATGCATAAACTGAACCACTTACATCATGAGATCCACTTTGATCATAACAGAGTAGAGATATCAACTTGACATCTTTTATACACCTTTTCATAATCATGGTTCTAACTTACACTTGGAGTTGACAACACTTTGTTCAAATCCTAACAAGGTCGACCTGAAACCTTCTTAGAAAAATATAGAATTATCGACTGATAAGACACATGTAGAAGCCATGACACATGCATTAAAGACCCTCTATAGGCAGAAGCTCAAACATAGACTCCTTTAGGATGATAACATACATGAATTGAGATGCATGATGTCCATTTTAATATATAGGATGCATTTTGTAGCCTCAAGCTCAAAGATTACAAATAGGTACACTTATCAAGACCCTTTCCTCTCTATTACAACTCCTTATGACATCATAAAAAAACTTGGTCAATATCTTACAACCTTTACAAGACTTAGAGACATGACATAGTCTAGTATTGTTCACAAATACAATAGGTAAGGCCATCAAGACCTCTGAACGATTTACACCCACTTTGTGATATATCAAGGAGACATAAGAGCATGCATAATCAAATCGGATAAGCTAAACATCATGAGAGTACATGTATAGACTTCAAGAAATCCTTACAAGTACAACCCAAAGATCCAAGATATCAAGACTACAAGACACATTACTATGAGGGAACAAGACTATGAAAGGCATGATCACACGTACCTTGACTTTATGAAGGAGTGAAACAATGACTTAGATAGAGATGCCTTCTTTTATTCATACTGAAAACTTACCTTCCTTCTTGATATCTCAAATGATGACATAAGATTGCTGATTTATCTTGAAAGCAACCACCATCAAGCTACTTTTGAGATCAACATATCCAACATAGGTTTGGGAGCACTATGTTGATGAGTCTTGCTCCAAAGAAAATTCTTACACACATAAAACCCTTTAAGATTCCTTCTCTATTTTTCAAATTTATTAACTTCCTTAAAGTAGCTCTACAAAATCCTCAATAACATCTTCATCTTGTACAAGGTAAATACAACTTGCCTTTTGTCCTTGATGTGCCTCATACAAACAATCATAGGTCTGAAACATGCTTACACTTTCTTTCTTGTAAGTACTAGCATCCTTGATGATTTGAGACACTAGTAAGCCTAAGAAAATATACTAATAAAAATATAGGATCTTTCACCTATCTTCATGATTTTTCCTTGCTCTTTCTTGAAATAAAATGTCTTGTCTTTCTTTGTCTTTGTCACCTTATGAAGAAACTTCATAATGAATGAGAAGAAACTATAGGATTTTACCATTCCATGAGCTTTTAAAAGTAGTGTTCTTGACTATAGATACTTTCATATTTACAACATATAAAGCACCATGAAAACACACTGCTAGATCTTTCGACCATACTTCGTTAAGAGAAATAGACCACATATTTAACCCTATAAACTCGAGAATTTTTCATATTTTCATTATACTTTTTATGAGAATAGACTTTATAAATATGAGTAGAACCATATTACATTCATGAAATTACTCAATATGGAGTTAAGTACCTTCTTAAACATCTCGTAGCACTTGATCTAGTTTCGAGACTAAATTTTGATGCTTTAATAAGTTTATGCATTTCTTATTGTCATTAACTCATCACTTAAACCCCATGAATTCATAATTTGCCTTATCTTCTTAAATATGAATGCTAGGTATAACACATGTTTTCTTCATACTACATGAGTGCTTAACAATGACACATACCAAATTTTCCATCATAATTTAAGTGAGTGTGCAAACTGAATAGGATTGATGTTCACATCACTTTGTTTGGTTTATGTCTTGTCTATTCTCATAATTTTACCAATTTTTTCCACTTAAATTTTGAACACTACACTTTGTACTATCAAAGAAAACTTTCCAAGAGCCATTGTACTAGTCCATCTTGGTTAAAATGTAATATTGAAGAGCTTAGGAGTATATAACTCTGTTATCTCCGACTAGTCACATCCATAATAGACATGCTTGACTCCACTTTAACTAGTAATCATACATCTTTAAGGATAATTAGGATCATGCACAAATACTTTTGACACCATATAACATAAAATTATACAAATTTCAATCAAGGAACATTCTCTTAGGACTATGGGCATGAAAATAAGACACTTGACATACTTCAATAGTCATTATACGCGCTTGAGGACATCTTTTGCAAGAGCACAACCTAGAAGAGCCCAATTCAGTCATGACAAGTTTGACAATATGAAAAGGAATATCTCAAACCTTAATTACCATTAGGTGCTTCTTACATGACTCAAGGACATGGGAAAACACACATTTTACTCTTCTGAGAACACATTAAGTCTACTTGAACTAATATTCTTTGTATGACATCCAAGGGAACATTTAAGAGCTTTAATGAAACTTGAACTCACATATCTTGAACTAGACATACCTTTGCAAGTTGATGAGGACTACAACCAACATCTAATAATGACAACCTTTACTCACAAACATACTTTATACCATTCAATGCTTCTTCTAAGAGAATATTCCTTCTAGAAGCCTAGAGAAGGCATACTATGAGTTTAGGATCATCTCAACATAGTAAGAATTCATAAAAACCATATGATGACTCCATCTTCCCTTTTCTTTTCATCAAAACCTTGTCAGCCTTCTTAGTTGCATTTATAGATGTGATAACCTCATTACATGAGCTCTCATCTTATGTTTGAGTTCTTGATAAGCATTCATGTTGCAATTCATACACCTGCTCTAACACTGCTGAGGAAGAATCTCCTCATCCTTTGCACTGGAATTGTTTTCATTTTCCTTGCCTTTGTCATCACCTATTGATATCTTGTTTGAGCTAGTTTCTCTTGTCACTTGTATTAGCTTGATGTGCCTCTTCATTTGCTAGTTCTGATTCTTTCTTGGCTGATTCTATATGAGTGTGTTTGATTTCATATTTTCTCTTATATATGAGCTTCCTCTTATGAAAATGTCTTGTAAAGTGTCCAACTCTATTGCACTTGAAGCATATAAGTTGACTCATGTCTCTAGGTGTTATTTTTGTCCATTCTTGCTTCATAGGTTCCTCAAGACATAATTTTTCTATGTGACCCTTCTCATGGAAATTATAATAAACTTTATTCTTCTCATGCTTAGTTCTACAATCTCTCCATGGATGCTCCTTGTCTATCTTTCTCAAACAATCTCTATCTCTATGTCTAAAAGCATAGCATGAAAAACAATATCCATTAAATTTTCTCTCATACCTGGATGCATTTGGTTGTCTGATTGACTTGGACCTTCCTGTGTTGATCTCCTTAGTTTCTTTCTTATTTGTTTGCTTGTTGGGACTAGCCTTTTCCTCTTCCTTGTTCTCTAAACACCTTTGACAACATTCATGGCTTGATTCAACCTTCAACTCTCTTTTCCTTGCTTGTTCCATTTCTTCTATGAGAGTATTCATACCTAAGATGTCTCATGCTCTACTCCACTAGAATGTTCTTGTTTGCTTTGCAAGTTTTTAAGTTGATTAGTAACCTATACCAACTCAGTATTTAGGGTCTTTAGTTCCTCTTCAAATTTAAGGAAAGAAGTTTCTTTATCTTTCAATGCCTTTGATACATTTTCAACAAATGAAGCCATCTCATTTAGTTCTTGACCATGGTTAACTTCCTTAAGCTTGATTTCTTCCTTTAACTCTTTTATAAGAGCTTGAGAAATTTCATACCTCTTCTTCAACACTAATTTTGCTGATGTACACATGCTTGTGACTTCAAGATCACCTCCAAGTTGTTAGGATTGATTCAAGAGGACCATGATCTGATACCAATTGTTAGATATCAAAAGCATTGAGAGGGGGTGAATCAGTGCTTAACATAATTTAGAGATTTTAAAAATTTCTATCTTACTTAACTTAAAATAGTATTTAGACTATGAAAAAATAAGAACTTCAATCAAGAAACACAAAGGAACGTGACACATTATTTATAGTGGGAAACCCAAGAAGGAAAAACCCACTTTGAAACCAACCTCTTTATTTAGAACACCAATTCTAAAACACTGATTTACAACTGATTAAGCACCCACTTAATCATGAAGCACCCACTTCAAATGTTCATTCAAACACCTACTTGAAGACTAATAATAACCTACTCAAGTGGATTTAGTCCAATCACCTACTCAAACAATATTGGCAAATAAATGATCATTTAGTAGCTATGTTGCTTCTTCAACTCGATCATGGTATCTTTTCTTGATACAAATTTCTCGATATTTATACTTCACATAGAATTCTCTAGTTTCAACAAAGTGATCACACTTCATGGATAACTTGTCACACCTTGCATCTCATGCCATGTTTTCTCTCATATGAGTATACTTTGAATATTTTGATTAAACCTGCTTTATCACTATTTTTCAATGTTACCTTTTGTGATGATCATATGTTATAAGTTTCACTGTCATCTTTTATCACAAATTTCTTTATTTACACAAATTCACCGGTTCATAAGTTTTCTTATCAATTCTTAGTATGTTATCTCATATTTTTTTCATTACATACTCATGTAGATCACAATAATCTATATATCTACTTTGTCTTCTCTATCACACTTTGTTTTATATAATTAAGCTCATTTATCTACACCTTGATCATTAGTCATTAGTCATATATTAGTCCTCTATTTTATTTTTCTTGCTATACATATCTCCACACTCACTGCCAAGAAAACATTATGTAAAAAAACACACACCCCCTGTCTCAATTTTCTCTCTATTTAATTTGATATTCAATTTAACTTTCTACCTTGTATTTGAAATAAAACCTATAATTACCTTGAATTTACAAATCCCTTCAAGGCCTTTGATGTATCTTAACTCTTATTCATTTTCAAGAAGCACATAACTTACTTGAGTTCCTAACTCTTCATCTCCCTTAAAAACTTAACATAATTAGTCAATGTGAGAGGAGGACAAAGATGGTTATACATCTTCCCATTCGAGTTAGGATATCAAATCACAAAGATGTAACTATTTAAGCCTTTTCAAATTCCAACCAACATCACCCATCCAATTTGAATTGAGCTAGTTGTTTGTGTTACAGTATTGAGATAGAACTACATATGCATTCAATTTGTTCTTTACCCAAATTTAAGATCTCTTCACCATTTCAAAGTTTGATAACAATTTTCGGGGTTTATGAAAGCACTCACTACTAAGGTATTTCACTTTGACACCTTCAAAGACTATCTCTACTTGGGCTTGAGAGAACATACAATTGAATAGGCTAAAGCAATCACTATATTCCCAGCCTTCTTTCCAAACACTAATATCTAATGAACTTGATATATGGACTTACCACTAACCATTCTCAACTAACATACTTTCACCTTAAGACATTGGTTTTACCTTTTGTACGCTTAAAGCATAGACTATTGTAGCAGAACCATTTTTGCATTTACATTAAAATAACATGTTCAAGTAATAATGAAGATATCTAAAAATTATTCAACTTGTATAGAACTTAGAACACAAGAAACATATCTCTGTTTGCACGAAATTTCACTCAAAAACCTTAAAAACTATTCCCGTAGGCATACTAACGAGCTCTCCAATTTCTATCATGAAATTCTTGCTCATTACTTCATGAAATCAAAAATTATTTTTGAATGTTACACGTATTCCCAAGACATAGGTGTATATGAATTCTTAGCAATTTTGACTATATAATACTTGAGATTCGATTAAGTTTATATTTCAAAACCCTAGAATCAGGGTATGGAAAATAGTGAGAGCCCAAGAGGTGAAAATTTCAATTTTATTGCTCAAAAGTGAATCTTTTCCAAGTCCAT
Source organism: Taxus wallichiana var. yunnanensis (assembly GCA_018340775.1). Lineage (NCBI taxonomy): Eukaryota > Viridiplantae > Streptophyta > Pinopsida > Cupressales > Taxaceae > Taxus > Taxus wallichiana. The sequence goes on from CM031239.1 coordinate 451,401,695, forward strand.
CAGTTCCTACAAATTGAAGAGATCCTTTAGAATCTTTCCACACTCCTATTTCTCCTTGAGTGATCTATAATTTGATGTAACAAGATGCATAGTTTTTAATTATTGGTAAATAGTTTTAAAGGGACTATACCTTGTTACAAAAAGGGCTCAACAACCTGATATAACAATGAAGATTCAATAAAAAGGATCAAAATCCAGATAGAATAGTATTTCCAAAAGTAACCAAGAGCTAGTTACAACTAGAAGCAAAAAAAGGACACAGACTACAACAAAACCACAAAAAGTAGCAAAGTCACAACAAAAAGATCGCAAAAGAACAACATCATCAATGAATCTCTCTAGCCTAAGTGAGTCTATTTCTTGGTAACTCTTTCAAATCTAGAATGGATGATTTGTAGCAAGGTAAACAACACCAGTGTGGTTATGTGCTTTGAGTCCAAAGCATCCAACTGCGATATGGTCAAACTCCTCTCTTTATCATTCCCTCAAATAGTTGCAGGGATCCCACTTTGCATGGCAATGCTCCGAACTTGCTGCTCTAAAAATTCATTTATGGATTTGAAGATAGCCATGTTGTGATCATGTCTATCTTTAGTTCTCCCCAGTCTGGTGTCAAGAGAGTTCAACTTCTTATATATATATATATATATATATATATATATATCAGTAAACTGATCCTTGCCATTGCCATTATCTTCATCAAATTTTCTTTTCCCTCTCTAATTTTCCATATGCTGAAGGTCCTTCTTCAGCGCTTCATCTCCTTCTCAAGGGCTTCCAGTCTATGAGGCACTTGAGACTCCTCCTGATGTTGGGCCTTTTTAATACCAACATTGCTGATATGTAGCAAGTTTTGAGCAACCTCCATATCTTTGGAGTTTCTGAGAATCTTGGCAGTTTGAGGGGTGTTTGTTTCCTTGGGGTTCTTGGTTTTGGATTTGAAAGGGGTAACAAGAATGGGAGTGGGAGAAAAGGATGTGGTAGCGAGTGAATCACTAGGAGCAATCAAGAAGCCAAGGAACTTGGCAACAAAAAACTTGTGCAATAGAAAAATAAGGCCCTAATGCAAAGGAATAGCACGAGAGTGCTTTTAAAAATCCAGAACAGAATGCTGAAGGGAATTGAGAAGGTAGTGTGGGAAGTAGACCACAAAATTCCTTCTAAAATGGTTTTAAAATACAAGGTGTTTAATAGGGATTATTTTATAACACCCTTCCAAAGAAATATATCTAACCATCATATTCGTCACTTCATCAAACAACATGGGAATAGAACTTACCCTTATGCCCGTAGAAACAAACTCTAGCTCCCGGTCAATCCTCTTACTAAAAAAATGGTAGCCCTCCAATTCTAGGCCTATAGCCTCAACAATTAGCTCCTCGTTAATAGTAACCCGGTGGCCACCATACTTGACCTTTCTATCCTTCCAATCCGTAGCAAAGTGAACCAAAATGTTCAGGTCATGACCTTGAATGCGTTCAATGAAATTTGAAATGCCTCCCTTGTGCAAGAGGTTCCAAAGTACCTTGTTATTCTTCCAGCCGGATCACAACATGGCTCCAATTGACACAACACCCCTCCCATTTTCTCCTTCTTCCTACAAATCCTGCAAATTTCCTACTCAAAACCCTCGTAAGAGTCTGTTTCTTTCTTATGGCTGTCCTATTTTTGAAATACCTCCCACCTATGTGAGGTTCAATAGCTTTAATGTGGCCATAATAAGGAGGATAATTCACACATGTGTGATCTTTCATCTCCATTAAGGCCCGCTCCATGTCATAATTAAAATTACTCCACATATGTAATCCCATAATTATCCACATTAATGCTAGTTTGAACCTCCTTAGGGATGTTATTTACATTATCCCATATGATGAGATTAATATTGATGCCCACATTGGCCAATGTGTCTACAACCTTATTCCCCTCCCTATATGTATGTCTAATGATGACATTCCTAATATTTTGACAAATATTTCTTGCTTCCATAATGAAGTCCTTTATGGTCTAGCTAGGAGGAGAAGTTAGGTTTAAATGATTAATGATATTAAGAGATTCCCCTTCCAAAATTAAGTTCTAGATATCATAATATTTGGCAATCCTTATCCCCTAAAGAGCAACAAGGGCTTCACATAATGATTTGTCTGAATCCCCATTTTACCAACGATAAAAGCAACTAAACAACCTTTGTAATCCCTAATAACCCCTCCCCCAGTAGCAAGACTAGGGTTGCCCTTGGAGGCACCATCAAAGTTAAGTTTATACCAATTTCTCTCAGGAGGAGTCCAATGAATCAAAGTCCTATCAATGTTTGAGGTGTTCCTAATCTGTAAAGTAGCAGTTCTAATCTTCCAATGGAAAGAATGTATTCTTATTCAATAAGGTACTTCTTATTTTTGGGAGGTTTGAATCTCCCAATATTATCTTTAACAACATGCCTAATCTTAACAAAGCTAAACTTGCACTGCTTACTTGTTATTTATAAAAATGATATTATTCCTATCTTTCCATATTCTCTAGATAATATGGGGCACGAACAATTTCCAAAGTCTTCTCACAACACAATGTTTAAAAGGAGGATTCCATTAGGTCTAGAATTGGATGAAGTCCTTGGGAACCATCCAAAGAACATTGAACTTGGATAAGGCATAGCTCCAAATCATGGTAGCATAATCATAGTGGATAAAAATGTGCTTAATATCTTCAAAATCTTTTTTGCATAGGTGACACCTATTAGGCATAATGAACCCTTTCTTTATCAGGTTATCATTAGTAAGAATTCTTCCTCTGATCACAAGCCAAAATAAAAAGTTGATTTTAGGGGTTAACTCATTCATCCATATTTTGCTCCAATTAAATTCATTATGGGTATTCTCAAAGTAAGAATTATATCTAGATTTAACTGTATAGTCCCCATCTCTAGAATTGTGCCAAACAATTTCATCTTTGGCTTCCACCTGATTCAAGGGGATGAGGTCTAGTTGCTCCTAAAGAGAGGACACCACAGAGTTCAAATCAAAACATTCTTGTGAGATCTGTTTCCAACTCTTTTTATTTCCATCAATTTCCATGTTACAATCGATGACCTTAGTACTATATTTCTGCTCTAGACTCTCGTTAGCTACACCAAACCTATCATAAAGGATAATATTAGACCAATTATCACTCCAAAACTGATGTCTCTGCCATTTCCCACTTTCTATCCACACCCTTGCTTGATAAAATTCTGACAAGGATCAAGTTGTTCCAGAAAATGGAGCCATGGGGAAGTTGTTCTATATGTAGAAAGGAGGAAGGCATTTTGCTGCTCTAAATATTTAGCCTTAATGAGATCTATCCAAGGTTGTTCCTCTAAAAGCAATCTCCAACCCATTTTTACAATTAAGGCCACATTAATTTTTCTAATATCTTTTATGTCCAAGCCCCCAATCCTTTTAGGAGTGCACACTTGATCCCGAGGAAACCATGTGATATTTAAATTTCTCCTCCATTCACTGTCATAATTTTTTTTTGAATTCTTTCAATTTTTTCTTTGAAGGCAGAGGGAATGTAGTACAAAGACATAATGTAGATAGATAGATTTTGAAGAGTGCTTTTGATAAGCAAAAATTTACCTGCACTGGAAAGAATGGCTACTTTCCATCCTGCCAATTTCTTTTGGAATCTTTCCAGTAATTCGTTCCAGACTTTGATTGAGACTTTTTTAGTACCCAGGGGGAGCCCCAAATAAGTAGTGGGAAGCACATTGATTTTGCAACCCAATACTTTAGCAATTCTATTATGTCTTTCCAAAGGAGTATTGAAAAATAAAATGGAGCTTTTGTCAAAGTTGATCTCTTGTCGAAAGCGACTTCATGAAATTCAAGATTCACAGTTGCCAAAGAGACTTTATTTTAGTTCAATAAAGATTGAATGATTTCTTATCACTTAATTGACCGAGATAAGTGAATTTGAGAAATTTTCCAACAAGGAACCAACTTGATCTTCACGTATTCTTCACACAAAAAGGTATTCAATGATCAACCCCTACTACATCCGAGTTCTTATTTTTCCAATATACTTGCACACAAGCTTCTATGAGTGACATTGCTACAGGCTTCAATCCATACTTGATTTGATAATGAGGTAGTTGTATGACTCATGCTACGTAAACTCAACCGTCCTAATTTTCACGAACCATACAAACCATTTTCAAATGAGAGGTGACTATCCTAGAATCTTACGTAAATATGAGTTTATAGTCTTCAAGCTATCTCCTTGAGAAATTCCTATCAATTTTTCAACTCACTCTTTCCCAAACCGAGACCATTGGTTCTCGAGGCTATCAGTGATACCACAAGACTATCTTCAATCCCTGTCTACATTGGTCTTTGAAGATGCTTCAAGCTCGAGAGAAGACCCATTGACAATTCTGCCTATCACTCAAGTTCTAGACCAATGGAATAAACATGAAGAAAAAATCACATTTGAGATTGTATGAGTCTTGGTGTTAAAGAGAACCCACTTCATTGTCCAACATGCTTTCAGTTTCATGATGAATTCTGAGAAGATCACTTCAATAGGTCATGACTCATTGATTATCATTTCAGCTATCGACACAAGGCACAAATATGACCTCCTAACACATTCCAAGACTATCCTTTTGTAATGGGTGACATTATGATTGAACTTGTACCAAGAAATGAAGGAGAGTACTCAAGCACCTTAATGACATGAAGTATTCATAAAAATAAAGTTCTCACACCTAATACTTTACTTTGAACCCTTTAAACTAAACTAAAGTATACGAAACTTACAAGAACAAAACAATTCCATACAACATAACCATATTTTTAATTTTACACATGCAACAATTTTAGCCCAAGGAGAGAATTTCACACTTCTGAGGAGTTTTTCAACATGCACAAGTCATCTTGAGTCAAAACTGTTAATTTTATGCCTACACTTCAGAAAACAACCTTGAGAGGAAAAATAACCTATCAATAAAATGCTCATATTTTCTCAATACTTATCTAATTTACCTAAAAAAATTACAACAATTCATGCTCGAGTTCTATTAAAAAATTTATTCTATGATTTATCTGAAGGATTCTTCATATTTTTCTTGGGTGCTAAGAAGACAGAGGCCTCAAAATGTATTTTTCAAGAAGGCAATTTTAGAAAAACTTGAATAACTCAAAATCCCCTTTTCGAATTTGATGAAATTTTGCATGAAGAACTAAAAGACACCCCTCTACACATTCCATGTGTTGGTTAGCCATAGGTTTTCTTGTGAAGCTTTGATCAATCCTATTTCCCTTAGTGAACACTATCAATCTTCAAAGCCACTTTCTATGCACTTTTGAATTTTGAATCCAGGAGTTAAATTGAGCCTTGTTTTTGCTCACACATATTGTAGAAACTATTACTAGGCTTCTCCCATGCTTACATGACCATGCCATAACCTGTACCAACTTCTCACACCTCATCAAGCACCAAAAATAGGCATAACAGGGACCAATTACACTGTGGCTGCTACCAACCCGATTTGGACCTCACTTTGTATAAGCCTATAGCACCACTGAATAATTTTCTTAACTTTTTCACCTCACCAATCAACCATTTTTGCCGTCAATGCCACTTGACATCAATGACAACACCAGTGACAATGACTGAGGTCCAATAAGAGGGGGCATATAGGAAGAGCAATTATGGAACCACATAATTATTTCTGATGTAAATTTAATTTTTAATATGTTAAAATCAAATGAAGCCATCATAATATTGATATATATTCTATTTGGATATTTCACTAATATTAACTTAATACACGAGACATCTAAGACTGAAAATTTAAATAATGACTATGGTGTTGAAGGAGTTCAACCAAAGAGAAATTCAAAGTACATCTTCCCATTGTGTCATCCCAATGATGAAATTAATCCTAACAACATCAAAAGGGCTCATAAATTTATTATAATTTATGAATTTACTTAAAGGAAATAGTGGGGTCTTTGGGAAAACTAAATACCTTTTCTTGGGAATTATGATGAATATGCTCCATGGAAGAGGACATTGGGATTCAAAACATGGTTCACCATTTATTTTATCATGACCATGATCATGATCATGTCTATCATGATCATGAGGATGATGAAGATGAAGAGCAAGATCAATAACAAGAGAGAATGCTTTTGAAATTTTCTCAAACTCTTTTGTTTACATTAGGAGAGTACAAAACATCATTGTTGAGTGATATATTGGTGTTGATGGAATTAAAAGCAAGGTTTTGTTGGTAAAACATTATTTTGAGTTCTTTATTGATGTTAAATAATAGTTCCATAACTACATTTTACATTTGATATATATTTGATATACTTTACATTATTTTTTATTTCCCTTTTATTGCAACATACTCAAAAGTAGTTTGTTGCCTAAAAAGAACACACTTCCCTCATCATATAGAGAGGCACAAAAATATCATCAAATTTAGGGGTTACCTATGTCAATCATGATGCATACAAAAACAATTACATTCTATTTAGGAAGGAATATGAGAATGAAGTTAGTTGTCCCAATTGTGGGGCACCACAATTTCAACAAGGAGTTAGAGGCCTCACCATTCTAAATAAGGTATTGCGATATTTCCAACAATCCTAGGCTCAGAATCTTTTCTAGTGCAAGTCACTTGCAAATTGAATATCATGGCATCATAAGAATATAACTAGTGATGGAATTTGGCATGTTATTTTATATTCATATGAAATGAGGAAAATTTAGTAGTTGTGGCTTGAAAACTTCAAAGAGAGGTCATGTAGTGTACAATTGGGTTTGGTAATGGATGGTGTTAACCCATTTTCCAATATGTCAACTAGCTACTTTGTTAGGACAATACTATTGATAAAATATAATATTCCTCAATGGTTGATGATTCATATGGATCATTTAATGTGGTCATTATTGGTGCATGGTAATCACTAAGTAAACACTATGGATCTATACCTTAAGCCTTGAATTGATGAGTTGAATGACATTATAATGTATGACCTTTCAAAACCCATTGTTCATAGTTAGTTCACCTGTTACGGTATCTCATGGTGGACTATTCATGATTTTCCTAAGATAGTTATTTATCCAGATATTTCTTATATGTTTAAATTTGAAAAAAAGATCATATATGTGTGTGTGTTTCTTTACATTATATACATTGAATTTGTTGATCACTTCTATATGTAGGTCTCTTAACAAAAGGAAAGTGTGTTTTTATAAGGTATAATGATCAACTATGTGGAAGGTCTTCCAAATATCTTAAACATTTTGTATACGAAGGCCATCAAAGGTTATTTTCGATGGATCATGAGTACCATGTTAAAAAGAAAAATAAGTTTGATGGAAAACTTGATATTAGAGAACCTCCTAAACTTATGTCACTTGGGGATTGGTATAAATCCTTCACACAAGCATGCATAATATAAAATGTGTATATTCCTCCATAGTTGTGGAGAGATTGGGCATGGTTGTATGAAATTAGCCACATATTTGAAATTCCTACATGAATACTATCTATATTTTACAGTCTCTTGTATAGGGAGAATTTATTAGTTGGGAATCTTTTGGATCTAATGCATATATTTAATAATGTAGTAGTTTCTATATGGAATCACATATCTAGCAAAGAGAAAGACACTCCAAGTTCTAGAGCAAGGGTGAAAGTTAGTGGGAAAAAGAAGCATCTTAAAAAGGAAGAATGGGATTCATGAACCAATTTTGTGAATAAAAAATGTGAGAGATTCACACACCAAATTGCTATCACAAGCCTAAAAAAACATGATTATCATAAAACTTTGAAGTTAATTCACATGTTTTTATCTTAAATTATGTAACATATTTTTGTATTCATATTTAAATTTTATTTATTTATTCATGCAACATATATTTCCCTTGGCATTAAGGAGATCATTTTGTAATCTTCCACCTGACCTACTAAATGCAATATATTGACTTTCATTTTTTGAGGTACTATGATTTTTTTTTTAACTATAACTTAACCATTTGTATGAAAAATATTATTATATTGACTTGCATGATTACCATTGTTTGTAAAATATGTGGTTGTATTCAAAAGAGATGTCGGAAGAAAGGATTGAGTAGGAGACAAAATATTGCAGATATTGTTTGCAAATTGGAAAAGAACTACTTACATCTTTCATATACTCTCAAAAATATCTATTAGTGCATTTGGTTGATGGTATTAAAATGGTAGGTGTAGTTAAAATTTCCAGGATATAGTTAACACATCTAGAGGGATCTATTGTAGACGGATACATTATTTAGGAAACATTTTTCTACATGTCAAAATATATTGGGGAGGAATTTTCACAAATACCATTCATTTGGGATGTTGAACATAGAAATTAAAAAGTGGACGAGAAACTTCTTGGATCAAGAAAATTTTAGAAACTTCGTATGTATTAAAATTCATATCATGTTGTTTGATCAATGTGTTTAGCCATCAATTATTTATTTACATGTTTTATTTTTCGGGCCTATTGAATAAGATACCATTAAGAATTTCATGATATTCAATACTTTAGATCTTTGTTGTGTGGATTCAAAATACAAAGAAGAAAAAAATAGCCATGCGAGTCAAAGGATTTATTAGAGATGAAAACATCCACACAAACCACTCCCACCTAATCTGCAAATACCTTTGTCGAGGAAAAATATACTCTTGAATGGATGAGTTCATATTTAGAGAATATTCATGCCATCAATCAAAGGACAATGACACAAGAACAAATGTGAATAGTGCAAGGATGTGAAGAATTTGTTAGTTGTTGAAACACTTTTTTCATAAATAAGTGTTTTATATTTTTTTGTAATTCTATTAATACTATATTAAATGATTTGAAATGATGAAGGTGAGTAAACATTTGGAAATTTGGTTGGATGGAAAATATTTGTGTAGAAAGACAAGATAAGGGCTACTTGTTGTTGTGGAGTTGTTGTTCTTCTTTTTTAGCAAGCCAATTGAGTTAGTGTCAATGATAGAAATTTTCTCCAAATGTAATTAGATCATGTTGGAAAGATAAAAGAAATAAAAAGAATTTTTGAAGTTGTCATATTTAGTTGTACTTGGTACCCTTATAATGGTAACTAATTATTTGTAGTGGAAAATTTAAGTGGATTCTACTCGATCGACTTTTCTAGAGTATTACCTAAGGGGAAAGAGTCATATGTGCTTCCTCAACATTATGATTATTTATTAATTTGTTCATTTTTTCATAAGTATGTATTCTCCTTTTTTATGCACACAATTTCTGTATGTAGGTCTTATTTTTCACGAATTATTTTTTGAACTATATTTATATAGGTATATTTCTATCCTCATAGATAGAGAGAATGTAATTGGTAGCTTGTATTGCATTGTGATTCAAGGATGAGACATGTTTTTGATGATAACAATGTTGTAACATGAACATCATGAGGAATAAGTGATGTTTTTAATAGAGACACTGAACGTGATTTTAGTGATGAAGATGACCCTACCAATAATAAAATAAGATCATCATATTGATCAAGTCAATGATCACGGTGAATCTTATTTTGAAGAAGATGATGTTAATGAAAGTGATGATGATGATTTTCATGAAGTTGTAGATAATGAAGATGATGATGAAATGAATTCCAATAGGTATATATTTGGAAAATAAATGGAATATTCTCATAGCTACATATATAGAGAGGAAGAAGAAGGGAACATTATCTTTGATTAAAAATTCCAAGTCATGTAATTATATGCACCCAAAATCTACATGGTGCAACATCAACAAAACACATCTCCAATGATGGTAGATGTACTTCCAAGAAAAGAACAAGGTCCAAATACTTCTCATTTTCCCTTACAAATATGTTTTGACTTGAAAAAATATCCACACGATGTATTTGGGATTAAAACTTAATTTTACCCCCTTTACCCCCTCCATAACATAAGCAACACTATTTTTCAGGGAAATTTTGTCGTTGTGGAAAACAATACAAAATCACGTGTTTTTGAATGCGTGTTTTGATTGTGATGCATTTTTATTTGAGTTTACTTCTTCAATTTTTCCAAGAATGGGATCATTGAAACCGTGTGTGTTTTCTCCTCCACCTTTGCTAAAAATAATTAGTTGATTTCTCCCACATTGGTTGAGTTGTTCTTTATAAATTGACATGTGTAATCTAACTTATTCTTTTCTAGTAACTTACAAATACCCCTTATTCAATTGTTTCAAGGGTTGGTCATTTTTTAATTTCAGAGGTGTTATGAAATTTGTTTTGGAGAGGTCATTGTATAGACAACTAGTTCTCTTATCTTGCTTTCTTTTTGCTCACATTATAGCCATATCTCTTTTCTTGGTTTCTCACTTCCACTTGTTTTACCTAGATTAATTAGATTTTACACATTAGAAGGAGCTTAAAGTTGAGGAGACAAAGGAAACACCACCAATAACACTAGAAAAAATACCACAACAATGTAGTGACTAGGTTAGGGGTGTCTTTTAGTTTCTTTAAATATTTTCTATAAGTATGAATTATAATATTGAAGATCTATATGTATCCATGACTAAGAAAGAAGATTTTGTTTCATTCCTAAAAACATATGTTGTAGGTGTATTCATTTGTTGAATTTATTCCAAAAGCTTCTATCACATGAATAATCACTTCCCAAATGTCACTCGATTTTCTTGGGAAAGGATTAGAGATAGAGGGAATAAGTCCAAAATATTTTATTATCTTTTATACTTTCATTTAAAGTAGTAGTTATGTTAGGGAAAGTTTGTACAAAAAAGGAAATAGCTTTTGAGAAGCTTCCTTCTTAGAAAACCAAGGCAAAAACTTTGTTGTAGAAGAATTTTGTTTTCATTAATTGCTTAGTGTCATATTTGTATTAGAAAAAATTTCCTATTAATTTTAGTAGCTAGAATCAACTGTAACATAGGAATAACTAAACCAAATTATTCCTGTTTAGTTTATTTCTTGTTTAGAAGAAAAAATTAGTTAATATTTCATTTATTTATTTCTTCAAGTTATTACCTTTTTAGTTATTCTAGATAATTAGAAAAGAAGAAAAATATTAGTTAGTTATTACTTTAGTTTGTTTATTTTAAAATTTAAAATTCTCTAAAAATACCAAAAAAGAAAGAGTTAAAGTAGTTTGTTTATTTGATTGAATGATTAATTAGAAGTGAATTTAATAAATAAAAGAAGTTGTATTTCTTCCTTTGGTTTATTTAAATTCATTTTCTAATTATTTATTCCTTATTAGATCTTAACATAATTTATGAACCACAACAACATAACAAACACAACTATTAGGACTTCTTGCTTTACCCGTACTTAGCCTTTGATTTTCCTCTACCTTCCTTGTCATTCTTACTCTTTCTCAAAATTTGATTCCCACACATGACCATTCCCAGGTTTGGATCTGTTGACACTAAAATTTTCCTCCATAATTTCTATTTCATTAATGTATGTATTAGGAATAGGATGTTAAGTATAATTAGTAGTAGCGTATGATAGAAGATAACGGCGCCGTCGATGCGGTGCCGCCAATAAATGTGGAGTACGGTAAGTCAAAGTACAATAGGAATGTTGTAAAAGTAAATATTTTTCGTAAGTGGTCCAGTAATGCTAAATTGTCAAAGTTTGGGTAATTAAAGAAGTAGGGTCTACATGATTAGGAATTACAAATATTATATTGGTAATAAGGACAAGGAGTGAGGTCATAAATATTTTGTGTATTTTATTTGTAAAAAGTCTAAAAATGTGGAACCCATGTAAAATGATAAGGTTTATCTTATCTTAAAAGATAAGCTTACATGTACAGATAAGAGTTAAGGTATGGAATATGATTCGTCAGAGTGGATTTCTTATCCTATCTTAGAGATAAGATGGATAAGCCTGGAAGTTCTATAAATAGACGCCACCCCCCTCATTTAGCATAGAAGGAAGTAGTGAGAAATATTGTAGGAAGTGTGCAAAGGAAGCCATCAGTTTAAAGGTGTGTTGAAGAAGCTATTAAGAGGTGTAATTGTAAAGTTTCTCCCATAGTCTTGGTGAAAGGCAAGTGAAGTCAATAACACTTGAAGTACCTCATGGGTGAGATTGTAACAATTTCATGTTAATATTATAATTTACTTTGATATTTCAGATTTTTCATCATTCCGTCTTATCATAGTCGATGGTATTCTTGTGTTATGTTGTTGTTTTGTTTCCAGATTACATCCACCAAACTAAAGGCTGTGCATTAGTAAATAATCATAGCACGAGGAGTTCCCGGTGAAGAATTATCATAGTGCCGGATTGGTGATGACATATCAACCTCATAGGAGAGTCTTTGAACCTATCATCAACCCACCAAGTATTAAACTTTATCAGGGAGACGTAAACTTAGGATTACACACATTGGTATTTTACTTTACTCCCTTGTTGTAAGTGATTATTAGTCACCTATAGGCCTTACATGAATAATTATGAGAAATAAACAATTTTGGAAAGATCAAGAAAATTACACCTTTAGTGCAAATACTTATTATTATTTGATAACATCCATATTGTTATATGATCATCTCTAGAGAAGAATACCTAGAAATTAACAATCGTTTCTCGAGGGTCCATCAATCTAGTCAAAACATCTTTGACTTAAATAATATTGAGTGGGGAATTGTGTGTAGTAATTATTCTAAATCATAGTATTTCACGCATATAGATAACATGTATTTTTCCATCCTTGACGAACAAGTCATGTACTTGCAAGTCAATGGATTACCAATTGTCACCCACCACATCTTGATCCTTATCCATCCTCACTCTTACCATATACATCATTCCTTATAATATCCATTACAACTTTCCATTTCCCATCCTTGCATCATCCTCCATATTTTGAATGTCTTGGCTTGACCTCGAGAAGTCAAGTGCATGGGATATTTGTGTCATTTTTTCCATGTACAATAACCAACTAGGAGTCGACGAAAATACAAGAAGATGAAAACAAATAGTTGAAATATTCATAAGCATATTTCTTACTATGTTAATTCATTAGTTTTATATTTTTCTTGGGCTATTAACACCCATTACATATTTTTAAAATTAGTTTTGATGTTATTTGTAAAACTTCAACTGACATAATTAAATTACGAATGTTAGTTTGTACCAAAACATAATTTATTGTAACCTCTCTTATGCTTTTTTTTTTTTATTGCTAAACAAGGGTTGCAGGGTCCCTTTCCTTATGGTTCACTTTTAAAATATCGGAGTGATAACCGAATCGGGACTCAATTGGGTGCCCCATATCCCCAATGCCTCGAAAGAATTGAACCTTGTTGGACTAGGTAACATTCAAATGACCCAACCAACTCACCCCCACCTCATTTGATCTATCATGCTTTGTTGAGATAGAATATTATTTTGCATTTATAGAATTTGAAGTCAACTCAATTAAATTGTACATGTATATTACTTTTTAAAGTCTACCCCAATTTGGCATATCACTAGTTTGGTATATATGAAGTGAGACACGAGTGATTTGTTTTTTGATGAAGGTCAAATAAACATTAATTTGGTGTATGACACTTACCCTATTAGCCTTAATCCGTTAATTTGTAAGTGTAAATATTTTTTTATGTCAACATGAAACAAACACTAATTTAATGTATATAAAGTGAGATGTGGGTAATTTTTTTAGATTGAGGTCAAATAAATACCAATTTGGTGTATGAAACTTACCCTCTAGTCCCAATTAAATTAGATTGTAAATCTATTTTAAGGTCAATGTAAAATTAGTGATAAATAAGAATTTAATGTATTAAATTAGGTTTTCTCACATTCATGTCATCCCAAACTGGGAGTAGAATTCAATAAATGATAACACTCATAATTGTCCCAAACCAATTACAAGAGTTATGATTATAATAATTCTAAACTCAGTTTGTCAAAATCATCTCTAAGCTACTAAGATCTTTATTGTTGTATCCAAAATGTTTCTCATATTCATATTGTTAAATTGACCTGAAATATCCATCTCATTCATAAAATATGGTCATTATATTTTTTCTACATGAAATCTCAAAATCATGTCATGCACATGTTAATACTTAAAAGTAGGTAAAAATTCCACCTATATCACAATTAAGGTAAATGGTTCACATTTTCATGGTTGTCAACCTCCTAGGTTTTCCTTTCGGATGTTGGCTAACTATTACATCTTATTAAATACCAATCATTATCCATATAATTTTAAGGTCACAATATCATCCATGTGGGAATAAAATTGTTTAGACATGTTTCTCAAAATACTTTATCTTTGATCTTATCCATTCCCATATAATTGTTCTAAGTGTAGAATAGTTCATCTCTTGAACCTAGGTTTACAACATCAATTTCCCGTGTTCAACTATAATAATTTATTTTTCACATTTTCAATATCAAAACAATTGTTATAAAATAATATATGGTTTTATAATAATATAAAGGAAGAAATGTCATAACACTCCTAAGGCTTGCCTTAGGCTTAGTTGTCTTGTATATGTCATCCACCTATGCCCTACTTTTTGATCCCTTCATCAAATGTAAAAATAACGTCATTGGTTTAAATTTCCTTTATTGGATTAAATATTATCACCTTAAGACACTAGGTTTATCTTCTAGTCACATAGGTGTAACCCTCTCTTAGAAAATTATAAACAAGGTTAACGTGTTAAAGTCATGTCCTTATAACGAGGCCTCAATCACTAGATCCAGTCAAATATAATATATATTAAATTATATATAACATATATAAGATGCTTATATATATATATATATGTGTGTGTGTGTATAAAGTGTATTAGTTTATATTTTTAGATTTACATATTAATAAAAACATGGGGTGACACAAATGTGGAAAAATACGAGTCACATTTTTTCCATATCACAACCTAAAAATAAAAATAAAAACCTAATTGAGTAAAAATCCAAACCCAATTCATTTGATAATCACTTAGACAACGATTGTAGAAAAATGAAGGTGAATGGAGACAAAACAACATTGAGAGGAGAATAAAGTGAGAGGATTTGATAAGAATTTGAGAGTAAAAAGTAAAAATAGAACAACTAGGTAGCAGAGGTGGAAAATAAAAACCCACAATCTAATCTATGGACCCATCAACAAAATGGGAAGGGGAAGAGGAAGAAGAATAATATGTGGCACCTTTGCATAGATGACCAAAGACAAATATATGTTTATTTTTCATTTAAATGATATCAATTTTTTGTAACTATAGAAATTGAAATATAAATTAAAAACCCTAGGGTAATTTTGAAACCCCGAGGTAAAATTCATACCATAAATTAATAAACCCTATCATAATTTGTGTAAAACCTAGAATAATTTATGTAAAAATCTTCCTAAATTTATGCTATGACCAAAGTCTTGAATAAAATGCCTCCTCAATCTCTTTTTCCTTGTTTTTTTCTTATTTGTCTATGTCAACATTATATACTTATAAATTGACATGTTCACGAAATTAGAAGCTTTCTTGGACTTTTTGATTTATTTTAAAACCCAAGTGCATTTAAATTATTTGGCTCGTCGATTCAAATAAGTCTTGTACAACTTGACAAAAATAGAAATGAGAAGGATTTTACATCTAGACATATTTGGACCTTTCCTATACTCGTACAAAAACTAGTAATGCTCTTCTCGGTTTGATAGAAAAATATTAACAAGGAAAAACCTATTTTGTTGGGGAGAGTTGGGGAACAATACAAAGTAAGATTGGCACACTTGGAAACATTCAAATCAACAATTTTTTTGGATAATTCGAGGTTTAAAAACACCAAAATCAAATGTATATTTTACTGTACATACTTTTCCAACTAATATTTCAAGTTTTCGTGGTTCCCCTAATGTTGATATGTGTTTGTATGCAATGTTCATAATAGTTGTTTAATAATGATCTTGTCTATTGAAAAATCTAAATTTGGTTTAGAAAAATTATTTCTTATTTGAACTATCTCGCAAGAGAATTTTTTTCTTGAAAGTATCCTAAACATCTAAAATCTATTCATTTAACTAATAATGATTTTTTGAACTCAATTCATTAATTGAGTTTAACTAGAAAACCAACTAATACAATTAAAAATGCATTAGATGAACATTTTCCAATGAAATTTATACTTTTCCAAGTCTTTGAGATTCACATATTTTGGTTCAACTTATAATAGTTCACTCTAATTTATAATTTTTCACACAATAAGATGTTGTTAAATTTTTATAAAATAACATACTTGTTTAAGGAAGTGCAAGTAAGTAAAATGAGAAATTTAATTTCTGTGGCAATGCCATTTAAGTATGCTAACTACAAAACTCAAATTTTAATTTATTATTTTTACCAATACACAAAAACATCTTTCACGAATAAATGATATGTTCATTCCACCAATGTTCTTTTCAAACCACCTTTATCTTTAATTGAAATGCACCCTTCGGCGAGGATATGCCATAAAATGGCCTTGTATCAAGAGTCAACAACTACGATAAAAATTAAATGATTTTAATATCTCTATTTTTAATGGCTTTTATATCATAATCACTAGGTTTCAAATAGTCTTTCTAAAAGAGAGGTAATCCCATCTAACAAAAATAGGCCAATTATTAAAACTTTATAAATTTCCATGAACCTTTCTAAATCTGCCATTTTTGTAGAGGGTGGAATAATGTTGACAAATATTGTAGAGTGTGACATCTTTCAATTGCATTTGTTGTCCCATTTTGTACATATACTATGATCATTTCAATCCATGAAATGAAATTTATTATAGGAAAATTTTCCAATAGTTTGCATGCCCTGTTAATGCTTCCACATTTTTCATACATATTTTCTAGGGCCCTTGTAAGTACAAAATCTAATAATAGTCCATTTTCCATAATGATTTGGTGTAGTTGCAACACCCTATTTTGGAATAGGATGAGAGTAATGGATAAATACCATTGTAAACATTGACATCCTATAATTATAAATCATGATCTTATGCATTGGTGGTTATTCATACATTGTGTCAAACTTCATATTTTAGCAAAGGAAAAGAGTATGCTAGAAAATATGAACTGATCAATTTAGATACATGATGGTTGCATTTGGAAAAATATTTTACTTTGCAATATGTTTTTTAGAGGAACTTGTCTCTCCTCGCGACACTTCATTTTTTTCAAAAATATCCTTTGGTTTGGGAAAATCTTTCTACACTTATATAGTCGAACATCAACAAGTTGAGATTGAGATTGAAGGATGATTTTTTTTGTAGTTGGGTGATAAATAAGTCAAGATTATTCTCGTCTGCAATTTATCCTTGTTCTCGCAACATAGTTTGAATCCAAAAATTACCAAACATAACAAACATACCCACATATACTTGCAAATTGAATTCATGTAGAGTGTTAAAATAATAAAAATTCTCCATCTCGGAAATGTCGTTGAGAAATTTCACCGATATTACAAAAATGTTGAAAAAGCATTGATGGGAATTGGTACCAAAAACCATGCTCCTCCAATATGGATTCATCTGGTGTAATAATTTTTTGAATGGTGGATAATTCTCACTACGGTGGAAAATAAATATTTTATTATTCTCCTTTTCTAGGTCATTTATTACATGTTTTGAATCAAAAAAATATTCTATCGCCTTGTGTTTGTGCATGTGATATGTCTCCTACACAAAAAACATGCACCATTTTATGGTTTTTAATCTAGCTACATCTAAGTATATTTTTAATTCTTCCATTCTTCATCAATCTCCTTATATCCCTTATGTTTGTTATAAATCTCCCATTTGAATAGAGGCTAGAAGAATGCTTTGGAAAAGGTTATGGAATTTGGCTTCACACCTATCAATTGCATTTTCCTAAAAGTGTCGATCCACATGCTCTCAAGAATTCCGTGATTTATAATGACAAGTAGGTTTATGTTGGTCAGCTTTGTTATGGATATAGAAATTTAAACCCATTAGGATATATCTCCAATTCAATCACTATGAAGTCGAATGAGGTATATTGAATGATATGGACCAATTCATTGATGGGAAGATATGCAAACAAATATTCAAGCTAATACTAAAATATTTCATAGTATAGAATAAAATTCAAAATGCTTATTTTTTAAAAAGGTCCTTAAATCAAATTTGATACATTTTTCTCTATTATAACAATATCTCTACTACATTATATTAGGGCTCCTCATTTTAATACCTTGAAAATTTCTCAAGATTACCTTGTTTGTTTGGTTATCTATAAATAAATATTTAACCTACCCAATCATTAATATCATTTCGAATGTGGTATTTAGAATTTATTTTGGGAGGAAATTACACATTCCAATAGTAAAATCTAATGCTTTTAAAGGGTCATGTTATTTCATTTGTTGGTCCTTATAGATAACTAAGATAGCTACCACTCAATTGATACATGATATGCATCTAATTTATTGGTTATAAGATCATTCCCATGTATTAACTAACCTAACACTAATAAACCCTTATTTAAACGAAACTCAATATAAGTTTATTATGCACACATAGAGGAGGAAATTTGACTTTGACATTACAAATGCGATTCTTCAACCATCCAAATGACATTCATAAAATATTTATATCAAATGCTAAAACCTATACTAGAGGGAGAACACGAATAATCATAAAATGTTTCTTACAATTTTTTAGCCTGGTCTAAATTAAAAGGTTTTAAATAAACAAATGGGTGCATCTAGAGCTCGACATTATTTCTTCAAATTTTTTTTGTAAAAACATAACATGTTGTATAATTTCTATATACATCTAAAATGTCAACATAATTAATTACAATTAATTTGTCCCACAAATATCCTAACATCATCACTATCTAAATCCCTATAATAATTAATCATAATATCAATTATTATTAATCCCTTTTATCACATATACCATTTATCATCTATCTAATATCTCATATTGTCATTAATTCCTTTAAATTCATCATTATATCCTATTATCCTATCTTAATCCTTATTATCATTTCCTAGGAATTTAATATTCCTACACCCACCTACCCACCTACTCTACACCTAACCTACACCTAGTCTTTCCATGTAATCTCTCCCTAATCATATTTTATTAACCTAACATAATCCTAAACTAATCACATTCTCCACCTCTAAATATAGAGGCTTATATTTCTATAAGCCTCTCTAAACTTCTCCTTCCATTGAATTTTTAATTCAATGGAAGCTTCTTCCCTCCATGGAATTTTGAATTCAAATTCTATAATTCTCTCGATCCACTCGTCAATTTCAAACCATTGATCCTTATCCTAATTGGATGAATCTTCACCCTCCATTTCCTCTCCCAAAAACTATAAATTGATCTCTCCTCCTCTATGAGAGAAATTTAGTAAATCCATAACAAATATTTTCCATTTTGTTTCATTAATCATCCACAATATTCAATCCATCTTCAATTAATCCATTCATCCTTCATCAATCAATCCAAGAAAATCAAGGGGAGGTGTTGCCCAAGTTTCTCACAAAAATTTGAAGCAATCAACACAATCCAAGAGAAAATCCAACAAAACAAAAAAGGAATGTTACATTTTATTAGTAAGTGCAAGTATTAATTCTCCCCCTTTACATCTCTTTCTCAATCAAGTATTGTTTGAAAGGATTAGATTAGGATATCAATTTAGTTGTTTTCTTGTATTCACAAAATAATATTTTCTAACACTACATTTTGGTGCCCACCGTGGGGCTTACCCCCACTTTTTGTTGTATTTTATCCCTAGAACAAGTTGTCAAAGTTTTAAGATTTTTCACTTTTTTACACCTTCAAAATTTGAAATTTCACACTCAAATTCTGTTTCCAAAGACGAAACAACGCCTATGACACATGTATTGGTGCATATGCTTCATAGAATGGTGCATATGCCCTAAATTGGTGTCTATTCCTTATTTTAATGCCTATGTCATACTTTGCACCTATGTTGCATGTTTCAGTGCCTTTTCTTTAGCCTACAAAACTTTGAAATTGTATTTTTGCTAGTTTTTTGACTTGTTTCAAGTTTTTTTACATATCAACGCCTTGATGACCTGTATTGGTGCCTTTGCTATAAATCAGTGCCTTTTCTCAGTACTTTGGCACCTTTGCTAAACTTTGGCGCATTTGCCTTATTTTAGTGCATATGACCTGGTAATCAACTCCTTTGCAAAGTCACAGTTTTTGCTTACAACTAACAATCTAATTTTGTTTCCAAGTCTTCTTAGTGTTTTTTTATAGGTTTAACATTATGTTTTTACAGGATGATTGTAGATACAAGGGGAAACTCTTCCCATTTTGACATTTATATTGTTACAAACTACTAACCCTTTGTTTTGTAGCATGATTGGTCCAAGACATTTGGGGTTATCATCAAACTACTAACCTTTGTTTTGTAGGGCCTCCTCTTGAAGACCCAATCATCAAAATACTAATATTTATCGTTTCATTTTATCATCTAGCATTTATTTTCTTGCATTATCTTTCTTGCGTGTTTTACTTTGTTGCTTGTTCATCCCAAAGGAAAAACCGTGTATGCTCTCCTCTCGTTTCCTAGGACGATCTTGAGGATAAAAAGCGGCTAGCGTTCCCATTTTTCTTTTGTAGGGAAATGTGATATGGAAGTGGCATCCACACACTTTTCATAGTCCTAGGGGTCTCGTGACTATGGGATTTATCTCCATGCACATAGACATACCCCGTGTTCTGGTGGGGTATATAATTCCTTGGAGAGATTTTGTTATTTTCTAAGTGCTTGCTTGTTTTAAGGGCGGCGTGAAGTAAGGGGCTTCCACATCCCAATATCTAGGCCTCAGAAAACATCCTTGCAACATGAAATTGGGCCCCACATACATGTGAGGTATATTGGGGATGCCCCTAATGAGCCTATAAATCCTATCTTAGAAAACATTTTGGCCACATATCGATCTATAGTGCAAGGAGGCCACACTCCCTAAGATCACTCGCTAGCTAATGTCACATTGATACATATGTGGAGATCCAATTGTGGCACCATCGTTGTTGTGTTCTATTGAAAGTGGGCTATATCTTGATTGTAATCCCACTTGACTAGTTAAGGTGTTTTTTTGCATGTTTATTGATTGCTTGTGAAAACCCTTAACCATCTTATCACCTTAAAATTTTAATCGATTAAACATCATCATAATCAATCATACTTAATTAAAAATCCTAATCCTAATCCCATCACCTCCCTTGATTAACCGACCTAATCCAAATCTAATCCCCGTACATCCTATCAAGCCATGACCTTTGATCCTCAATCCCCATCCTCTCTAAACCAACATACAAATGCCTACCTCTTCTATAAATCCATCAAACAAGCTATCCCATCATCCCCCACCCATCAAAGTCAACCATCTCACTTTGATCATGAAATACCACACACACATACTTTCCAATACCTTAATAAAAATCTCATATCTCACATCCCACCTCAACCAATCCCTCTCTCCCATCCAAATCAACCATCCCATGTTGATCCTAACATCTTAAAAACCATCCAACAACTCAATCAACAAATATATGATCTTAAAGCATGTATCAACCAATCACCTCCTAAACCATCATCTCCTAACCAACCCCATTCACAATTTCCCCTTCCTAAGATCTCCACCCCTCACCCCATTGACTTCCTCTTTGAGGAACCCGAATCATCTCAAACCACACCCCGATCTAATCAAAATAAACCACCATCCTCAAAATCCAATTACATCGACCTTGATTACCTCACTAGCTTGGACCTAGACCAAGAGGACCTCCCTTTATGTCCTTGCTAATCTAGACACCCATATTAATCCCATATAACCATCCCAAACCCCAACCTCCAAATACCCTATCACTCATCATGACTGACACCTTCCTCCCATCAAAATGCATGTGGCTAATCAACTACCATCTAGAATCTCAACTCTTAAATCTATTCATTGTAAAACCTATAATCGAGTCCCATTCACATATCCACAATAATCTCAACAAATTAACCCAAAATTATTATCACCCATGTATCATTTTAGTCCTCCATCCTCTAATCCTATTTCAAATCCACCATCCCCCAATCCTAAAACATCTAACATGAATCCTAAGTCACCAACTTCTAAACCTAACAAATCTAATAAAATCGTCTCCCCACCCCATGTCCTACCCAATATAACGAGGCTTATGTGCTACCTTCATGTACTTCATCCCCTAAATCAAAAAAATATAATGTGGTTCCTATGCCACACCCATCTCCCGATTAACTAAAATATGAAATTAATATCTATATTCTAAGTTAATCTAAGTAGGTACAAAAATGCAATAAATGATACAAGTTGAAATATTGATTCTAAATATTTTATTTTGATATTTAAAATGAAATGAAATAATTAAAATAGGAGGGATAAGGTACTAACTTGAAAATGAATTACCTCATTATGTGCTGGAATTGAATAGGATGATGTGCGGATGAAGCAGAGTATGATGGCACAACCCAAGAAATTACAACAACTAAATATCTCGACTAAACCAGGGTGCACAGGAAAGGATTGGGGCACCTGTGGGCACCCTGGTCTATAGTCTGGGTGCTCTAGTCTATAGAAAATCTCAGGATCTGAATATGACAGTGTTGTTAGATCTTCGCAATATCTTTATCACGTAGTTGTTGCAGTGGCTTTATTTATGTCACTATAAATTAGTGATGAAGGTCTACTGCAAAACCCCATACAAAGCATCAAATCCCTAAAAATGAAAGATGTAAATGAAGGGGTCGAGATTGACCTTAGTTGCCACAATGGTGGACTTACAACTAAGCACTGCACTACATTCTAGACCCAATGTAGTTTTATGTGCTTGTGTGTGTAATTGTGTGCCTAGGGTTCCCTAGCATCAATGACGTAGAATTAGGGGAAATAACTAGATGTAAGATGAAAATGGTGGATGGAATAGAATGAATACAACCCTTTCTACCTATGCTTGTGTGATGTAGATGTAAATAATGCCCAAATGTAGTTCTTTCCTTATTAGATAACTAGCTCTTGATAGTAGATAGTCCCCCCTTAGAATGGTGATTATGCTATGTTTATATAGGGATCTCTTGTTTGAATTTCGACACTAATGAGCCGGCATACTGACTAGTACCTAGGGGAATGAGAGGGAAAATGATAAAGAATGACCTCAAATAAACCAATTAGACCTAAGTGTTATGAGTTTCGGGGTGTCTAAAATTAAGGAGTGAGACACCCATGTGTGTCCCAAGACTACCCTAAGCACCCTAGTCAAAGAATAAAGACAAAAAAATGACTAAATAACAACACCCGACACTCCCTGAGAGATGACCAAAACTATGTAAATAAATGATGACTCGTAAGAAAAAATGACAATGAAAATCGACTAACTCGACGATAAGAGTAGGGGATGAGTCATTAGTGAATACTTTTCTTATGCGAGATCCATATATAAAATAACATACTTAGCGGTATAAATGTAATAGTAAGTGTGTGATTTTATGACTACATTTCCCCACTTTATGTTGGTGAGCGAAAGCTCAGTAACATAAAGTAGATAGAGATGCATACTTGAGAGAATTTAGAGAAGCCCATGTTGTAGTAGAACACACAAATGTGTAGTAGAAGCATGCCGAAAGAACCATAAAGCATGCCGAACCATGGATTAGCGGGTTGATACATGCAACATAATGAAAAAGTGTACTAACATGATGAAGTGTACTAAATGATAGTGATGATAGAAATTTTAGATGATTTTGAATGTGTATGATGACGATGAGATGGGGTAGGGAGTGATCAATTCCTAACCCGAACGCGTGTATATGAATAATCAATTGGAGGATTTGGGCATCCTGCCACTAGAGGAAGAGCATATGGAAAAAGTGTGTTATTCTCCAATCTCTAACTACATCCTTCGAGATCTAGCAGCTGCATGTGGACTCGATCAAAGATTTGTGGTTTCTAGATCCATAAAATGTTGACCCATATATGTGGTATAGGAAATTCACTCTTGCCCCCACTCCATGGGTGTTGCCACAATGTGATGGCTTCCAAGTTAGGTCATCTGGAAGAAAACATGAAATGTATAAATAGCTTCCCAAGTTAGGTCATTTGAGAAAGCAATGAATGTAATCTCTTAAGTTAGGTCATCTAGGAGGCCACACGTAACTCCCAAGTTAGGTCATATGGGAGGCCAATTGTGTTAAATTTGTAGTGATGATATGATTTCGATTGTTATAGATTTGAACATGTTGATTGATTGATTGATTATTTTGATTGGTTATTCGTGGAGAGATTTTACACTAGTTTCCCCCATATTAGGTCATTAGGGGAATCAATGGAAATTTGTAAATGATCTCATGATAATATTTTCAATTGATTGTTTCCCCATGTTAGGTCATTAGGGGGAGTAATGAAATTTCATATAGAAAAATTGTTTGTTTGTTGCCCACATATTAGGTCATTAGGGGAATTAATGGTGAAATGTTGCATAATGTGTTAGTAAATGTTTTGTAATTGTCACATCAATAGTGTTTTAAATGTGTGATGATATAAGGGAATTTATAGGATGACCCCAATGATATGCCCCCTTTCGCGAAAGGGGAAGTGATGAGAAGAAAAAATCACTAAGCGAGAAAGTATACGCTAGATAGAGAGAAAATGAAAGAAATAACAGATATGTGTGTTAATTGGATGATAAGAAAATTCAAGGAGAGATAATGTGCATGTAATGTGCTCAATACAGTGGTAGGTGGAATTCTAAAAATAATTTCACAAACGGGTGTAAATTGGAGTAGAAATGCTCAAGATATGACAAAAATTGTGTAATGCATATTAGTTGTGATAATAAGTGCGAAATAATGACTATAGTAAAGTGGGTGATGAAAAGTTAACTATAAATAGTAGGGTAAAATAATGTTTAGTCACCTCATTTGTTGTTTGTGTGATTTAATATTGTGCTCTGAGCAAGTAAAGATGTCGTAAGTGAGAGTAGCGCTTCCTAATCGGTTTGAGAGGGTGGTGATCACTGTAGTGTCACGCACGACTGCGAAATTGGTAAGTGTATTGTTTTTTGAAAAATGTATGGTGTGATAATTATTATTATTGAATTTTTGTAAATTTGAGAATTTTAATTTTCTTGGCATTTTAAACTTGGAAAAATAGCAGTGAGGGTGCCAACGACCCTTGGGATAGGAGTGCCCGGATCCGGGTGCTAGTGTCCTACTCTTGGGCACCCTAGTCCTACATCTAGACACCTTGGTCTAGAATGTGTGCATTTAGTCTAGAATGATGAAAAATGAGATTTGTAATGTATATGAATGTGATAAACAAGCGTATGTGTACTTAGACTATGTTCTAATGTTGCATTTGTTGTTGTTTTGTGTTGTGAAGAGGGATATTCACTCGAGGGAGTTCGTAGTGGGCGTCATTTGAGTATGTTGTTGGGATTAGGTTATTAGCTCATGATTGAGATGTTATATATCATGCTAACCTACGGCACATAGCACGGATGGGGATGTGCCCCATAATATTCCTATGTTGACTACACTATGTGATAGATGGTGCACAGATACGTGTACATTTTGGTTTCCTATAAGGGAGATGATTGTGACATTGGAGGATGTGTATCATATATTACGGTCGATTGTTAGTGAGAGGGCACAGGTGATGCCAGTGGAGAATATGGAGAGGCATATGTGAGATGCTAGGTGATATTTTGTGGGGACTCGAGTGCCTACCGAGGCCCATATTAGTTTGGATGCTATTATGAGGTCTGGGGTTTTGAGCTTATGGAAGTTTATCACGCTTGTTATTGCTTCATCTATTGTAGTTGAGGGAGGTGGAGTAGGCATCTTGTATAAGATGCACAATATATGCCGACATATAGAGGAGGAGAGTACTAGATATGCATGGGTGTGGTGTGTGTTGGCCCACCTATACAGAGATCTATACCAATTTACTCATGATGAGCATAGAGGGGGATAGGAGCTACTACATTGTTACACATGTGGGTGTATGAGCACATAGCCGCTGTGTGAGGCCGACTTGGATGTCCTTGAGGAGAGTAGGCTAGGCTAGAGATATATGTGAGGAGGTGGATTAATATTCGGGGTCACAGGGATGGATACAGATGCCTCTGAAGGCACTTATAAATAGGATGGGAATGAGGCGGTTACATGGAGGCCATATCGTGATTATGGAGGATGGCCCGAGGATGCTGTAGAGTTATGGTGTATTCAGAGGACTATGTGGTTAGAGGATAGATTCCCATGTGTGGTGGAGCTCATCCAAGAGGATAGGTATCGGTATGGCTTAGGATGTGCCCCCAAAGCCATATATATGGTTGAGAGCTATCAAAACACCTAGAGGGTGAAGCTAGACTAGGTCCCACAACAGAGCACCTAGTACCCCCGGTCTAGATAAGGTAGATGTAATGATATAATTAGTAGATATAGACGATGCGAGTTGCACAAAGGAGTACTGCGCATGGTGGGCAACACATCGATGGGTATTGTTGTTCCCATTATTTATAGGTCCAATGGGGTTACCACATGTAGGAGGAGGAGAGGGGAAGCACATGCCCCCGACAATGTGGCAACGGTTGTAATGTAGGTACGTATCTATATATAGCTATGTCATGTATTTTGTTGTTGACTTATGTTTTAGTAATGGTTATATAATGTGTTGTGTTATTTGTTTTGTAGGTGATGCATATTGGTCCCTGATAGTAGAAACATCCATCACACCTTGACACGGAATGTCTTGACCGATATTATTGGTGGAGGCATACTTGAGTGAGTGGATGAGATCGTGGGAAAACATGCCCATTTATTTGAGCCGAGTGGCCATAAGAATAACCAAATGTACTTGTATTGCTAGTTTGAGAGGGATGAGGCACATGAGGAAAATCGATGAGCCCGTGAGGCATTGGGTGGTGGTCATGCGCCTCCGCCCATATAAGGCCTCGAATGGTGCCATTTGTAGAGAAGAATGGTATTTGTTATTGTATGCAAATTCAACCAAAGGTTGATGTTCTTCCCATTTATACTACTTGATCCATGCGATGACGTCCCGAGCATATCTTCAAGAACCTGATCCACTCTTTTAGTTTTTCCATCTATCTCCAGATCATAAGTAAAGCTAAAAGTCAAATTTGTCCCCAAAGTTACATTAAGAGTTTGCCAAAATCATGAAGTTATTCGTGGGTCCCTATCAAAGATAATCAATTTGGGAACACCATGTAATCTGAAAATTTATTAAACAAACCTTTTTGCAAGAATAGGAGAGTCATCCTTCAGATTCCCAGTGATGAAATGTGCTACTTTAGTTAGTTTATCAACCACAACCAAAATAACATCATGCTTATTTCTTGACATAAAGTCCCTGAACAAAGTCCATACTTATAACCTTCCATTTAAATTGCGGTATGCTATGAGGGTACAATAAACCAACTGGGTGCATATGCTCAACTTTCACACGTTGGCATTCTAAGTAGTGAGACACGTAATCCAAGATGTCTCTCTTCATCCCTTTCCAAAAATATTGTTGTTTAACATCAACAAGCATATTTGTCACCCCAAGATGTCCAGAGTAAGGTGCAATGAAATTTAGTTATAACTTTCTTCCTTAACTCATTTCCCAGTGGTACATACACTCTATCCTCATACCTCAAAATTCCTTCACCATCTAACTGAAATCCTTTGTACCTCTTATCCTTTGGATTTGCAGCAAGTGCTATTTTTACCTACTAAAATTATGGATAAGACATTAAGGTGTTTTTAACCTCATCCTTAAATTGAGTTCTCAAGGTCACTAGTGTAGAAATATATTTTCTATGACTTAGTGCATCTACTACTCTATTTTCCTTTCCTTTTATGTAGTTGATGTCAAAATCATATTGGGATAAGAACTCTAACCATCTTCGTTGCCTCACATTTAAGTTAGGCTGAGTGAAGATATATTTCATCCCAAGATGATCAATTTTCAACTCGAAGGGTTTCCCTAAGAGGTAATGTCTCCAAACTTGCAATGCATGTACTATTGTAGCAAGTTCTAAATCACGAGGAGCAAAATTTTTCTCATGCACTTTAAGTTTCCTATTTTTCGTATGCTATTACATGATCATTCTGCAACAATATACCCCCTAATCCTTCCCCGGAAGCATTTGTTACCACCGTAAAACTTCCATTTAGATCAGGGAAAATCATTACAAGGGCTGAAGTTAGTTGTTCTTTCAATGCTTTAAATGCAACTTCAAATTTTTCACTCCATAAATATTTTTATCTTTCTTTTGTAGTGAAGTTATTGGGGTGGCAACCCTTGATAAATCCTTAACAAACTTTTCATAGTAGAAACAAGTCCCATGAAGCTTCTAACTTCATGTATGGTCATAGGTGTTGGCCAATCTATTATGGTTGATATCTTAGAGGGATCAACCGAGATTCCATCCTTATTTATTATATGTCCCAATTATTGTACCTTAGTCTCATAAAAAGAACACTTGGATAGTTTTCCGTACAATTTCCTCTTTCTTAGCACCTCAAGTACAATCTTTAAGTGCTCATTATGCTCCTCCAAGCTCTATGAATAGATGAGAATATCATCCAAGAATATAAGCACAAACTTGTCCAAGTATTCTTGAAATATGTTATTCATCAAATTCATGAAGGCTATAGGGGCATTAGTTAACCCAAAAGGTAAAACAGTGAACTCATAATGTCCATATCTCATTCTAAAAGCAGTTTTATGAATATATTATTCTTTGATCCTCAACTGATGATATCCAAACACTAGATCTATTTTAGAGTAAACCGATGCTCCACACATCTGATAAAAAGATCATCCATCCTTAGAAGATTATATCTATTCTTAATAGTTTCCTTGTTCAACATTATGTAGTCAATGCAAACTCTTAAGGTTCTATATTTCTTTTTAAAAAATATCGTAGTGCTCCCCAAGGTGAAACACTTGGCCTTATTAACCCTTTAGACAATAATTCATGCAATTGTTCCTTAATCTCTACCAATTCAGTGGTAGTCATTTGATAAGGTTCCTTAGAAATAGGTTTTGTTCTGGTTTGATTTCAATAGTGAATTCAAACTCTCTTTTTGGTGGAAGACTTGGTAGCTCTTCTTGAAACACATCATTGTAATCTCGCAACAACAAATATTTTTCCAAAAATTCACCTCTTTCTTTGGCTTAATCTAAAAAAATTATTGCATAAAGCATGCAACCTTTATTTTTGACCTTTTTAAGTTGCATAACAGATATTTCTCTAACTTTAATGCTTCTTTTTATTCCTTGAATATATACTAATTTCTGTAGGTCATCTAAACACCTTATATGTTTCCAAAAATAGTACACAAGTGCTTTATGATCAGCCAACCAGCTCACTCCAATTCTTATGTCATAAAACCCTAGAGGTGCAACATATAGGTCTACCTCAATTGTGAAGCTCGAAATTCCAAGGCTGTACCAAAAAGGCACTTACTAACTGTGTGGACAACATTATTCCCATACTGGACAATCCATGGTTTTTCCATAAAACCAACTTTATGTTTTAATTTAGTGACTAACTTGCAAGAAATAAAACATTCAGAAGCACCAATATCAAAAAGTATAGTTACAGGTAGGCCATACAACTTACCTGGCACTTCTATGGGTGTAGCCTACTTTTCAACTTGCTTTTTGGCTACCGCAACATGTATCTTATAAGGTTGGTTGCTATAATTTTTATTTAAAGGACAATGAATTGCATAGTAGCTTCCTCCATGATTAAAAAACCTCCTGTGGGTCCCTTCTTAGGCTCATATTTATTCTCAGCCTTGAAAGTACTATTTGGCCCATGATTTCCCTTATGGCCATTATTTTTATTGTTTGTTGTAGCTTTACCTACTATTATTTTCTTTTCATTTGCAGCCAAAGGCTTTCCTTTGTTTCCAAACTTCTTCCATGTACCCTTCTTGGGTGGAAAAGACAAAGAAGCATTCCCATTTTTCTTACGTTTTTCCTCCTTATGTGCAGAAATTGCCTTCGCTTTTCTTCTCCGCCGAATAAATTTTTCGACAACTTCTTCCATGGTGGTAGGGCTATATACATCAACCTCACCACCTATGATAGGATACAACCCCATGATGAACTTACTTATTCAGAATTTTTCATCTATTTGATATTGCGGTACATATTTGAGAAGCTTGGTGAACTTCTCCCAATATTTCGTTACCGACAGTTTGCCTTGAGTTAAAGTTTGGAACTCTATCATTTTCTGGTCATAGTAGAGTTGGGGAAGCCAACACTTCCTAAAATGACCCTTGAACTGGTCCCATGTGATGTTTGTTTCATCAACATTAAGCTCAACCTTGCGGCTGTCCCACCATGAAGATGCTTCATGGGAGAGTTGATAAGCTCCCCATACAACCTTGGTTTCCTCAGAGAAATTTCTTATCGTGAAATATTTCTCCATCTCACTGAGATAATTCTTAGCCCCATCTCCTGGGTGGTTCCATAAAACTTTGGTGAACTTATCCACTTTATATCACTGGTTAGTTTAATTGCCAATCTTTCCCTCTTGTTCTTGGGTTGATTGGGTGCATTCTTGTTGTCATTATTTGTAGTGTTCTCAATCATAACATTGAGATATTAAAATTCATTATTTCTCTTATCATATGGCTACCTTTGATCACGCTCACTATTAGTCTCAATGTTATTTCCAGCCACTTACTATTCAAGAACAACAATCTTATTCCTTGTGTCCAACAGACAACAAGGATTTCATCTAGCTTTTGAGTTGTGGCTTCTTCACCACACAGAGGCGGGTTATTTATAACACATCCCCTTGTTCTTATCATTTATGTAATCAAGAAATTTAGTTTTATCGAATTTGACTCAAATAGGTCCAACAATTGTAACCTTCAACTCTAATACCAAGATGTAACATCTTATTTCATGATTACAAAAGCGGGAATTTTATTTTTTTACTATCAATTTTCACTTCTCTAAATTTAGCATTTAGAACCACATTAAATATGCTAATCAATACTACAACACTAACCATATACAACTATTATGACTCAATGTAACGATATCTCATATTTCATTTCAATGATGACTCGACATAGAACCAATATCCCATATTTCATTTCAATGATTACTTGACATAAAGCCGATCTCTCATATTTCGCTTTTATTGTATACTCAAGTATACTTGTGGTTCCATTTTTCATTTGATGGCTCTTCAAGTGCAGCTGACCAAGGGCTTATCTAGGTACTTTCTACCAATACCCATCCTATATCTCATACCTTAGTCTAGTGAATTTAAGATAACACAACCAACAACTTACGATACTTTGGCCAAATTTTCAGACATGTTTTTCATGCCTATATTCCAAGACACATACTCATCATGAAGGAATATGTCTTTCACCACACTTGAAATTGTTATCTTGATTAGACTTTCTTGACTCCTGTCAATCCTTCTCATTTTTGTGTTAAACACTAAGAAGAGATAAACCACATGGGCTAGTGTAAATAATCCAATTATGACAATTAAGGGTCATCAAGTGTATTCAAATCAACCCTTGTCGCTTTGAGTACACTCCATCACTTGTAGTCAACATAAGTCGATATCAGTCATAGACCATGGACTCATCACTACCTAGTGCTTAACAATGAATTGAGATCCCATTCCGATACGATCTTGATTAGAGGAGCTGAACGGATTATTGCACCATAACGACTGCTCCATAGTAAACACCTAATGAACCCCATCATTGGATGGGTACTGTGCAATAGTGGTTATGCACAACAACCCATTAAGTTCCAGAAATCTAAACCTCCTTCTTAACAAGTTCATTAATCCCTTTAATTCACAACTTGTTAATCCCACCCTAGTTATTTTCAGCCTTTAGGTGTCATTCCTAAGGACTAACTTGGGTTTTATCAACATTCCATTAAGGAACATTATGTTTCTACTTAAGTCAACTTGAAGGATCTAGGTTTATTTTTTCTCATTACTTATTCTCTTAAAGTATGAAGCCTCCATTAGTTGATTTCATATCTTAGAAACATCTTATAGGTATATTGTAGGAAATAGCCTCACTCATCCAATTATACCTTTAGGATAATTCTAAAGTTCATTTTAATGACTCCAAATGGGTTTCATGAATTCAACCCACAATAGTATCATGACTTACATTTACTTTCCTTTAAGTCATTCAACTATTCAAACCATGATAACTTAGTTAAACTTAATCCCCTAAGTGTAACTCATCTATGATGGAAGGATATTTTACATCCACCTCATAGTCTACTCGAAGGGTTCATTTTGTCACCCAATAGTGAACAGTCCCTTGTATCAAGTTTACATAACATAATTACATTATGCATGCAAGTCAAATATGTATCATATTTATGACTTCATTATTACAGCAAGAAGAACTTTGTTCTTAATTCCTTAAGGTTAGGTTGTTTATACATCTAACCCCATATTATCATCCTATCCCTCTTAAGTACAATTCCTTTCTATTATTGTACTTATTCATTTATTAGGATAGATAGAATGCATTATAGTATAATCACTTAGATTTCTTTACTATTAATCATGCATCTCTTTTTATTTTATATCATTTCTCTTAAAACAATCATACAAGTATTGTTTGTAATGATGTAATTAAGCATAGTCATTCATGACTTAATTTCCACAACATATAACTTGTTTGAATATAACTTATTCATTACTGCCATATCCTAATAAAATCAGTAATTAAAAGTTATAACAACCAATGACTATTTCAAGGATAAGACATTATAATTATACCTTTCATACAGTCATTAAAAGGGAAAATATTCCCAACTATTCCCTTTTCCCTCCTATTAATGGATCAACAATAATATTCCTTTCTTTATAACAACAATGTAAGATTGGTAACATTTTATATAACTTTCCCAAGATTACAAATCAATGTCCTGAAGTAAAGCAATGTATATCAATGATTCCCTACAAGCTTACTTTCCAAGTGAAATAACTCTTTTAAATTGAAAACATCATTCACACAACCAATCCAGTCAAGAGAGAATGATTTAAGCAACCACTTCAATCATTTCCAATTTAAGATGTCAATTCAATTAGACAAGAGATAATTCAAATTCTTTCAACAGTTTACATTACTAACCTTAGGCCTTACACACTTATTCACAAGAATAGTTCAGAAATTAAACATAATATTTTCATCAAACTACATTTCTTCAATCAATAGAATAAATGCAGCTTTCCATAAGTCTTCCTCTTTTCCTTTTTCATGAATTTTATCTACAAGAGCGTTAGCATGGGTCAGTTCATTTGAATTGAGCATGATAGGAGCTAAATCCTTGGAACCATATGTTCTAGATAAAACTTCAAAAGGAACACTTCTTATTAATAGAAAACAATCAAGGGTTTAGAAATATCTTTTCCTATTTGAACACTTCAAAAGTACCATACTCAAGTGTATCACAAAACCCTACAAATGTTAGCTTCTAACAATCCAAATGAGTTTTAATTTCTATCAACTAGAATACTATCAACAAACAAATTTAACATTCATCAATCATCCAACCAAACAAGTAACCTCAAAATATACAGGTATACATTCCCGCTTAAGAAATATCACACCAATAAGGAAAAGCCAAGTATACCTAATATTAGGTGAGAAAACAAGAGTAGAATGTCTTAATCATGTATCCCATACTACATGATTAAAATATTTTACTTGAATCCAATTAATTGCAAACAAAAATGAATTCCAATTCAATAGTCTAATAATCCAAAGGTTGGACAAGATTACAATTGAGTAAAGAGATAATGGTAGCAAGATCTTAAAAGACCCAAATCTATCTTAACTTGTTATACAAAGTAGTCCATGCCATAACTATTTGGCTCTAACCAAATGAGAAGTATACAAGCCATTAAATACATTTACAAGATTTATGAGATAAGGTTGTCTAAAAACCATACAAGTATTCCATACAAGATTGGTGTGAATCATACTTAACTCGATTTCCTCACTTAGATAGAGAAACAAAATGATTCCACATAGAAGAGAAAAATCACAATCAAACAACCTTTCAATGATTAAATGATACCCTTGATCATACAAATATGATCAAGGTTCAACACGAATTTAAAATGATCATAATTAAGAAAGTTTAACAAACCATCCAACTAGTTTAGGTTGAGGTTCCGACCAAGAGGCCTGACCTTTGCAAGATCATTAAAAATGGTGGTCAAACTTAAACCTACCAGTCAAAAACAACATACTGGAAGTATTCTCAGGAGCCAAATAGTTCATAGAGTGATACACAATATCCCCTAGGTGGCCATTACACTTTCATGGCTTAATATAGTCATATTCAACACTATGCCAACTATCTACTCTAGTAGTATAGAAGCAACATAACAGTTACCATGATGAAATAGAAGGACCCAAAGTTCATACAACCCAGAACTATGAATAACCCTCCATGGTTTAGTGAAGAAAAATGGATAAATCAAATAATAGTTCTAGTGACCTACTTATACAAAATAGAGAATGCATTTAACCACAATGGGTACAAACAATTCCCAGAAGCTTCAATTAAGATCTAACCCGACCTGGGTTATCGAAAAACTCAAAAACCTTCAAGATTGATCAAAGAATAATACAACCAAGATCATACCCAATTGGGTTGAGTAACAACTCACCCACACGAGGGTGATCATGAAGAAAAATCCCCATGAATTCATGGTTTAGATGATCATGAGTTCGAGTATTCAAAGCAAGATTCAACATAGAACCAAAATAGATAGTAATATCTTTAGATGACACCAATCTAACTTGCGAGGGCTCGAGTTCCCACTCGACCCACAACACAGGGTTATTACTTCCTTTAAAAGATAAGCATAGATAGTTCCATAGAAATAAAAAACTAATAATATAGATATTGATAACAATACTACAAAAACCCATTTGTAAAATATAAGCACATAACCCAGAGTCATCGAAATAACATGACAAGATCAATATCACTATAGAAAACCAATTTGCAAATTATTTACACATGCAACTGAAGAATAACACTTTTTTCTTTCCACGATAGTCATGGTGAGTTTATTTCAAAATGAATAACATAGTCATGTAAAGAAAATCAACATTTCAACCATGATAAAACAAGTATACAATTACAAGCTCAAAAACTAGTTCTAATAGCTACTTACCAATCTACAGATTCCATTTATTGATCAATAGTAAAAACCTAAAACCCCAAAATGTATTCTATCATAAGCAGAGTTATTAATGAACTAATTAGATAGAAAAGTTTTTGCAAGGGATTAGAGCCTATCATGCCTAGTAGAGCTTCCCAAAGTTTTCTTCCAACTCTCAAGATCCTTCTTCCAACTCCCACGAAAACTTCTACAATTGAAGCAATTAATCTTTCATGAAACTTCCTCCACCTTTCCACTGAATCTCTCCCAATAACTTCTCCATGAAATAGAGAAGTCAAGATTCAAACCAATCAAAAACTAGATCAAATGCCCAAAACCTCCATTTGTAGAGCGAAGAGAAAGAAACAAAATGACCAAATGGAAAACCAAAACAATACTTGCCTTCACCAAATCTGCATGTTTTCCCTAGGTATTTTGGAACAATTTTCAAATCATTAATGTTTTCCAAGATGTTTCATTCCTCCCACCAACCCACCGAATTCCTCTAACCTTTACTAGGTTAGCTTCTAATTGCTTAGCCATCCAACTAATCATGCTAGAGTCATTTTTAGCAACCTACCAAATCTAAACTTGGCTTACCACTAAGGAGTGGTGGTGTCTCCATTAATGAAATTAAATCAAAGTTCTAGTACATGTAAAAGGTGGTAGCAACCACCACTTCTTACTTGACCATGCACCCCCT
Organism: Taxus wallichiana var. yunnanensis; assembly: GCA_018340775.1. Taxonomy (NCBI): domain Eukaryota; kingdom Viridiplantae; phylum Streptophyta; class Pinopsida; order Cupressales; family Taxaceae; genus Taxus; species Taxus wallichiana. The sequence continues at coordinate 451,437,681 of CM031239.1, forward strand.
TCCCAATGCCAATCGGGGTTAGCTTCGAGTTAGGGTCTAAGTCTCCCTTCCATCCTAGGTTAGGATTAAATTAATCTTAGCAACATTACCATTAGGCATAGATCACTTAGGTTAGGTTCTTAGGAATTGACTTAGTTCATATGCCTTAGGCCTTAGGTTAGGTCATTAAAATTCAAATGTTAACAACACATTAGTCATAGTCTAGGCTTAATAACTACCACATCTGAACCTTACCAACCAGAAATGTTTTTAAAATGGAGTGGTGTTACTCGAGCCAACTCTCAACACCTTCCAGTCCTCAACATGGGATTGAATCATAAGAAAACTAGAATAAGTCACCAAGATTAGTTAGTATACTTGGGTAATTCACAACAATGAACAACTGTAATTTCCCACATTAATCACAATTACAGATCGAATTAAGGGAATGCCTTGGATCAATGAAACTAATCCAAGGTATTTTCTTAATTGATTCAATAATAATAATAATAATAATCAATTATTATTGACTTAGGATAATTTTCCCATTTTACCATCTTACCCAATGGTTCCAAGAACATAAATCAAACTTTCCACAAGTTACAAATATCTAGTTCATTTCACGAATCAATTAAATAACATCACAATTCAAGAGTACCTTGAAAATGATGGATGATTAATCAAAAAATCTCAACTAAGATAAATATTAATCTAGCAACATGATTCATTCAGTTCTAAGGAGCAACAACTCAAGAAAAATCACATGTCAATGTTGCAATCCATTTCTCAAATGAGAAAGTACAAGATGAAAGGATGGTAGAGGTGTTACATTCTTCCCCTCTAAAGTATCATCATCCTGATGATTGTATTAATTCCAAACAATTATCTAAAATAGGTTCAATATAAATTATTTAACCATATGATTCCTTAGCAAAAAACATAATTCAATCCAAAAATTTAGTTTTTCAATAGTATAACAACATCAATGGTTGTATTAATACTCAAAATAGGTATTTTTCTCAAAAAAACAAACCCATAATCAGTTGTAAGTCAAAATGATCCAAGTTTTTACATGAGAAATGAAATATTTCTGCTAAAACAAGTGAGGAAAAACAACTTTCATGTCCTCCATATTTTCCCAGGTTACACTTTCTTCATTAAATTGATCCCATTGGACCTTACATTGTCCAATTTCATAATTACATAAGTGTAACTTACGGGTTTCTAGTATTCTAACTGGCTCCACCACGATTACCCTTAGGTCTTGGACCTGCAAGGAATTCTAGTTTAAAACATGTGATAAATCTAAACATATTTCTTAAGTAAAGAAATATGAAAAACATCATGCATCCGTGCCAATGAAGGAGGTAATGCAAGTCGGTAGGCCACAGGTTGATTATTTCAACAATATCAAAGGGGCCTACATAATGAGGTGACAACTTGGCTTGACTTGCCAAAGGTAATCAAGCTCTTTTTAGGCTTGACCCTTAGAAAAACTTTATCACCAAGTTTAAATTTCCTTTTGACCCTTTTTTAGATCTACATAACTTTTTGTTTATCAACAACCTCCTTTAATCTTTCCTAGATTAACTTAACCTATTGTTCCATTTCAGAAATCATTTCAGGCCCAATTACTTCTCTATCCTCAATGTTATCCCAATTGATAGGGGTCTTGCACCTCTGCCCATACAAGGCCTCGAAAGGTGCCATTTTTAGAGAAGAATGGTAAGTGTTATTGTATGCAAATTCAACCAAAGGAAGATATTCTTCCCATTTGTACTATTGATCCATGCAGTACATCTTGAGCATATCTTCAAGAACTTGATTCACTCTTTCATTTTTCCATCCATCTCTAGATGATAAGCAGAGCTAAAGTTTAGCTTTGTCCCCAAAGTCTGCATTAAGAGTTTGTCCAAAATCACAAGTCATTCGTGGGTCCCTATCAGAGATTATCAATTTGGGAACACCATGTAATCTAAAAATTTCTTGAACAAACCTTTTACAAGAACAGGTGAGTCATCCTTCATATTCCCAATGATGAAATGTGCTACTTTAGTTATTTATCAACCACAACAAAATAACATCATGTTTATTTCTTGACATAGGCATTCCCTAAAAAATTCCATACTTATAACCTGCATTTAAATTATGGTATGCTATGAGGGTATAATAAACCAATTTGGGTGCATATGCTCAACTTTCACATGCTGGCATTCTAAGTAGTGAGACACATAATCCAAGATGTCTCTCTTCATCCCTTTCTAAAAATATTGTTGTTTAACATCAAAAACATCTTTGTCACCCCGAGATGTCCAGAGTAAGGTGCATTGTGAAATTCAGTCATCACTTTCTTCCTTAACTCATTTCCCAGTGGTACGTACACTCTATCCTCATACCTCAAAATCCCTTCACCATCTAACCAAAACCCTTTGTACCTCTTATCCTTTGGATTTGCAACAAGTGTTGTTTTTACCTGCTAAAAGTACAAATCAAACATTAAGGTGTTCTTAACCTCATCCTTAAATTGAGTTCTCAAGGTCACTAGTGCAAAAATATATTTTCTATGACTTAGTGCATCTCACTCTATTTTCCTTTCCTTTTATGTAGCTGATGTCAAAATCATATTGGGATAAGAACTCTAACCATCTCCATTACCTCACATTTAAGTTAGGTTGAGTGAAGATATATTTCAGCCCAAGATGATCAATTTTCAACTCGAAGGGTTTCCCTAAGAGGTAATGTCTCCAAACTTGTAATGCATGTACTATTGTAGCAAGTTCTAAATCATGAGGAGCATAATTTTTCTCATGCACTTTAAGTTTCCTGCTTTTGTATGTTATTACATGATCATTATATAGTAATATACCCCTAATCCTTCCCCGAAGCATCCATTACCACCATAAAAATTCCATTTGGATCAGGGACAATTAATATAGGGGCTGAAGTTAGTTGTTCTTTCAATGTTTTAAATGCAGCTTCACATTTTTCACTCCATAAGAACTTTTATCTTTCTTTTGCAATGAAGTTATTAGGGCAACAACCCTTGAGAAACCTTTACAAAAATTTTTTGTAGTAGCCAACAAGTCCCATGAAGCTTCTAACTTCATGTACATTCCTAGGTGTTGGCCAATCTATTATGGCTGATATCTTAGAGGGATCAACCGAGATTCCATCCTTATTTATTATATGTCCCAAGTATTGTACCTCAGTTTCATAAAAATAACACTTGGATAGTTTCCGTATAATTTTCTCTTTCTTAGCACCTCAAGTATAATATTTAAGTGCTCATTATGCTCCTCCAAGCTCCATGAATAGATGAGAATATCATCCAAGAATACAAGCAAAAAAATTGTCCAAGTATTCTTGAAATATGTTATTCATCAAATTCATGAAGGCTGCAGGGGCATTAGTTAACCCAAAAGGTAAAACAATGAACTCATAATGTCCATATCTCATTCTAAAAAAGTTTTATGAATATCTTCTTCCTTGATTCTCAATTGATGATATCAAAAATGCACAGATCTATTTTAGAGTAAACCATTCTCCACGCATCTGATCAAAAATATCATCTATCCTTGGAAGAGGATATCTATTCTTAATAGTTTCCTTGTTCAACATCTTGTAGTCAATGCAAAGTCTTAAGGTTCCATCTTTCTTTTTAAAAAAGATCATCGGTGCTCCCCAAGGTGAGACACTCGACCTTATTAACCCTTTAGACAATAATTCATGCAATTGTGCCTTAAGCTCTACCAATTCAGTGGTAGTCATTCGATAAGGTGCCTTAGAAATAGGTTTCATTCCTAGGTTTGATTTCAATAGTGAATTCAAACTCTCTTTTCGATGGAAGACTCTGGTAACTCTTCTAGAAACACATCATTGTAATTCTGTAACAACGAATATTTTTCCAAAATTCACCTCCTTCTTCAATGAATCTGAAATTTTTATTGCATAAAGCATGCAACCTTTATTTTTGGCCTTTTTCAGCTGCATAGTAGATATTTCTCTAACTTTTATGCTTCTTTTTATTCCTTGAATGTCTACTGATTTCTGCAGGTCATCCAAACACCTTATATGTTTCCAAAAATAGTCCACAAGTGACTTTATGATCAGCCAACCAATTCACTCCAATTATTATGTCATAAGACCCTAGAGGTGCAACATATAGGTCTACCTCAATTGTGAAGCTCGGTAATTCCAAGGTGCACCAAAAAGACACTTACTAACTATGTGGACAACATTATTCCCATACTAGATAGTCCATGGTTTTTCCATAAAACCAACTTTATGTTTTAATTTAGTGACTAACTTGCTAGAAATAAAACATTCAGAAGCACCAATATCAAAATTATAGTTATAGGTAGGCCATACAACTTACATGGCACTTCTATGGGTGTAGCCTACTTTTCAGCTTGTTTGTCGCTACATGCAACATGTATCTTATGTTGTTGGTTGTTGTCATTTTTCTTTAAAGGATAATGACTTGCATAGTGGCTTCCTCCACAATTAAAACAACCTCCAATGGGTCCCTTCTTAGGCTCATATTTATTCTCAACCTTGAAATTATTGTTTGGCCCATGATTTCCCTTCTAGCCATTATTTTTATTATTTGTTGTAGCTTTACTGCTATGTTTTTTTTTTTCATTTGTAGCCAAAGGATTTCCTTTGTTTCCAAACTTCTTCCATGTACCCTTCTTGGGTGGAAAATACGAAGAAGCATTCCCATTTTTCTTACATTTTCCTCCTTATGTGTAGAAATTGCCTTCAATTTATGCTCCTTCGAATGGATTTTCTACCACTTCTTCCATGGTGGTGGGGCTATGTACATCAACCTCACCACCTATGATAGGATACAACCCATGATGAACTTCCTTATTTAGAATTTTTCATCCGTTTGGTATTGTAGCAGTACATATTTGAGAAGCTTGGTGAACTTCTCCCAATATTCCGTTATCGATAGTTTTCCTTGAGTTAAAGTTTGAAATCTGTCATTTTCTGGTCATAGTAGAGTTGGGGTAAGCCAATCGATCTTCCTAAAATGACCCTTGAATTAGTCCCATGTGATGTTTTTTTCATCAACATTAAGCTCAACCTTGCGGTTGTCCCACCATGAAGATGCTTCATGGGAGAGCTGATAAGCTCCCCATATAGCCTTGGTTTCCTTGGAGAAATTTCTTATCATGAAATATTTCTCCATCTCACTAAGCCAATTCTCATCCCCATCTCCCTAGGTGGTTCCATCAAACTTTGGTGGACTTATCCACTTTATATCGTTAGTTAGTTCAGTTGCCAATCTTTCCCTCTTGTTCTCGGGATGATTGGGTGCATTCCTATTATCATTATTTCTAGCATTATTTGCAGTGTTCTCATTCACAACATTGAGATCCTCAACTTCATCATTTATCTCATCATGTGGCTTCCCCTGAGACTACTCACTATCAATCTCAATGTTATTTCCAACCACTTGTTGTTCAAGAACAACAATCCTATTCCTTGTGTCCAATCAGGGCAGCAAGGATTTCATCCATCTTTTGAGTTGTGGTTTCTTCACCACCTGAGGTGGGTTATTTGGATACGCATCCCCTTGTTCTTACCATTTTTATAATCAAGAAGTTTAGTTTTATCAGAAGTGGACTCAAATAGGTCCAAGAGCTGCAACCTTCAGCTTTGATACCAAGATGTAACATCCCTATTTCATGATTACAAAAGTAGGGGATTTTTTTATATCAATGTTCACTTTGCTCTAAATTCAGCATTTAGAACCACATTAAATCTGCTAATCAATCCTACAACAGTAACCATATGCAATTTTTATGACTCGGTGTAACCGATCTCTCATATTTCATTTTAATGATGACTCGACATAGAACTAATCTCTCATATTTCATTTCAATGATGACTCAACATAGAACCAATCTCTCATATTTCATTTCATTGTATACTCAGTATACTTATGGTTCCCTTTTTCATTTAAGGGCTCATCAAGTGTAGTTGACCAAGGGCTTATCTAGGTACTTGTTACGAGTACCCATCATATATCCCACACCTTAGTCTGGTGAATTTAAGACAACACAACCAAAACTTGCGATACTTTTGGCCAAAGTTTTAGACATGTTTGTCATGCCTATATTCGAGATGACATACTCATCATGAAGAATATGTCTTTCACCACACTTGAAACTATTATCTTGATTAGACTTTCTTGACTCCTGTCAATCCTTCTCATTTCGTGTTAAACACTAAGAAGAGATAAACCACATGGGCTAGTGCAGATAATCCACTTATGGTAACTAAGGGTCATCAAGTGTATTCAAATTGACCCTATCACTTTGAGTACACTCCATCACCCATAGTCAATGTAAGTCGACATCATCAGCCAACCATGGACTCATCACTACCTAGTGCTTAACAATGAATTGAGATCCCATTTCGATACAATCTCAATTAGAGGAGATGAATGGATTATTGTGCCATAACACTACTCCATAATAACCACCCAATGAACCCCATCATTGGATGGGTATTGTGCAATAGTGGTTATGTCTGCAACAACCCATTAAGTTCCAAAAATCTAAACCTTCCTTCTTAACAAGTTCATTAATCCCTTTAATTCGTAGCTTGTTAATCCCACCCTAGTTATTTTCAGCCTTTAGGTGTTGTTCCTAAGGACTAACTTGGGTTCTATCAACATTCCTTTAAGGAACATTATGTTTCTACTCAAGTCAACTTGAAGGATCTACAAGTTTATTTATTCTCATTACTTATTCTCTTAAAGTATGAAGCCTCCATTAGTTCATATCTTAGAAACATCTTATAGGTATATTGTAGGGCAATAGCCTCACTCATCCAATTATACCTTTAGGAGCATTCTAAAGTTCATTTTAATGACTCTAAATGGGTTTCATGCATTCAACCTGCAATAGTCTCATGACTTACATTTACTTTCCTTTAAGCCATTCAACTATTCAAATCTATGATAACTTAGTTAAACTTAATCCCCTAAGTGTAACTCATCTATGATGGAAGGATATTTTGCATCCACCTCATAGTCTACTCGAAGGGTTCATTCCGTCACCCAATAGTGAATAGTCCCTTGTATCAAGTTTACATAACATAATTACATTATGAATGTAATTCAAATATGTATCATATTTATGAATTCATTATTGCAGCAAGAAGATTTTTTTTTCTAAATGCCTTAAGGTTAGGTTTGTTTATACATCTAACCCCATATTATCATCCTATCCCTCTTAAGTACAATTCCCTTCCATTATTGTACTTATTCGTTTATTAGGATAGATAAAATGCATTATAGTATAATCACTTAGATTTCTTTACTATTAATCATGCATCTCTTTTTATTTTATATCATTTCTCTTAAAACAATCATACAAGTGTTGTTCGTAATGATGTAATTAAGCATAGTCATTCATGACTTAATTTCCACAACATATAACTTGTTTGAATATAACTTGTTCATTACTGCCATATCCTAATAAAATTAGTAATTAAAATTTATAATATCCAATGACTATTTTAAGGATGAGACATTATAATTATACCTTTCAAACATGTCATTAAAAGGGAATAGATTCCCAACTATTCATTTTTCCCTCATATTAATGGATCAACAATAATATACCTTTCTTTATAAAACAATGTAAGATTGGTAACATTTTATATAACTTTCCCAAGATTACAAATCAATGTCCTGAAGTAAAGTAATGTATATCAATGATTCCCTATAAGCTTACTTTTCAAGTGAAAGAACTATTTTAAATTGAAAACATCATTCACACACAACTAATCCAGTCAAGAGAGAATTATTTAAGCAACCACTTCAATCATTTCCAATTTAAGATGTCAATTCAATTAGACAAGAGATAATTCAAATTATTTCAACAGTTTACATTATTGGCCTTAGGCCTTACACACTTATTCACAAGAATAGTTTAGTAATTAAACATAATCTTTTCATCAAACTACATTTCTTCAATCAATAGAATAAATGCAGCCTTCCATAAGTCTTCCTCTTTTCCTTTTTCATGAATTTTATTTGCAAGAGCATTAACATGGGTTAGTTCATTTGAACTAAGCATGATAGGAGCTAAATCCTTGGAACCATATGTTCTAGCTAACAACTTTGAAAAGGAACATTTCTTATTAATAGAAAATAGTCAAGGGTTCAAAAATATATTTTCTATTTGAACACTTCAGAAGTACCATACTCAAGTGTATCACAAAACCCTACAATGTTAGCTTTTAATAATCCAAATGAGTCTGATTTATATCAACTAGAATACTATCAAAAAAACAAATTTAACATTCATCAATCATCCAACCAAACAAGTAACCTCAAAATATACAGGTATACATTCCCACTTAAGAAATATCATACCAATAAGGCAAATCCAAGTATACCTAATATCAGGTGAGAAAACAAGAGTAGAAATGTCTTAATCATGCAACCCATACTACATGATTAAAATATTTTACTCAATCCAAATAATTGCAAACAAAATGAATTCCAATTCAATAGTCTAACAATCCAAAGGTTGGACAAGATTACAAGTTGAGTAAAGAGATAACGGTAGTAGGAAATCTCAACACCCAATCTATCTTAACTTGTTATAAAAAGTGGTCCATGCCATAACTACTTGGCTCCAACCAAATGAGAAGTATACAAGCCATTAAATACATTATACAATATTTATGAGATAAGGTTGTCTAAGAACCATACAAGTATTCCATACAAGACTGGTGTGAATCATACTTAACTGATTTCCTCACTCAGACAGAGAAATAAAATGATTCCACATGGAGAGAAAACTCACAATCAAACAACCTTTCAATGATTGAATGATACCCTTGATCATACGAAGATGATCAAGGTTTGACACAAATTTAAAATGATCATACTTAAGCAATTTTAACAAACCATCCAACTAGTTCAGGTCGAGGTTCTAACCAAGAGGCCTGAATATGCAAGATCATTAAAAACAAATGTTCAAACTTAAACCTACTAGTCAAAATAGCATACTAGAAGTCTTCTTAGAAGCCAAACAATTCATGAGTGATACCCAATATCCCCAGGTGGCCATTACACTTTCATGGCTTAAAATAGTCCTATTCAACAATATTGTAGCTATCTACTCTTTTAGTATAAAAGCAACATAACAGTTACCATGATTGAAATAAAAGGACCCAAAGTTCATATGACCCGGACTACGAATAACTCTCCATGTTTCAGCGAAGCAAAGCCAAATGGCTAAATCAAATAACATTCCAATGACCTACTTATACAAAATAGAGAATGCATTTAACCACAATGGGTACAAAAATTCCTAGAAGCTTAAATTAAGATATAACCCAACCTGGGTTATCAAAAACTCAACAAACCTTCAAGATTGATCAAAGAATAATACAACCAAGATCATACCCAACTAGGTTGAGTAAAAACTCACCCACATGAGGGTGATCATGAGGGTGGTCATAAACTCAAGAAAAATGATCATGAATTGTGATTCGAAAACAAACCAAAAATAGATAATGATTATCTTTAGATGAGTATTAACAAAGGGCTCAATATTTGAACATCCTTTAAAATATAAGCTAAGATAGATCCAAAAATATAAAGCAATATCTTTAGATGACTCACTACTAAAACCCATTCGTAAAATATAAGGCTCAAGTTCAAAATAACTCAAGATCAATATCACTATAGCAAAACCGATTTGCAAAGTATTTACACATGAAACTAAAGAATAACTATTTTTATTTCCATGGCAGTCATGGTAAGTTTATTTCAAAATGAATAACACAGTCATGTAAAGAAATCAACATTTCAACCATGATAAAACAAGTATACAATTACAAGATGAAAACTAGTTCCAATAGCTACTTACCAATCTACAGATTCCATTTATTGATCAATAGTAAAAACCCAAAACCCCAAAATGTATTCTATCATAAGAAGATTTATTTTAATGAACTAATTAGATAGAAAAAGTTTTTGCAAGGGATTAGAGCCTATCATTCCTAGTAGAGCTTCCCAAAGTTTTCTTCTAGCTCCTAGGATCCTTCTTCCAACTCCCACGATAGATTCTATAGTTGAAGTAGTTAATCTTCATGAAAATTCCTCCACCTTTCCACTAGAATCTCTCCCAATAGCTTCTCCACAAAACAAAGAATCAAGATTCAAACCAATCAAAAACTAGATCAAATTCCCAAAACCTCCATTTGCAGAGTGAGAAGGAGAAACAAAATGACCAAATGGAAAACCAAAAACAATATTACCTTCACCGAATTCAGCATGTTTTCCCTAGGTAGTTTGGAATAATTTTCCAAATCATTAATGCTTTCCGGATGGTTTCTTCCTCCCGCCAACCCACCGACTTCCTCTAACCTTTAATAGGTTATCTTGTAACTACTTTTCCATCCAACTAATTATGATAGAGTCATTTTTAGCAACCTGCCAAATCCAAACTTGGATTACCAATAAGGAGTGGCAGTGTCTGCCATTAATGGCATTAAATCAAAGTTCTAGTACATGCAAAGGTGGTGGAAACCACCACTTATTACTTGACCATGCACACCCTTCCCAATGCCAACCGAGGGTTAGCTTCGAGTTAGGGTCTAAGTCACTCTTTCATCCTAGGTTAGGATTAAATTAATCTTAAAACATTACCATTAGGCATAGATCACTTAGGTTAGGTTCTTAGGAATTGACTTAGTTTATATGCCTTAGGCCTTAGGTTAGGTCATTAAAATTCAAATGTTAACAACACATCAGTCATAGTCTAGGCTTAATAACTGCCACATCTGAACCTTACCAGCCAAGAAACATTTTTAAAATGTAGTGGTGTTACTTGATCCAATCTCAACACCTTCCAGTCCTTAACATGGGACTGAATCTTAAGAAAATTGGAATAAGTCACCAAGATTAGTTAGTATACTTGGGTAATTCACGACAATGAACAACTACAATTTCCCACATTAATCACAATTGCAGATCAAATTAAGGGAATGCCTTGGATCAATGAAACTGATCCAAGGTATTTTCTTAATTAATTCAATAATAATAATAATCATTCATTATTGACTTAGGATAATTTTCCCATTTTACCAGCTTACCCAATGGTTCCAAGAACATAAATCAAACTTTCCACAAGTTGCAGATATCTAGTTCATTTCACAAATCAATTAAATAACATCAAAATTCAAGAGTACCTTGCAAATGATGGATGATTAATCAAGAAAATATCAACTGAGATAAATATTAATCTAGCAACATGATTCATTCATTTCTAAGGAGCATCAACTCAAGAAAAATCACATGTCAACGTTGCAATCCATTTATCGAATGACAAACTACCAATGAAAGGATGGTAGAGGTGTTACAAGCAATGTGATGCATTAGATGGCATGAATGTGATGGATCAAGTAGATGCAATAGATGTGATGATGCAAAGGTGATGTATGGACACGATGGAGAGCATGCATGCATAAAAAGCTGTGGTGAACATACCATGGCATAAGCACCAAATGTAGGGAATGAATCAATAGTAGCAAAATCCTATGGTATGGTAGAGGAGAGATGGATCGCTCATGTGAGCAAGAGCCAAAGGATATAATTACCTTATCCTCTAGTTATTGTAATCGATCATGAAGGGAAAGACAGTCATTGTCCCTATGGCCATTTTCAAAATGATAATTTCAATAAGGTTGGTCATGTTGCCGCTATAATCGGTATTACAAATGATGTTGGTTGGAGGGTAGGTGAATTAAGTGCTCAGTAAGTAAGAAACACAACACATCATGTGGTCGAATATGATGAGAGAAGTTCAAAGGATCACGCGACCAAGGTGGAGTGGTAGGAGGATTATCTGTCACGGGCAGAGAAGGAGTATGATTTTGTGGTTGAGTGGGTTGAGATTGTTTGCTTTTCTTGTGAGGAAAAGATGGAGATTGTGTAGGATGCTCAACCAGAGGAAATAATGGAGAACTAGATGAGGTAATAGCCATAGAGGTGTGTGAAGGATCTATGATGTGTGTTGAGAGAAGATATTGTTCTAGGTTGATAAATTTGTAACATAGAAGAATGAATGACTCACATGTATCATATTGTAATCTTTTCTTGAGTGGAGGAATTAGACCATGACAGAAGATGAATTGCTTCTCAAGATCTATAGGTTGGAATACTAATTGATGCATACAAGCATTGAATCATAAAATATAATCCTTGATAGGTTCAAAGGAGCCCTGATGTAGAGTAGGTAAGCGGTCATAAGTAACTTTAGGGCCATTTTTGATTATAAATTGATGGAGGAAAGTGTCCTCCATGTCATAGAAAGTACTAATATACCCAAAGGGGAGATGAGTGTACCATTGGATAACCTCATCGGTAAGACAGTAACGAAAGGAGTAATAATCGATCATTAGAATAGGAGGCCATAGCCATACGATAATGTAGGAGATGAGAATGAGGGTCACAAGTTCGTCAAAACATGTGAAAGTAAGAATGATGAAGTCCTAAGGGAATGCAAAGTTATGAATATTCTTAGGGACATGGTTACCATGTAATGAATTGTTATCAATGGAAGCATAATAAGCCCTACTTTCTAAAGTGAGGGATTGAACCTGAGATTGTAACTGACCTATGACATGCATGAGAGAGATGATATCCTATGAAGGAATGGTGGAAGATGGCAATAATGTATTAAGAAGTTGTAATTTTCCATTGTGAGTGATCATAGGAATGTCAAAAGGTGATGAAGGAGATTTTAATGCTAAGGGAACACTAGTAGTAGGTGCCGAGGAAGCTATAATAGGTGATATAAATGGAACATCCATAGTAATGGTAGGACTAACATTAGAAACATCCTTAATAGATGAGGAGACAAATGGAAACACATCTATAGGAGAAGATGGACTAGGAGATGTAGATGATGCAACAAGAGGAGATGAAACAGTAGGAGAAGAAGAAGTGATAGATGGTGGTGACTCATGGACAAGTGCTAGATGTAATCTTAGGAGAAGGAAACAATGGAGTAGGTGAGTCACACTCAGTAGTATGGAAATAAGGAGAACCAGGACTATCAACCACCTCATCTTCATCAGATAGAGACTCAAATATGAGAATGTCACTAAGAATGTTATCAATAGGATCGTCAACATAATGTGAAGGATCATGCAAACTAGTATGAGATGTATCATGAGAAGAAATGTCGGAAGGGGTAGAATCATGAGAAGGAACTATATCAGTGGCTGAAGTAGAAGAGGAATTAGTATGCACATGTGAGTGATTGTCAATACCAAGTAAGTAATCAATAAGAGAATCATCTAAAGTTTCCTTTGAAAGGTCAGAAGGAGGATCACAAGTAGCCATATAACATGGTGTATAATGAGTAAAGGCTATTGGATCCTCAAAATGCTAATTCCTATAGGAGAATCTTTAAAACAAGTAGGCACATATTGTTGGCCATGGTGGTGCAAATTAACTCATAACAATTAATATATTATTTATTAATCCACAATCATTTAATTATCAGACCTAGGGATGTAAACTTTCAATATTGCTAGTGTTGTATGCATAGTTACAAATGTTGGGAGGTATAAGGGAAAATTGTTGTCACTACAATTAGGAAATACAATGTTGGAAATGAACTAGTTTATGACTGGAAATGAATACTATGGCTATCATCAAAGCATGTAAAAGACAAATCATAAATAAATAATAAGTTATTGCAAATCTAATCTAATCATGCAAGAAACTATAACAACAAACAAAAGGAGAGGGTTAGTAGACCACAAGTGGGCCCTGCCTTGGGTGTTAATCCCTCCTAAGGCTTGTGTCTAAAAAAATTAATAGAACTCATATTTTATTCAATATGCATGAAGATTACAAATGGATATTAAAAATAAATCTCTACCTATGGATTGATTCCCTTTCCTATTTCCTTAACATTATTTTTATATTCTTCCCTTTAGAAGATACATGAAGAGATTGCCTTATTACTAACAGTTACAATTTGATTAAGTGCAAGTAATCTAGATATTCTCATGCATGCAATATAACTGTTAAATGGTTTCCTCATACAATAACATAACATAACTACATTTATTTATTTAAATAACCAGTTATCAAATTAAATCAACTAGTTCCTTGTTGGAGTTGTAGAGCATAATCAGGTGATGACATTGAATCTTCTTCGTGTTCTCATAACTACTCCTTTAGAAACACATGCAAACTTAGGTGAAGTGTCCACGTTGCTCAATATTTCCAGAATTATGGTCTTGTATATGTGTGTGACCTCCCTTGGCTGCAGGTGCTTTCTGAGGACAAGTTCCAATTGCTGGATGTCAATTGCTATAGACAAGTCCCTTTACATTGTGAATGAGTTTCTTTGGCTGCATGTTAGTGGATACACATAACAAATCTTTCGCAATCACCACTAGAATTTATTCAAAGAACTATTTAATCATCACATTGCATTCAAAATAATAAATGCATCCATAATCCACAAAATAAAGTAAACTTAGTAATAATTATATTAACTAATATAAGTGTCATAAGTTCAAGATATAGTAGATATGTTCAATAATATATGGGAAACACAAGTTTAAGGGGGTACACATGGATAAAAAAAATACAATAGATGATGCATTTTAAACAGTAAATAAAAGGTCTCATCACACCCTAGACTAAGCTTCTTGAATGTCCTCATTCAAGAATTCCTGCATTCTTCCTCTACTTTCTTGGGGTCAACTTGAATAATGTTGCACAATCTCCTGAAGTCCATTGGTGCTAAGATACCTTCTGGTTCTATGAAGAAATAACCTGAATTATTTCTATACCTTTCCATTATCCTATCTTGCAATTCCTCATCCATCTTTGTGTTTTGAAACCGGTGGGGAATATGATAGTATAAAATTGGCGCATAATAACTAATAGGAAACAAAGTCTTTCCACATCCCTTAGAGATTTCAATATATGCATTTATCCTCCTAAAAGTGGGGATGATATTAGGATAAGAATGCATTTCCTTTCTTTGCATCTCTTTTGACATTTCTTCCCATCTTTCCATGCAAGCCTGTACTATTTCTATGCTATTAAACTTAATGTAGTTTCTTTCTTCATCATGTGCTTCATATATCATCTGATAATCTCTCCATTTAATTTTCCAAATTGTCATAAAATTTCCATATTCCTCAATCATTGCTTTAGTGTTTCCTGCCTCTTCCCTAATCATTAAAGGTTGTACCTTGCACAAGTGTCTGTAATCCACCATTTTCTTCTCCCTATACAACTCATTGTTAAATTAGGAACAAAATTCCCTAATTTTAACATTCCCAATGTAGAGTGTAGGTATCCAATCTCTATCATATTCCAGAGCATATTTATACATATATAATTCACATAGCAACAATTAAATTTCATGTGGCATTTTTAAATACAATCAAGAAGCTACAAGATACACTAATGTCAAACTAGAAATATGAGTTGATATAAGTAAGTTTTAGTTGGAATATTTGTTCCTTTAAGAAGAAAACATATACATTTGAAGGTGTCCTATATAAGAGTATTTCATTTGTTATCATTATAGTGTCTTCTTGCTTCTTCTTCAGTCTAGCACTCTCATTATCCTTAGCTTTGAGTTACTTATCCTTCTCTTCAATATCTATATATGATGCTTTGGAAGATAAATTCTTCCTTCTCCCATCCCAATTTCACTTTGCAGCTTGTTAACATAATTCTCAAATTATTGTACCCAATAATTTAGCAAGGTGGTTTGAGTTGCCATATCCCTACAAGATGGTCTGGTCTCGAGAGGTTCTCTAAAAATTTTCTCAATCACAACCTATGGCTATAGGTTGAGTGGTGGCAATGGTGGATGCACAGGCTCAAATAATTCATGAACTTCATCTTGGGAAGTTGTAGGCCTATCCTTATGTTTCCTCAATAGGTTATTGAATAGGTTATGGCTCAAGGTCTTGGAAAATATTCTTAATTGTGTCCTCAATATCTTATGGAAAATCATCCCCTTGGTTCATTAGGGATCTCATGAGCAAGTTTAAAAATTTGAATTGATTTACAAAAACTTAAATGGGCGTAAATATGTCATGTACTTAATGTTTTTGAAGTTTGTAACCAATTCTTACACAGCTCGAAAGGGCATGTATTAATTAGATTTGAAGGATGCACACATGTGAGGTGATGAAGTGGGGTGATGTGGGAGACAACTCACATTATGGAAGGTGGAGGAAAATTATGGAAAATAAAGTTATTAATGACATGACACAAATATTAATCACTTATAATTATTTTATTGCTACTTTAATAATGTGGATTAAGTACATGTATCTCAAGAATTCTATTTGATGATTGTGACATGTGCCGCATCAAAATTTGTGCCTTTGGCTGCATGCAGATTCATCATGACACTATAGATTTAGGTGCTACAATGCTGCAGTCTTTGTATAAAGTGTTGCAAGTGCATGGTAAAGGTCCCTTGGTAAAATCAATTAATTCCTAGAGAGGGAAGATTGAATCTTTCTGGTGCCAATCTTCTTCATAAGTGCTTGGCAGTGCAATTTGATCCTTATTTCTTCATGTAATCACAAGTTCTACCAACAGGAAAGCAAAATAGAGCTTTGTTGCATGTTGCTGCAAGTGGACATTTTAGTCTTTACATCATCTCCTTTTGTCAGAGATTATGCACTCCTTGGAACAAATACACCAAAACCTGCAAAACAAAAATTCTAAAAATAAAACATGTTAGTTGAGTGGTGATGATCACCAAGAGGGCTGATCACATCACTTTTATTCATCCTTGGAGTATCCAACAAGATGAATATACCAAGACCATTGAAAATCTCATTCTTCAACAACTTCAGAAGATGAACTAGTAGGTTCAACTTCTAATCTTGTCTTTGATATTCTCATCTCCATCCTGCTTTGACCTCCTCTGAATTGTTGCATGAAAGTTCTCCTATCAGCTGGATTTTTGTACAACTTCAATCTATGACCATTCACTAGTAGTTTGAATCTCATAGGATCTATGGTGGTGAGTTTCACAGCTCCATTGGGAAATATTTTCTCAATCTCATATGGCCCTAACCACCTTGTTATGCATTTTCCCATGTTGTCTCAATCACCTTCTTAGAATTGTCTTGTTTTGATGAACTTGCCATACCATTTGACCCTTTAATTTTGTACCACATTTGTATTATGAATAGATTTCATCTCATTTAATCCAACTCATTGAGTTGGAGAATCCTTTGTCTCTGAGCTTCGAAAAATCTATGCCTAATTCAAGTGCAATCCTTAGTGTCTTATGCTCAAATTCAATAGGTAGAACAATAGTCTTACCATACAAAATATCGAATGGTGTAAATCCTGTTGTTGTCTTCCAAGTTGTATTGAATGCCCAAATTGCTTCTAGAAGTCTTTCTAACTAGTCCCTTTTGTGGAGTGTAATGATTTTGGTCAAGATGGCTTTTATTTCCCTGTTTGTTACCTCAACTTGGCCATTGGATTGAGGTGATAAGGTGTAGATTTCTTGTGCTTAATTTCATATTCCTTAGCTAAATCAAAGATGACTTCAATAGTGAAGTGTGTACCTTGATATGTAATAATTTCTCTTAGCACACCATATCTTGTGAAGATGTGGTCATATAGGAATTTAAAAACTTTCTCACTCTTTTGGTTTAGTAGTGCTTTCACTTCTGTCCATTTAGTGAGGTAGTTTGTGCATACAAAAATATATTCTTTCTATTGAGACTTAGGATTTATGGGACCAACAAAGTCCAATCCCCATTTTTCAAATGGTTGTAATACTAGCCGAGGTTACAGTGGAATTTCATCTATCTTGGTAGGGGACCGTCATCACCAATCCGGCACTATGATAATTCTTCACCGGGAACTCCTCGTGCTATGATTATTTACTATGCACAGCCTTTAGTTTGGTGGATGTAATCTGGAAACAAAACAACAACATAACACAAGAATACCATCGACTATGATAAGACGAGATGATGAAAAATCTGAAATATCAAAGTAAATGATAATATTAACATGAAATTGTTACAATCTCACCCATGAGGTACTTCAAGTGTTATTGACTTCACTTGCCTTACACCAAGACTATGGGAGAAAATTTACAATTACACCTCTTAATGGCTTCTTCAACACACCTTTAAACTGATGGCTTCCTTCGCACACTTCCTACAATATTTCTCACTACTTCTTTCTATACTAAATGAGGGGGGTGGCCTCTCTATTTATAGAACTTCTAGGCTTATCCATCTTATCTCTAAGATAGGATAAGAAATCCACTTTGACGAATCATATTTCATACCTTAACTCTTATATGTACATGTAAGCTTATCTTTTAAGATAAGATAAACCTTATCATTTTACATGGGTTCCACATTTTTAGACTTTTTACAAATAAAATACACAAAATATTTATGACCTCACTCCTTGTCCTTATTACCAATATAATATTTCTAATTCCTAATCATGTAGACCCTACTTCTCTAATTACCCAAACTTTGACATTTTAACATTATCGGACCACTTACGACAAATATTTACTTTTTACAACATTCCTATTGTACTTTGACTGTTACCGTACTCCACATTATTGGCGGCACCGTACTGACGGTGCCGTTATCTTCTATCAGACGCTACTACTAATTATACTTAACAACATCCTATTCCTAATACATACATTAATGAAATAGAAATTATGGAGGAAAATTTTAGTGTCGACATCTTCCCCCTTCCTAGCTTCTACTCCGTCCTCGGAGTAGACTCTTCTGGTGCTTAGAAAATCTTCAACTTGTCATGGTTGACCCATTTCATAATGGGAGTGCCATCCAATTCCTCTAGTCGATACGTACCATTTTCATGCACAGCTGCTATTTTATAGGGCCCCATCCATTTTGGAAGAAATTTTCTCTGTCTTCTTTTTTTGTATCTGGAATCATATACTAGAACCAAGTCATTCACATGAAATGGAGACCACCGGATATTTTGATCAAAGTATTCCTTCTGCTTCATTTTCTTCTTATGGCTTGTATCCTTTACTATTTATCTCATTTCCTCCAAAGAAATGAAGATGTTCCAACCTTTCTTTTATTGAATCACTTTCATCCATCCTTTCATTTTTCATAACTCTCACAAAGGGGAATATCAAACTCAATAGGAAGAGCTGGATCAATGCCATAGGCCAACCGAAATGGGGAGTATCCTGCTGCTGACTTTGATGTTGCCCTATATGCCCACAATGCTTTGCATGAATCCTTTTATCCCATTTATGTACCGCAAGGCTGCATCTTTTGCTAGAATTTGACACAACACAAAATTTGTTCGTTCCACTGTCTATTTGTGCTTGGCTTGTATGTTGTTGCCTTCCCGTGCTTAATAGAAAACTTATTGACTAGGGCTTTTACCACCTCATTAATGAAGTGGCTTCCTTGATTTGTTACAATTTCTAATGGGCAACCAAATCGGGTGACAATGCGTTCATACATGAACCTTGCCACTTCATCTATGGAAGTGTTTTCAATGGCCTAGCTTCAACCCACTTGGTTAAGTAATCTGTGGCAACTACAATATACTTATTTTGGTGTGATGTAGTTAGAAGTGGACCTACAATGTCTATTCCCACTTTTCAAAGGGACCAAGGGGAAGAGTAGGACATAATGGAGCTGATGAAGTCTTACGGTTACTATGTGTTTGACAAATATCACATGTCTTACAATAATTATAACAATCTTTAAAAAGAGTGTGCTGATAACTCGCATCCAAGATCCTTCTTGCTGTAAGTTGTCCAGAAGTTCCCTCCACATGTACCATTGTGGAATTCTTCTAGCAGCTTTCCTTCCCTTGATCACGTCCCAATCGCCTCTTGTAGACTGCCCATCGTGTCCTATTTGAAATAATACTCCATGTAGAATAGAATATGGACGACTGGCTTGAGTAATCTTTCTTTTAGTCTTTGCATTGGCACCATCAGGAAACTTGAATTCATTCAGATAATTCCAAATATCTATGTATTCACTAGGGATTGTGTCAAGGGATAACAATGTTGGCATCGGGAAATCATCATCATCACAAGATGATCCTAAACCATCATAGGCTCGAGAGAGTGCATCTGCATTGACATGCTTCTTTCCTGGCCTATCTATAATATCAAATTCAAATTCTTGTAGCAAAATTATCCATCTTGCTATCCTCTCTAATGGGTTAGGCTTATTTACAATATATTTTAGAGCCTGATGGTCTGTTACAACTAGAAATTTTTTCCCTAGCAAGTAATTTCTAAACTTCTTTACTGAGAAAAAATGATAGCCGAGCCTCTTTTTCGCTTCAATATAATTTACCTCAAGACTCAAGCTCATTTGTCTCGCTCTCCCAAAGTAAATTGGATGTTCATTCCCATTTTCATCCTTTTGGCTTAAAGTACTTCCTAGTGTTGCATCTGAGGCATCAGTGTACACAATGAATGGCTTGCTCCAATCTGGATTCTTCAAAATAGGTGAAGACACCAGGGCTTCCTTTAGTTGTCCAAAAGCTTCATGCGCCTTATTTCCTGGTTCATAAGTAACATCCTTCTTCAAGAACTAGGTTAGTGGCTGTGCAATCTTTGAGAAATTCTTGATGAACCTTCTATAGTAACCCACATGGCCTAAAAATGATCTCAACTTACTTCTATTAATAGGAAATGGTAAATCTTTGATTTTTGAAACTTTATCAGGATCAGTACCAATACCATCTCTGGATACAACATGCCCTAAAAAAACACCTTTAGAACATCTAAAGACACACTTTGTAGGGTTTAGTGAGGCTTGTGCTTCATCTAACCTTTGAAATGCTTGTCTCCATTTGGTGCAGGTGGTCCAACTTGCTCCCATAGATGCAAAAATCATCTAGAAATACTCTGATGAAGGTCCCAATGTAGGGTTCGAACACCCTATTCATCAAATGCTGGAATGTTGCTGGAGCATTACACAACCCAAAAGGCATAACTCTATAAGCAAACGTTCCCCAAGGAGTGGTGAACGTGGTCTTCAGTGATATTTCTCTGCTATACGAACTTGGTTGTGAGCCGCTTATATC
Source organism: Taxus wallichiana var. yunnanensis (assembly GCA_018340775.1). Lineage (NCBI taxonomy): Eukaryota > Viridiplantae > Streptophyta > Pinopsida > Cupressales > Taxaceae > Taxus > Taxus wallichiana. Next base: position 451,458,784 of record CM031239.1, read on the forward strand.
CATCAAAGAAACTATAGCACTCTGCCAATACTTCATCCAAGATTTGATCTCAAAATGGAAGAGGGTAATGATCCTTCTTTGTTGCCTTATTGAGCTTCTCAGTAATCAACACAAATGCGTAGCTTCCAATTCTTTTTTATTAAGATCACAATGGGAGAAACCCATTCCAAATTCTCCATAGCAAATATGAATCCTGCATCAAGCAACTTATCTATTTCTTCTTTTACGCTCTTGGAAAAATTAGGATTCATTCTATATGACATTTGCTTTATGGGCTTAACACCATCTGCACACTCAATAGAATGTTCTACCCAACTTACTTGACGGAGTTCCTTGTAATCAAAAGTGAATAGGTGTATGTACCTTTGAAAGAGCCGGAGGTAGGATTCCTTCTCACTCTCCATCACAAAGATCACCAATCTTTATTTGTTGGAGATGATCATCAACTTCTTCTTCGAGATAATTTTATGGGGTCATGAGTTGGTGTGACTGGAAGGATATTCATGACTCGAAACATCCACCTCACTTTCTTCATCTTCGTGTCCACTTCACCGGTACTAGAGTAATAAGAGGATGTCCAATCATCGCCATCACTTGAATCCACAGTTCTCTTTATGATGTCAAGGGATCATGTTTATCTTCACCCTCTCTCTACCACGTCCAAGTGTCATGAAACCTTTCCAGTAGTTTCTTGCATGAACTCTCCTTAGCCATGGTCTTCCCAGCAGCATTGGGTATGCAACAGTACCATTTTTTATCACCTGAAAGTCTACCACACATACAACACCCATAACAGATATTGCCACATTTAAAACTACACCTTCTGTTTAGTTTTTCCCTTATTTAATGACCTTAACATAAGTGTTGAAGGGTGATCAATTTTTAAACCCAACATATTCATTACATACTTGGTCATTACATTAACTGCAGCACCTCCATCAACTAAGACATCATGAATTGAAATGCCATTACATAATACCTCACCAGGGAGCATAGGGATCCGCCTTTGCCTCCAAAATAGGGACCTCAACCTCCTTCCTTCGTCGAGCATTGATTCCACTTCGCAACTCCCGCCTCTTCTCAGAAGACATAGCCAAGAGTTGACCATATGTAATATTTGCAGGCCTTTTGGACAGATCTTCCAAGATGGAGTATGGTCCTTGCCCCGTGAAATCGAAAAATCCTGCACTCCAACTTTCTTCTCCTATGTTTCTTACTAGTTTCTTCTTTCATCTTCTTAGGATCATTTCCATCTTGATTATCTTTTTCTTTCTTTCTTTTTGTTACAAACACATCTACTTCATTATTTCTGCTCTTATCTACTACATCAAAAGAATTCACAGTGCTTTTCCTTTATCATTATCTCCTTTACCGATGTAGAAGCTCTATCTGGAAAATTATACTTATAATGACCCTTTTATAACAACCATAACATACGACTTTAAAATATTTCTTTTTGACCTTTATCTCCTCCCCGAGAACTAAATTCTTTTCCTTGAAGAAGATTAATAGTTAACTGACCCATCTTTTTGAGCAGATCTTCATACTCAATAGATGTACTAGGAGAAATATTTGTGCTCACCGGGAGTGGTTGTGGATTCTGGACCAAAGGCGCTGGTGTAGGCTCTACTTTAGCCACAATTTCTTTGGGATCCTCTTCCATGCTTTCTTCTTGCCTTCTTGCAATCTCCTTTGCTTGTTCAATGGTAGCTGGGCGGTCATACTTCACTCGTTGTCTGATCTCTGGCTTCATCCCAAGAATGAAGTGCTTACAAAGGAGATTATCCATGCCATTCATCAACCCATCCGCTAATCCTTCCTTCCGGATCTGGGCATTGAGCTTCCTCCTTAGCTCTAGAACACGAGCATGATAATCCCTTATCTTCTCCTTCTCTCCTTGGGATAGCTTTGTGATCTCGATCATGAGATCTGCATATTTCTGTTGTTCACGAAATTCTTCAAGAAAACTTTCAGTTAATAAATCCCATGAATTTTTCACATTATGACCTAGTTTTTCAAACCACCTAAGTGTTGAACCATCCAAAAAGGTAGGAAAAAATTCAGTCCATTGTTCCCTTCTTATAAGGCCATTACAAATACAAGATTGTTTAAACTCTTGAATGAAAGAAGAAGCATCTTCATTAGATTGAGCTGAAAAAACAAGAATCTTTCCCATTTTCAAAAGTAACCACCGTGAAATACCAACCCACAAGTACAATTAACAAGACTTATGTGCACAAATAATTGGAATCACTATACTAGAAAGTGACTTTACACCTTTCTACAGTAAAATAGAAATGACCACGGTAAACTATGGTAAAACTTGACTTATCATGCGTAAAATTGACTTTACTTGTGGTAAACACTATTCACGGTAAAAGTGAAGTTACTTTGTGGTAAATACTATTCATGGTAAAAGTGACTTTACTGTGATAAATACTATTCACAGCAAAAATGACTTTATCATGGTAACTACTATTCATGGTAAAAATGACTTTACCATGGTAACTACTATGCACAGTAAAAACAAGGTTACCCTCCAATTGATTTTTGACTAAGTGGGAATATCTCTCCAGAAAATCCACCAACGAGGAATGGTCCTGGCAACGGAACCAAAATGTCATCACCAATCCGGCACTATGATAATTCTTCACCGGGAACTCCTCGTGCTATGATTATTTACTAATGCACAGCCTTTAGTTTGGTGGATGTAATCTGGAAACAAAACAACAACATAACACAAGAATACCATCGACTATGATAAGACGAAATGATGACAAATCTGAAATATCAAAGTAAATTATAATATTAACATGAAATTGTTACAATCTCACCCATGAGGTACTTCAAGTGTTATTGACTTCACTTGCCTTACACCAAGACTATGGGAAAAACTTTACAATTACACCTCTTAATGGCTTCTTCAACACACCTTTAAACTGATGGCTTCCTTCGCACACTTCCTACAATATTTCTCACTACTTCTTTCTATACTAAATGAGGGGGCGGCTCTCTATTTATAGAACTTCCAGTGCTTATCCATCTTATTTCTAAGATAGGATAAGAAATCCACTCTGACGAATCATATTTCATACCTTAACTCTTATCTCATACATGTAAGCTTATCTTTTAAGATAAGATAAACCTTATCATTTTACATGGGTTCCACATTTTTAGAATTTTTACAAATAAAATACACAAAATATTTATGACCTCACTCCTTGTCCTTATTACCAATATAATATTTCTAATTCCTAATCATGTAGAACCTACTTCTCTAATTACCCAAACTTTGACATTTTAACATTATCGGACCACTTATGACAAATATTTACTTTTACAATATTCCTATTGTACTTTGACTCATTACCGTACTCCACATTATTGGTGACACCGTCTCGACGGCGCCGTTATTTTTTCTATCGACGCTACTACTAATTATACTTAACAACATCCTATTCCTAATACATACATTAATGAAATAGAAATTATGGAGGAAAATTTTAGTGTCGACAGGACCCATTCTTCGGCATTCATCACACCTTCCGAATACAATGCTGCATCCTTGTGTAATGTGGACTAGTAATACCCTATTTTCAACACTTTTTGTGTTGTTCTTTTTGCAACAAATTTTCCTCCACATGGTTCACTATGGTAAGCTTTAGGATGTCATATATTTCCTCATCATCTATGAATATCCTCATAACATTATCCCACCCTGTGTGGAATATGAAACTAGATATCCAAGAAAAATTCACACTTTTCTCAACAATATATTTCTTTTCAGAGTATAGATAGTGTGGAGGTGTCTTACCTGAGACCAAATAATTAGCTATATCAACATACCAGGGTGTTCTAGTGGAAATGGAAAACAAGTGTTCATTTGGGAAAGAGTCATCCACTACTTTATCTTTAGTATTATTCTCCATTATTGAGAGAAAGTATAGAACAAAATTTTCTTTACCAGGCTTATCCACATTTGTAACATCAAATTCTTGTAGGAGCAATAACCATCTGATTATTCTACTGCTCACAACTAGTTTGTTGATCAAATATTTAATGATAACATAGTTAGTGTGGATAAAAATGGGATAGCTTGCGATGTAGTGTCTAAACTTGCTAATGGTGTACACAACCGCCAAAATATCCTTCTTAGTGACTGTATAGTTGGGCTCAGCATACTAAAGTTCTTACTAATATAGTAAATTGCATAATTTAGGATCCATCTTTTTATCCTAAAACAACTCTAATGGCCTGATCTAAGGCATCTATATGTATGTGAAATGGAAAAATCCACTGGTCCTCTTAAGCACAGGTACAAGTTAACATTTGCTTCAAAGTCTGGAATGCAACTTCACATTTCTCAGTCCACACAAAGGCAACATATTTTCCCAATAAGAAAAATAATGGTGTTGTAATTCTACTGAAATCTTGAATGAATATTTGGTAATACCCAACATGACCTAAGAAGCTCCTCACATCTTTTTTCTTCTTGGGTGTTGGCAGATTTATAATCAAAGATATTTTTGATGGATCTACCTAAATTCCAAGATGATAGATAGTGTCCCAACACTATTCCTTCAGACATCATCATGTAGAATTTTTCATTGCTTAAGGATAGGTTATTCTCCTTACATCTCTTGAGAACTTTGTCTAGGTTCTTCATTTATTCATCAAAATTATTGTCATGGACTATAAAATCATCCATATATACCTCCATGCAATCATTGGTTAGATCTAAGAAGATTCTAATAACTGCTCACTAAAATGCAGCGGTGCATTGCACAAACCAAAGGGAAGAACAAATTATGCAAACGTTCCCCATGGGTATGTGAATGTAATCTTGTTTTGGTCCTTTGGTGAAATTTGATTTTTGTTATAGCCACTATAGTCGTCCAAAAATAAAAATACTTCTTGCCAACAAGAGTTTCAAGTACGTTCTCAATGAAAGGAAGTGGGAAATGATCTTCTTTATTTCTTCATTCACCTCTCTATAGTCCATGCAGATTATCCATTTCCATTCTTTTTAGGTACAATAACAAGGGGTGACACCCATCGACTATCTAAAATTAGATGTATGAATCCATCATCCAATAATTGATTTAGTTCTTCCTTTATTATATCCCTTCTTTGGTGGGTTCATTCTTCTTTGTGGCTATCTTATTGGCTTGAAGCTATATTTAATATATATCTTATGATTACAAAGTTTAGGATGGATCCCATGCATGTCTTCATAGTCCCATGAAAATGTTGTCTTGTGTTTCTTGAGAAGAGAAATTAACAACTGCTCTTGCTGCATGCTCAACATTTTGTTCACATTGAGTGGCTTTCTTGGTGCAATCTCCACTTGCTTAGAAAGATCAGTCATAGAGCATAGGATGGTATTTATAGAATTCAATATACAATCATGTGGAAGAAGTTGGTGTAGGATGAAGTTATTACCTAGAACATTCATATTACTCTATTGTGGTAAGATTTGATTCTTAGGACAACTTATGCATTACAATTTTCCATCTTCTTCTTCATTCTTACCATAATTATTCTACAAGATGTTAGAAAGAAAAACATCCTCTTCTTGTCCCTCAATTGTGCATGAATTCTCCAACATCATGAGCTCTTTGGAATGAGATTTGATCTTCTTCTAGTTTTTCCACCCAAATGGTTTGATCTTCTTCATTAGATGGTTGTGTAAGGGGGTAAGGCATAAGATTTTTAGTGCCACTTCTATTAGAGATGATCATAATACCGAATTTTCATCCTATGAATACATCGGTAGTTACTAAGCATGGTATTCCTAGGATAATATGATTCCTCCCAAAATTTATTTTGGCTAAAGAACAATAAAATTAGTAGGGTATTCCCAAGAGTCTACCACTACTACTACATCCTCCAAGACTCCTTCAGGATTAACTATTGATCTGTCTGCAAGCTGCAAGACTATGGCTGTTGGTCTTAGTCCCTTTAACTTTAAATCATCCATGATTTGTTTTTTCATTACATTTATTGCTTCCCTAAGTCAATTAGAGTGTTTTTGATCATTGTCATTGATTGTGACATTTACCAAAGGACTACTTGGATCTATGTATTTGGGAAGAATTGAGTTCCCAAGCATAATATCAACTAATTGTCTAATGACTTACATAGTAGATGGATCTCTCCTCTTCCTTCCTGGTTTCTTTATGCATAGATCTTTAACCAATTTGTTATAGATGGGCACATCCTTGATAGCTTGAATCAATGGAATTTTGACACAAATTTCTTTTAATTGGTTGAAAAATTAGAATCAAATTCTGATTTGAGGCCAGTCTTATTTTCTTGTAACCTTTCAGGAAATGGTGGCTCATTACCTGGATTTTACCTTTACTAGAAATTTGCACAGGTTGTTGCGGCAGCATCGACTTGCAACGTATTCTGGGTTTGCTGGAGGTCATCATGCAAAAACTATGGTTATTCTACAATTTTAGTAATGGTGGGTCCATTTGGTGGAGGAAGTGTTCTTCCTGAGCGAAGATGGATATTGTTGATATCAACAAAATAGGTAGGGTATTGAGTTGGTTTAGTGGAATAGGTTGGTTGAGCAACTTTATTGTTAGGATTAGGCATTAGTTGAGTAGGTAGTTGTGTAGCTTTTGGTTGGGATCCTGCTTGGGGTTTGGCATAAAATTCTAATGCTACTGAGCGATAAGGAGGATGCAAATAAGCTTATTGGTAATTAGGAGGTGGGTTATTCCACTACTTTACTCCTCTCCAAGGTTGTTTCCATGATTGAGGAGGTTTTTTCCATTGTTGTTGTGGTTGGCCTTGGAATTGAGGTTGCCACTGTTGTTGATATTGGTTAGGATATGGGGCCCATCCTTGAGGGTTAGCCTAAGGTGGGGGCTGCATATATGAATTATTAGACCAATTTTGAAATGAATGCATAGGGTCTTGTGTCATACCTCCTTGCCTCGGTGGCCATGGTTTTCTTTGAGAAACATAGAAAACTTGTCCATCCTCTATCTCTAACATCTTGAAATCAGGTGAAGCCTCCCTTTCTTGAGCAATGCTGGCCAATTCTCTACATCTACAATCATATTTCTTCCTTCTACATGTATGGTAGTACTCTGTGAGTGCTTCTTTTGCATCTTCCTTTTTCTTTTTGGCATGCAAATCATCTAATTGATTAGCCATATCATTGAAAATATCCTGCTTCATGTTTTTGAACATGCTAAAAATCTCTGACTTAGATATGTCCCCCATTATTTTGGTAGCTAATCCACCTCTTGATATTACATTTCTTACCCTCTTCATAGTATCTCTTGAGTAATTTTTATAGGCTTCACAGATTTGTTCAAAAGTAGCTTTTGAAATGTCCCCTACTCCTATCAGATCTAGAGCATCCATGTCCTCCTCACTGAGTCCCTTTAAAAAGAGTAATTTGAGGGAGTTAGGTGGTATGTTGGTGGTGTGTCTTGACTTCTAAATACAGAACATGAACCTTTCCAAATAGTCTTCCAATGGTTCATCCTCTTTTTGTACCATTATGTATATTTCATCACCTCCTCTATTGCTTGGTCTATAATAATCCTGATACTTCTCAAGGAATTTATCCTTCATTTGTGCCCACGTGGTTACAAAATTTCTTCCCAATCCCATGAACCATCTCAAGGCTGAATCCTTGAGTGTAGTAGGGAATATATTCAATTTATGTGCATCAGTAGTATAATCATAGCTTCTGCACAGAACATCAAACTCAAATAGAAAGGTGTCTGGGTCTTCTCATCATGGATCCATGAAAGTTGGGAAAGTATGAGGGAGAAATATTATTCATACTAGAAACTGCATTATTTTCAAAGTGATGGGGAACTCGAAGGTGGTTGCCCCATTTCAAGCATTCTAATTTACTTCTTCTGCCATCCCAAGTTGTTCGGTGTAGTCAGCAGAGACTTCACTTGGAGGATTGTCTTCAAAAAGTAAACCTAGTACAGAGGTTTCTTCTTTAGAATCTTTAGAATATTTAGAGGTAAATGAAGAGATATGTGCTACTTGTGGATTAGGTAAAAATATACCATGGGAATCCCTTGGACGATGCATGCATCAACTACTCAACTCATTCAATGGAAATTAGTAGGGGTTTAGTTTGAGGTGAATTCCTAAAACCTAGACTACTTCTAAGAAATGAAAAACCCTCTTCAAAAAACTCATAACTTAGCAGTATCCCCGACAACGGTGCCAAAAATGGTGGTGCAAATTAACTCGCAACAATTAATATGTTGTTTTATTAATTCACCATCATTTAATTATCGAACCTAGGGACGTAAAATTTCAATATTGCCGTGTTGTATGCACATTCCAAATTTTGGGATATATAAGGGAAAATTGTTGTCACTATAATTAGGAAATACGATGTCGGGAATGAACTAGTTTATGCTTGACAATGATTACTATGGCTATCATCAAACTATGTAAAAGACAAATCATAAATAAATAATAATCTCACTCAAATCTAATCTAATTATTTAGGAAACTATAACATCAAACAAAAGGAGAGGGTTAGCAGACCACAAGTGGGCCCTGCCTTGGGTGTTAATCCCTCCTAAGGCCTGTGTCTAAAACAATTTAATAGAACTCATATTTTATTCAATAGCATGAATATTACAAATGGATCTTACAACAAAATCTCTACCTATGGATCAATTCCCTTTTCTACTGCCTTGGCATTTTTTTATATTCTTCCCTTCAGAAGAGACATGAAGAGACTTCCTTATTACTAACAGTTACAATTTGATTAAGTGCAAGAAATATAGAGATTCTAATGCATGCAACAAAACTGTTAAAATGTGTCTTCGTATAATAACATAATTTAACTAATTGATTGGTTTAAATAACTAGTTATCAAATTAAATCAACTAGTTCCGTGATGGAGTTGTAGAGCATAATCAGGTGATGGCATTGGATCTCCTTCGTGTTCTCATAACTAATCCTTTAGCAACACATGAAAACTCAGGTGAAGTTTCCACATTTCCCAAGCTTTCTAGAATTACAGTCTTGTATATGCGTGTGACCTCCTTGGTTGCAGATGCTTTCTTGAGGATGAGTTCAAGTTCTTTGCATGTCGATTCTTTGGAGACGATTCCCTTTACATTGTAAATGAGTTTCTTTGGCTACATGTTATTGGATACACATAACAATTCTTTGGAAATCAAGGTTGAAATTTATTTAAAGCACTATTTAATCATCACATTACATTCAGAAGAATAAATGCATCCATAATCCACAAAATAAAATAAACTTAGTGATAATTATATTAACTAATATAAGTGCCATAAGTTCAAGATATAGTAGATATGTCCAGCAGTATATGGGAAACACAAGTTCAGGGGGTACACATGGATAAACAAAATACAATAGATGAGACATTTTAAATAGTAAATAAAAGGGCTCATTAGGCCATCTAGAAGCTATTGTTTGATATGATCGGTGTAGTAACAAGATTATCGTATAGAGCTTTGAGCTCAATGATGCCACCCTCATCATATATAGGGTTAACACTAAAATGAGACATGATGGGCGAAGAAGATGAACTATCCTTATCCATTAGGGTTTGATTGGATCCTAGGGAAATATATTCAAAAGATAAGTTCACCAAAATTATTAACTAAAATATGAAATTAATATCTATATTCTAAGTTAATTTAAGTAGGTAGGAAAATGCAGTAAATGATACAAGCTGAAATACTAATTCTAATTATTTTATTTTGACATTTAAAATGAAATGAAATAATTAAAATAGGAGGGGTAGGGTACTAACCTAAAAATGACTTACCTCACTGTATGCTGGACTTGAACAGGTTGATGTGCAGACAAAGCAGAGTGTGATGGAACAACCTTAGAAATTGCAGAAACTAAGGATCTGACTAGACTGGGGAACCTGAGAGAGGACTGGGGCACCTATGGGCACCTTGGTCTGTAGTCTAGGCACTTTGGTCTGTAGAAAAGCTCATGAACTGAATCTGATAGTGTCACTAGATATTTATAATATATTTTTATTTGTCATGTAGTTTTCATAGTGGTTTCTCTTATGTCACTATAAATTTGAGATGAAGATCTACCTACAAAACCCCATACAAAGCATCAAATCCCTAAAAATAAATATGAAAATGAAGGGGTCAAACTGACCTTAGCTTCCATAATAGTGGACTCACAACTAAGCATTGTACTACATTCCAGACCCAAAGTAGTTTTGTGTGCTTGTGTTTGCAATTGTGTGCCTAGGGTGACCTAGCGTCAATGAAATAAAAGTAGGGGAAATAACTAGATGTAAGATGCAAATGGTGGATGGAATAGAATGAATACAAACCTTCCCCCTATGCTTGTATGATGCAGATGTAAATGATGCCCAAATGAATTCATTTTCCTTAGTAGATAGCTAGCTCTTGATTGTACATATTATGCCCTTAGAATAATGAGTATGTTATGTTTATATAGGGATATCTTGTTCAAATTTCGACACGAATGATGCAACATGTTGACTAGTACTTAGGGGAATGAGAGGGAAAATGGAAAATAATGACCTTAAATAAACCAATTAGACCCAAGTGTTATGGGGACAAGGGAACTTGAAATTAAGGATTGGGGTGCCCATGGGCACCCAATACTACCCTAGGCACCCTAGTCAAAGACTAGAGACGAAAAATGACTAAATAATGACACTTGACACTCTATGAGAGACAATCGAACTATGTAAACAACTAATGAATATGCAAGACAAATTATGACGTAAATTGACTAACGATGAGACGCACTAGGGATGAGTCATTAGTGAATACTTTTCTTATGTGAGCTCTATGTATCAAATAAAATACTTAGCGGTATAAATGTAATAGTAAGTGCATGATTTTGTGACTACACTCCCAAATATCCTTCATCCCCAACATCACCCAAATCTAATGTGACCCCATATCACACCCATCCCCTTCATCTCAATCTACCCCATCCCCTTCATTTACATATACTAATCCAAAACAATCTAATCCTAAGCCAAAAGGATCTACCTCAAAACCACATACTCTAACTAATCCAAAAGCAGCCAAATTTAATTTGGCCTCCAAGCCCAAACCATCCACTTCGGCCCCCAAGCCTAATCCACCCCCTTCATCTTGTAAGCCACAACAATATAATCCAACTCATAAATCTAAATCAACCAAAACATCTCATAATCCACCCAATCCTAGACCTTTACTTCCTACTCCCACAAAACCATTTAACCCAAACCACTTCACTCCTTTAGGAGAATCCTTGACCACCATCTTCCATCGTCTAAAAACATTCAACACGATCATCTATGCCAAAATCAAATCACATACTCAAAACCTTCCCAAACCATCTTGGTATCGAACACTATTATTGTGACTTCCATTGCACCCATGGACATTCAACCAATCGTTGCATGCAATTTAGGTCTTATGTCCAAAACCTCATTAACTGGGGACTCTTATTCTTATACCTCTTTATCCACCACATTTCCATCCCAATCCTCTCCCTAACCATCTTCCACCATCCAAATCCCACTTGAAATCCCAACATTGTTAGCCATCCAAATCTTATCGTACATCCAAATATCCATAACCAGCCAAAAACCAAAACAAATCTCACCTCCCATCCTTTGTTAAGTCGACATCTTAGCGGATGAAAAACTATAACCCCAGTCTCATGATGACCCCATGAAATCATCTTCCCCATCAAATTCATATCCTATAGCCAAAAACATGTTCGCTAATATGAAACATCAAGGAAAAGGATTAGGCATCCATGAATAAGGCATTCGCAAACCCATCTCCCTTAATCAAAATTTAGGTCATTTAGGTTTAGGGTATAAAATTAACACTAACAACGTCCCTCCCACTACTCCACAACCCATTTCTACCACCTATCTTATTGATCCTACCATCCCAACCACTCCAACCAATCACAACTCATTTAATCCCCTACAAATACCAAATATACACACATTTTAACACAATTAATCAACTTGTGGTGAAGACCCTTGGGTGTTTCTTTTGAAACTCTAGCTAATGTCATCTCCACACTCATTTCCATCCCTCCATCAAGCCACTAGTGATTCTTAACCCCTTGAGAGTTCTCAAGAGAGTGGAACCTCTTTATGTAAAAATTCCAAATATAAAAAAGAAAAATATCAAAAATAAAACTAAAATTAAAAATATCAAATAAAATCCACCTCAAGAATCTCTCTAAGGGTGTTTCAAGAATTTCTACCAGGGCTATGATTGCCTAGATGGCAGTAGAGATTTTTTTTTGACAAGAATCAAATGCATCTTCGTAGGGCTATGGGCATTTGGTTGGCATCGGAGCAATGCACAACTTAGCCTTTCGTTCACCTTCCATCCACCTATTTGACTTAGTTACTCCATATACATTGGATAGTTTGTCTTCACATACTACCCATTAAGTATTTACTTCAAGCGGTAATTAACCATCAAATTTACACACACTTTGATCTTGCAGAGACATAGGGATCACATGTTCCCGTGTATTTTTAGAATTTGGTCACACTTCGATTTTAGTCTAACTCTTGCCTTAAAAAATGTGTCGTTAGGCTCATCATTTGTTCATAACTAATGTTATTTTCCTTCCATCCATCACATCCACATCCTTTTTCTCTTGTATCAAACATCCATGGGAAGACGATGATCCTTTTTTTTTTCATACAATCCTCCTCATGTCCCTTTTCAACTATCATCATCATGACTGAGGGAAACCTTAGTACCATTCGTTAGGGGCATCATCCAATTTAGATTCCCCTCACTTCCCATCCTACCCTACACCTGGGCGAAAATCTAACCCATCCATACATCCATACAGACACACCTACTTTACACTTGGGGGAACACCACATCTATCCATCAATCCATCTATCCTACACCCGTGGGCATATATTATCATCTTCCATATCACCCATCTTATCCTATACCACATCCCTCATCCTGTCTATCTATCTCCCATCATACATCCCGTCTAATCCTAACCCATCAACACATCCTTATCCTATCCAACCTATCTAATTTCCCTACCCAAACATGCTCTGAGACTTATAGGTGAAGGTCGCATCCCACCTTACATCCCTTCCCATCCCCATGAGCTATCCCATCCTAAATCCTTTCATATTTATTATTCTTAACTATTTTATCCATCCCAAATCCAAAATATCAACATCCAACATAAAATAATCTACACATCCAAAATTCAAAATCTAAAAATCAAAACATTAAAAATCCCATAAAAATATCACAAATTTACATCAACAAAAATTAAAAATTACAATATGTGTGATTTTACTTATGTGTGTTTACTTGCTTGTATGCATTTAAAAATTTGGCTAATGATATGAGGCCCCTTTTGTTTATTTTTATTTTACACGGTCCAATGATATGAGGACCATATTTTTGTATTAATCTGTCCAATTATATGAGGACAAAAGCATTTGGCAATTCAAGCATCTTGGTCTTTATACCTTGAAGCATTTTACTCCATGCCACATCAATAACAATGCTAATGATGATAACCATGGGAAATTTATGGTAGCACACCCCCTTCTATCATCATCCTTTAGCCTTATCATCACCACACTTTATATTCATCATTATCTAACTAACTATCTAACCTCATCATCCTCCTATCCAATCAATCATTTATCAATAAATCAATATCCACATCCAAATCTTATCATCTCACATCTAACATCCAAAATCCTCACCCTCACGGATGGGGAATCTTCTAACATTCTCTCATAAATCAGACTTGAACAATATTTCTCATCGCTTCATCAATCATCAATGTCCTACAATCCAAATCGATCCAAAACCAATCCTTATTCTCTCATCCAAACATCCTTAATCTTCTAATCGTCTAATTATAACATCATATACCTTATCTTCCTATCCATTCAATAAAAACTCAAATGTAACATCCTCAACTCCCACATCATCACATATAACATCATCAAATCCAACATCCTCAAATATAAATCCCAAATCCTCAAAACCTAACCCCTTGATCTGGGGCATCTTCTAATCCACCAATCCTAAATCTTCACCCTTGTCATACATCATTGACTAGGGAATCCTCTACTCCAAAATCCAATATCTCCTAATATTCTAATATTCTAATCCTCCCTCCTTTCTTCTAATATTGTATCCTTATCAATATCTTAATCAATATCAACAATGCTTCTATTCTTTAATCCTCAAATCTAATATCCTTAATATCAACCCCTTGACTAGGGCATCCTATAATCAAATGCCTTATATCAGTCTTCTAATCCTCTGAATCCTCAAATCTTCTCATCCTCTCTCATCTACTAACTTGGGCCTCTCCTCTTTTCGAGTGGTTACCTAACTCATTCCTTCCCCACCTAACCCCTTGAGGGGGCATCATATCACCATCCTAACATATTTTCTTCTTTTTCTTTGAACGGTCATTGCTCTACAATAACCCTTCAAAGAGGGGGAAAATGTAGACATCTAAAATGTCGACATAATTAATTACGATTAATTTGTCCCACAAATATCCTAACATCATCACTATCTAAATACCTATAATAATTAATCATAAGATTAATTATTATTAATCCTTTTATCACATATACCCTTTATCATTTATCTAATATCCCATCTTATCATTAATCCCTTTAAATTCATTATTATATCATATTATCCTATCTTAATCCTTATTAACATTTCCGAGGAATTTAATATTCCTACACCCACCTACCCACCTACTCTACACCTAACCTACTCCTAGTATTTCCATGTAATCTCTCCCTAATCATCTTTTATTAACCTAATATAAACCTAAACTAATCACATTCTCTACCTTCAAATATAGAGGCTTATATTTCTAGAAGCCTCTCTAAACTTCTCCTTTTGTTGAATTTTTAATTCAATGGAAGCTTCTTCCCTCCATGGAATTTTGAATTCAAATTCTAGAATCCTCCAATCCTCTCCTCAATTTCTAACCATTGATCCTCATCCTACTTGGATGGATCTTCACCCTCCATTTTCTCTCCCACAAACTATAAATTGAGCTCTCCTCCTCCATGAGAGAGAGAAAGTAAATCCATAAAAATCTCTACCATTTTGTTTCATCAATCACCAAAAATATTCAATCCATATTCAATCAATCCATCAATCCAAGGAAATCAAGGGGAGGTGCTTCCCAAGTTTATCCACCAAAATATGAAGTAATCAACACCAATCCAAGAGAAAATCCAACACAACAAAGGAGGAGTGTTGCATTTTATTAGTAAGTGCATGTATTGATTATCTCCCCTTTACATCTTTTGCTCAATTTTAAGTATTGTTCGAAAGGATTAAATTAGGAGAGAAATTTTGTTGTTTTATTTTATTAACAAACAAATGTTTTCTAACACTACAATTTCAAACCCTTCTACAAAACTTATAATTTTATTAGAAGTGTTTTATAATTTCAATCTCATTGATCTTATATTGATTTTTTGTATTTTTATATTAGAGATGAAATGGAATTATGGGTTATTTCATTGACACTATTATGTGTGGAGGATCTAAGCTCCATGATTTAATACGACGTGACATGAAGAAGGAGTTATATAACCTACCACGAAGGACTTCCATGTCTGCATGACCATTAACCTCCATACACCCACAACAAAGGTATTGGTTTGCATTTGATTTTGTAATTGAAGAGTATATTTTCATATTTACAAAATTTAAGCATATAACTTTGTAATGAAAAGTATACTAGTTATCGTGATTGTCTTCATGGTAGTGGTCATCCCTCACATCTAGGGATCAACCACAAGGGTATGATTTTATCTATTTTTAATTAAAATTTTATTTCATTTGACTGATTAAATTTATAATATTTTGAAACTATTTCTTTCCATTTAAAAATAATAACACTTCACTATGACAGGTATACTTCATTTATAGAATTGGAAGAGGATGAGGGTGATATGAGTACATGCACTTCGGCTTTAGAGAGGGATTCATTAGCTCAAAGGTATAATTATTATTATTTTATTAAATAGATTTTAATTATTTCAATTATGAAAAATTATAATTTTACTAGCAATCGCACATCAAATGTGCGATGTGGACACCAAAGGGGCAATGTAAGATGAGGTTTATTTTGAGGGACGAAAAATAAAAGGAGGAAGAGGGGTGTAGAAAAGGGGGCCGAGGGAGGATAAGAAATTGAGAGAGGATAATATTGGGTGGAACCATTTTGAGGAGGAAAAATTTCTTATGAGGAGAAACATATGTAATATGTGCATATTTTTTCAAATGTTCAATGAGGAAAGGTGATAAGGTGTGTAGGGAATCATGACAATATAGTCTGGAGATATCTTAGAAAGCAAGGTGTTGTCAATGAATACTTGAAAGGAAAACTTACATTTTTGGTTCAATGTCGAAGTCAACATATGTTAAAAACTACAATTCTTTGCATTGAGGGTTCATTATGTTGTCGATTTCAAGCTCATATATGATTATGGTTTCTCTTTAGATTTTAAGAATGTGAATAAGGTTCCCCCTCATAAACATTCGTATTGAGAAGTGTAATAGGTGTGGGATATGATGAAAGAAGTAATGAGTATCATGATTCAACAAAAAAGAAAATAGTATCAACCTTATGAATAATGATGTATAACATTAATTTTAAGCTATATGGAGGGGCCACATAATCAATGTCATTAACTTGTCCATAAGTTGTATGGCACCATAAATTGGTTGTACAAAACTAAATGAAATGGAATATTTTGGAAGGAAAAATGGAAAAGGGGCTTTGCTATTATTTTATTATATCTTTTAAAGTGTTAAATTTTTTGGTTGGACGACATTTAATATGTTTTTCATCAAAACTCACAGAGGCAAGGTACATTCAACAATCAACCTTGAAGAACATGTAATCTATCTTCCATAACATAACTTTAATAATACAATTAAGACTAATTGCTTTTCACCCTACAACAAACAAACTCCCTCTTTTTGGTGAATGCAGGGTCCCTGGATCGGTGAAGGAGCGGAGCCAGGGATATCCATGCGAAAGTGTTCCCTTCGTGAAGGAAGAAAGATGACACCTTAACAACAATAATGTCGATGCCCAACTTAAAGGTAGCTTCACAATTCCTGCCGATAGTGCCTCTACTAAAATTAAAAATCCAAGTTATAATCAGTATAGGTAGTTTCACGTAAGGGTCCATCATTTCCTACTAACAAACCACCATTACTCCTTTCTTGATGGTCTTAAAGGCTCCCAGAGATATTACTATGAAAATATGGAACAAAAGTGAAGCGAAAGACAAACAAAACATATGTTCCATCGCCGATGACCAACACGTATAGTTGCATGATGTCCTTTGATGTAATGATATCGTACATGCCATACCATGGATGGATAGAAAGAATCCCGTAAAAAAACATAATACTATCGTGGTCGTTGATACTTATAAAATATGGACAATGGTGATTATGTTGGTGTGAGTCATTTTCCACATCACGTGGCGAGTCATCTCACTTAGGTGAGGTCATAGGTCTAGGTGTCACAGGGGTTATGATAGATTCCTTATGCGTCAAGTGCATCATATGGGAGTTACTTCCATTCCAGGAATGTAACTCCCCTTCTCCACTTGAGGAGGTATGATTGCATGCACTGGGGGTTACACAACACCCCCTATTTGTACCCCTTCTATTTTTAGATCTATGTGGAATGAGAGAGTTGTGATTGAGATTTTCCACTTCCACTCTTTACATGCACATTTTCATAGTTGATGCTCACTCCTTCATGGAACCTCATCACGCTACCGGAGTATAACTTGGTTAATGTTTGCGTTATCCCACATATCCTCATATTATCACATTTTTTCTTTCTTCATCACGATATTAGAGCACACATTGTTGGGATCCACACAAATCACCATCTACCATTTCCCTCTTGCTTTCCATTCATGATTTTCAAGTTTCATGTGCAAGTGTCATAATGGAAACCATTCGTGCTTCAAATGCATTGATTTGGTCTCATTTTGCGAGTTTTAATTTTGTTTGGTTTGTTTAAATTTAGTAGTTTGTGTTTTGTGGTGTTCATGGATTTTTGAGGTTTGCATGTAGTTCTAGAGGTTATTATAGTTTTGAGGTTACAGATACGAGTTTTAGTGCAATTTTTTAAAGTTATAGGAAGGTGGTGAAAAAGGGTATTTTTGGCCCAACTCGTCCCCAGATCGCCGAGCTAGCCTCCTAGCTTATTGTCTTGCTTTACTCTAAACTCCTTACAATAGCTCATCATGTTGCATTCACATTTATTTTTAGGGCTTGACGCTGCGTTGGGTTTGCTTTAACTATGTGGTTTTGTGTTGCTTGCATTAAAGATCTCTTGCATTATGCATGAGTTCCCTAGATTCGTACTTGTTGTATCTACGTATGCCACAACTCCTCATTTTTGTTCTCTATGACCCCGCTTGCCCATTGTGACTTTTGCATTGGTGGTACCGTGCATCCCCAACTCGTGTTTATTTCTTTGTTCCCATCTATGGTTGTTTGAACCTCAAATGCATTGGATTCCAATCATCCCCTATGTCCCATTTGACCTCTCTATGTGCATTGCCCATCGTCGAACCCTTCTCACCATGTCCATTTTTCCATTATATTTGCTTCCATGCTTTTGATTCCCTCACCATGAATCTTATCGTCGAAATGACTCGGGTAACTCACCACTGGCACCTCCCTTGTCCGACATCTCCTATGACTCATTCAATTATAACCCCTCCTTAACATTCGACTCAACTCTATGTGTCAACTCAGCTCACCGGGTCCTCGTGCATTAGATCTCCCCTTAATGCCCTCTAACTCGGCCAACGAGACATCCGTACCATCACCTCTATGAGCCTCGACCCAATGACCTCCTCATGCATATGTGACTCCAATTTGGCACTTCAAAATGTCTAACTTGGTATGTTTGAGCTCTCTAACTCGGTGCATAGTTTGCCAACAAGCTTACCTAAGCTCGACTGAGTTGCCGCAATTTTACTTATCAAGCTCCCTTGTAAATCTCACCCTAACTCACTTGAGCTTCCAACAAGCTCACCCTCTGACCCTAATCCTTTCTCCCTCCTTTTGATTTGTTTTTTCATTTTTTTCCTTTTTTCACATTAGGTAATTCTAATTAAAGGGGAAAATAATAAAATTAATCATTATAAAGGGGGAGTGTCTTTTTCGGGCTCCATGTATCATGTTATTGGGATTTTCTAGGCCTTTTTCCAGCTCGCCTGTTATAGTTTTCCTCTTCACGTACGGCTAGTGAGTGCATCTACCACATCCTTGCGGTAAAAGATCCCATTTTTTGTGATGTGAGATGCCTTCTCTCACACTGAGTAGTATTTTTACCCTTGTTGTGCTTACACCCTTTTGTGCTTGATTATGTGTTGTTCCTATGCTTCTAACTAGGACTCATTGTGGCCTCCACTCTTGTATGATTCATCACCTACTACAAGGTGAGTGGTCAACTATCCCACATTACATGAACACACCCTATTATAATCATGCACTACTTATAAAGTGCCAAAAATAAGAGGTTATCATTGTTCCTTGGTGTTGTATTACACACATATGCATTCTTGGATGAGTTCGATATCTTGTAACCTTGCTTGTATCCACACACCCTCTTCTTGTGCACCTTGCACTTCTTGCTTCCACATCATGGAGGATGCTCTTTCCAGAATTGAGCATCACAAGATTTATTTACAACCTCCACCACTTCTTATTGGGAGAGAGAACTAAACATAATGGTGTGCTTCTATAGGATGCTACTTTACTCACAAGGACCTTACTCCATTTCTACATTGGCTAGTTCCTATGCCCACGAATTATTTTCATCTTGAGGACTATCTTGATACGTGTAAACATGTTGTTGGTCATATGATGTTGCTTGCCTCTAGACCTCTCTGCATTCATGTGGCAGACTTAGATCCTCCCCACACCATCTAAAACATATTTGAATCCTTGTTTGGAGACCCTTCACATACTTGCCACTTCGATTCATTGTCTCCTCCTCTACTTCATGTGATGATAGTTCTATTGACATAGACTCACTTTTTTCTATCTCTAATGATGAGGATTTTTCTTCTAGTTCTAATGACAAGAGTACTACTGAGGACTCCTCTCCTTCTCTCACCTATTCCAGTATTTCGACACTCCTCCCTTCTCATCATACATCGAGCAGTCTTGTTCCAAACTTCATATAGTCATCTCTTCTGCATCCTTTCCACTTCCAAAGTGTACGTGGCCCCTTCCAATTATTTTCCCTCATGCATGGATGATTCATACCTATCCACCATAGATCTTATATTTTTGAGCCCCCTTCTTGGGATGAGTATCTATTAGACCTTCGTCATCTCTTTGTAGTGCCAACTTATGATGTAGTACATGGAGTTTCTCTTCATTCTATAGGTCTTTCGGAGGATTCCTTCATCTCCTTTATTGGGAGTTCCCCTTTTGGGACTCTGTTGGTTTTCAAATAAGACTTTTTAGAAGAGCAACAGTCAGGGGACAAGAAGTCCCTCCTCTTTAATGGGAGAGGTTCCCTTATTGAGACACGAACTTATTTACAAATATACAGAGGGTCATTTTATGGTTGAACTTGGATACCACGAAAATGTTTTCCACAAAGATCATCAGTTACAAACGGGCTGAGGAAAGAGGGTACGAAGATAAGCAGAATAGCAAACGTTTGGAATTATAGATAACAGAATAATTCTTTACGAGTGCGAAGTTTGCGGGGAATCTGAAACAAGATTATTTGCATTAACTGAATAAGATCAAAGACACAAAGTTCTTCTTGGCGACCTTTTTCAAATTCATTAATCAAAGACACAAAGTTCTTTCTTGGTAAATGCAAGATCACCTTGTATTTGCAAAAGCAATCAGCAAGACTAACGAATTAGGTACAAAATAATCTTCACAATACTAAAGGAAAACACAAAGCTACAAAGATTCGGATAGAGAATGAA
This sequence comes from Taxus wallichiana var. yunnanensis, assembly GCA_018340775.1. NCBI lineage: Eukaryota > Viridiplantae > Streptophyta > Pinopsida > Cupressales > Taxaceae > Taxus > Taxus wallichiana. The sequence goes on from CM031239.1 coordinate 451,479,821, forward strand.
AAGAAAAGCCCTTTTGTATTGATATGTTCAAGATCTATTTACAATTTCGAGAGTATGCCCAGTTCTTCCTCCCTCAAAAATGGCGTGGAAAGGCCATTATATAGCTTACGAGTCGGTTACGACTTGTAACCGTTTCTTTTAAATAAAGAATAGTTGAGTATTGCCGGTTGCAATACCTTAACTAATTACAACGAATACGAAAAGAAAGGAAAGAAGAGGGAAGGAGAGAGAAGGAGACAGGTGGCCGGCTACTGGGAGGGACCTACTGTCTTCAGAATCCACTGCCTGAACTTCTTCAATGACTCAGCTATATCTCTGCCACGAGGGACTGATGTGTTAGTTGCAGACTGAGTCCAAAATCCCAGGCATTTCTCCATCTCTTTATCAAACTCGACGTGAGTATGATAGTCTTTGTTGCTTCTTCAATAAGCGGGCTGGAGAGAACAAATTTCTTTTATCTTGTCTTTAGAGATGGATTCTTCCTTGAAAA